>JABFEA020000110.1:5205522-5226574 GCA_019775915.2 Cyphomyrus plagiostoma | reverse complement strand
GTACTCTGATCAGGTTTATGATATAATCGATTATGTTCTGTCACTGCATCGATGCAGAATCGTCCACGTCTGCATCGGTTATGAGATTAATTTCAACACCCCTAACAATCAGTGTCCAGTCATCTCTTTGCTACCAAATCCTCAAATTCCTGACCAGCCGGAAACAGGTTATGAAGATCAGCAATCACATTTAAAATCCCTTCCTCCTCATCACAAGTGCTCCACCAGGATGTCTCCTCTCTCACCTGCTTTTCTCCTTGCAAATTAACAGCTGCACTTCACAGAGTAACTCTGCGAAACTCCTTAAGTTTGCAGAACCCCTGCCCCCACCACCACTCGTACATGGCACTATAGCCAGCAGAGCAGAAACCTTCACATTTCTAGGCACCACCATCCAACAAGCCTTCAAATGAAACATCACATGCTTAATTAAGAAGGCCCCACTGCACCTGTACTTCTTGTGTCAGCTGAAGAAAACTAAAGCGGTCACAGACTATGCTGGCTCAGAGCTACATTGCCATAAGAGAACCAATTATTACAACCTCCATCTCTGTCTGGTTTGTCTCTGCATCTACATCAGCAAATTGTGTGATGTGCAGAGAAGACCACTGGCTGTCAGCTCTTCCCTATTTATGTCTTGTACTCATCAAGGATGAGGAACAGAAGTCAGGGAAAAAAAGGTCTGGCCCCTCACACCCTGGTCACCTCCTCTCCCTTCTTGTTGAAAGCTTGGTAACAGCACTGAATATATGGATTAATGACCATCTTTCGCCAGGTTATTGCTCTCTTAAAGTGCCATTAGATGCACACTAGCACTTAGGGAACTTTTCCATATTTAATCAGCCACTGTATGAATTTTACCCTTTTTGCTTATTTGTACAAAACCCAAAGCTGATTGTACCCTAACATCCGACCTTTATTTGGTTTGCAATTATTTGTATTTACGTTTGTTATTTTATATACTGCACATTTTCTATTTCTGTTTTATTCTACTTGTTTTTTTTTTTGTTCTGATTGCATGCTAACTTGTAGATGTAATGCCACTGCCTGCAGCAAAACAAATTCCTTGTATTTGGCAAATAAAAAGATTCTGACTCTGACATATTTAATATTTTCTGGAACAAGTTTCCTTTCTCCAGCAGCCTGAGTAACAGTAAAGCCTGTATGCTTCAATCATTTAATTAGATGCAAGAATGCCTTCGAAGTTAAGATGTCTTCACCGTCACCATTCAGTCAGCTTCCAGTTTAAATGTAATGTGTGGAGGGAATTGTGAAATAAGGCTGCAAGCCTCCCTGAAATGTCCGTCATTTCATATACAGGAAGGTTTCTTGCCAAGGTGCTGCACTAATAAGTGTTAAATACTTAATATCAACAAAAAGCAAGCTGGCTTGCTTTACAACAAAGCTGGCTGCTCAAACCAGTCCTCAGGGGACCCCCAGAAGGTCCACAATTTTTGCTCTCCCCCAATTTCCTGCGAGTGAGGAGAGAACAAAAATGTGGACCATCTGGAGCTCCCCCGAGGACAGGTTTGAGAAACAGTGCTTTACAGTAAAAAGTAAGAGAGACAGGTAAGCTCAAGCAGCTTGTATATTTCAAAAAGTCTGCAGCACGTCAGCAGTAAGTATGAACCAGGCCTTATGGTGGTGTCATTGTAGAAAACAGTGTCACAATCGCCACCCAGTTTTATTCTCAGCACAGGGCGGTATACATGTGAACAATTTATCAGTTAATGTATCAGGAGTGACATATACAGAGTAAAAAATCAAAATGTCAGTTTGTAGGTTGTCAGTCTTGGTCGATATTTAAACCATTACAATCTTCAAAATGAAAAAATTCAAAGACATAGCTGCAATAATAAAATGAGAAGCCATTTTACGTAATGCAGGACGAAGGATTTCCTCTTAGCAAAGGTCTCAAACTGAGAGGTAGATTTATATGGAGATGTGCCTGGTAGAAAATTTTGATTGGGGTGGCCATCAGAGGCCAGATATATTTATGGGGATGGCCAGGGGCGAGTCTTGTTTATGGGACCCCATAGCCTAAATAAGACAAAGATCGTCTTTTGACGTCAATAATCCGATAATCAAGGCGCAGACAGAATTCCCGAATGGGGCATGTATCACAAAACCGTATTTCTTACTTAGGCGAATAAATTATCGAATTTAATGTTATTAATAATAGGATTGATTAGCCAGATTAATTAACGTAGGGGGAACCGGACCTGTTTATATAGCCCACTGCACGTTTTCAATTCGTTACTAAATCTATTATTGATCATTTTCGCAAAGAGTTAAAAAGCGATGTAATTCATGTTTTTCCCTTGCAATCGGCAAATGGCTCAAAGTTTAGTCAGTTATTTGTATCGGCGATTTCACACAAAAATATATCGCTTATCAGTATCGGTCAAAATTATCACACTGCTGCAGCACTACATAGGTACATTTTAGAAGCATGCGGTACTATTTTTTTTTTTAACAGTTTAGCAGTTACTTGAACGACAGCGGTGAGGCAAAATGCAGAAATGAATGCAGAGTGCAGTATTTAATATTGATTGAATAAATGCTATAAACCGCACACCAAATAAGCAAAACAATGAGTAACACGAACAAAATTTCTGTACTGGCTAGTGGACACTGCTGGACAATATCAAATACGATTAACATCAGATGCAAGTTAATAGTTTAAGTACATAGAAACAAATTAAAACAGAGAAGCGCAATAATGACCAGAAGCGAGCAAGTAAGGACGAATTCTTAATAAAAAATAAGTACCTGAGATATCATCCCATGATAAAACATTTATGTATACACTAAAGTAAAACAGTAACATCTATCATTCCTTCTTCGTAAATACCTATCTGGTCCACAGTACACAACAACAACGCAGTTTATGTGGGTGTAACAGCTGTCTGAGTGAATCATACACACGACCACGGCAGATATCCAAATAACAGAGGCGGGCCAAAGGTAGCCGGACTATTAATCGGGCTGAACACACAAACAATTAACACAGGTAGTCATCTCTCAAAGAAGTAGTTTCCCTCCCCAGCCAATTTCGTCCTCTTAGACGCCACTAGACACCGAAAGCCAAAGTTACAAGATACATGTCAGAGTGTGAACCCAGCTGTGCTTCCTGAATTCATACTGACCGGCTAGCTATTTCAACCTATCCAGGAAAACAAGGCTGGGCTCGTTACTGCTGGTGACATTTAGCGACAACAACTCAGAGCTGGCCCGTGAAAAGCCATACCTCCGGGCTTCGGGGACGCCAAACTGCGCTGCGATTCGGTCCCCGGAGCGCAGGCTGACCTCGTTCACTACGAACGAGAGGGATGTCAAAACGTAAACAGAGCCCACCAGCAAATTAGCAACCAGCTAGCCACGGGGATACGACCACTTACTCTTCACGTACACAAAAAAATAACTCGAAAAAACTCAGCTGACATTTATACACCTTTGTCGAACAGAGTACGAGTTTTTGATGAACCTAGCTGTAGAATTAGCTGTTAGAAAAGTGAAATATTCACCCTGGCTGAGACTGACATGTTGTAGGCTAGTTAATTAGCCACCGACCGATTTAATCCCCTCATTTAAGACATAGCGCCTATACATTAGGACAACTTTACGAAAGTGCCAGCAGAGATTAATGACTGTAGCGATTAAAGTTGCTCATAAAGCCAACTGGTTGGTTGTGTATTACAAGCGTAGGGACGGGGGCCGTTTGCCCGGTGGATGCGAGCCCCGCTTTGGCTGCTTGCGCAGGCCGCAATGCGGGACAAACATCCCGTTCCGTCAACAGCGATGCCAGCATATTAAAAACGTCCCTACCTGGGATACGAGTCAAGGTTGACATATCAGCCCGATATATCAGCTTCACAAACCAAGACCTCGGAACATCATCGCTCCTGTGGCGAAATCCAGCAACGAGGAAAGCCCTTTATGCTCCGTCCGGCGGAGTCCGGCACTGTCATTCACTGTGGGGAAATCGGAGGCCACGGAAAGTGCCGAGAAGAACCGAACACGGCTGGCTTACCTGCGCATGGAGTTTCCGGTTCCGGGTTTTTTCTCCCCAGGAACGGGGAAAGGGAGTAGTGTGGCGGGGGGTGGTGAGTGTGTTTATTTGTAAAATAAAATTTAACAATATTTTCTGCGCTAGTAACTCCCACGAAAAGAAGGAGAATAAGAATAGTACTTTCTCAGTTTTCATCTTATCCCCTGAAATGATCAAGACACACGTTGGGCCTGGTTTCATCAGTCAATGAAATGCATTGTTTGTTTTTTTTAAGGGTATTAAGATATAATAAAACTGTTTTAACAAGTAAAGTAATACGTAATAAAAGAAAATATTTGATGTACAACATTGGAGGATAAATACTAATATTTAATGAATATCCAAAGCTTTATTTATTGCAGGCTTCTTATGAGATACTTTAATGACGTTGACTTAATTGTTTACGTTTTATGAACCTAACCGTAAACCATGTGCAAATTTCTGGGAAATGAGTGGAAATAACCTTATACTGCAGTTAATTAAATTACTAATTTTTAATTATTTTGAATAGTTTTAAAGTAAAGAGCAGCATCTAGTTTCAATATTTTATTGTTGAGTTGAGTTGTGTGATTTTATTTCCTCTATGTTGTTCATTCGTTTCTGCACATACGGGTGGTCAGTATTTTGCTATACACAAACACGGGGGTGATACCAAAGTTTTCAATAAAAAAAATATTTAAAGCTATTTATTTTGGTAGTAAGTATTTCCTTTTATTTCCTTTTTCCTTTCCTATTACCCAGTTTAGCCTTAGAACATGTGCAAATAAAAGAGTAAAAATAAAAATCAAAAGGAATTTAATCTTTTCTCCAAAAATGTATTGATGGATGGCAGGAAGGACAACACCTTGGTTTCAAAACCTCCCCTTAGGGGCACCTCAGCCATTACATGTATTAAATTTCACCACCAGCTCATTCATTCATTCATTCATTCATTTCCATTAGTTTCATTCCAAGTTTAAAATCCCAATAAGACATTGATTAGCTATATGAGGTATGCTAGTGGTTGAGTCAAAAATACATGGGTGTACTGGATGGTTGCTGCCAATATTGGGGTGACCTTAGGAGAGGTTCTGAAATCATCAAACAAGCACACTTTTACAGACAATATAGTTTTAACCAATTCAAAGATCATTTTAACATCATGTTTGTTGAATGCCTAAGACTTGCCTGCACGTGCACACACACACACACACACACATCCATCCATTTTCCAAACCGCTTATCCTACTGGTCCGGGAAGCAACGGGCATGAGGCAGGGAACAACCCTGGATGGGGCGCCAGCCCATCGCAGGGCACACTCACACACCAGTCACTCACACACCTACGGACAATTTAGCAACTCCAATCAGCCTCAGCATGTTTTCGGACTGTGGGGGGAAACCGGAGTACCCAGAGGAAACCCCACGACGACACGGGGAGAACATGCAAACTCCACACACATGAAATCTTGTGGGGTTTCCCCCTGGTACTCCGGTCTCCCCCACAGTCCAAAAACATACTGAGGGTAATGGCAGTTACCGAATTGGCACCCCATCCTGGGTTGTTCCCAATCTTGTGCCCATACATAGCCTCTGGGACAGGCTCCAGACCTCCAATGGCCCTGTATCCCTGAATAGGACAAGCAGGTATGGGAATAAATAAATAAATATTAAGGATGGGGCCATTCTGGAATGCATTTATCAATTCAAGAAATCCAAATCAAGAAATGGAAGTAATTAGATGGAATCTCCCTGAAATTTGTATTCAATTCCAGTTATGTTCCTCATAGTTTTTTTCCCAGTCCCGACTACAGTTCCCTTTACTGATTTGGATTCAAATTGATCAATCCAATGGGCCCAACCCTAATATTTATTTATTTATACATACATATATAATTATTTGCCAAGACTGCTACCCCTGGCCCCAGATAGAATGGCTGGATAGATGGTTGTATATTTAACTAGCTAAAATGATGGAGGAGTGCATGCATGTTTCAGGGAACTCAACAGATCAGACAGAATGGATAGTACCTGTTTGAACGGGACTCTAATAAAACCTTCCCTTCATTTATGGTCCAACATATGCTTAGTCATTAGCACAATAGTTTAACACCTCTGCGGCTGTGGGTTTGATTCCTCCCCTCTGTTTGTGTGAACTGTCTTCTCCTCATGTCCCTGTGGGTTTCTGCTGGGTAGCCTGGCTACTTCCCACAGTCCAAGGACATGCAGTTAGATAAATAAGCAGTTATGGAAAAGGGACAGATGGATGTTTTAACAATCTTCTAGAACCCAAAGACCCAGCACCCAGCCTAACATGCTCTGAGTATGTTTGAGCTTTTTGAGGATATTTGCTACAGTCATTAAGGGAGAAGCAGCAAAAACTGAGCATTGGCACATTAATTGGGCCCAAGTTTAACAACAGAACCAGAGGCTAGTGATGTAAGGCAGGGAACAACCCAGTACACATGGTGAAAACCCAAAGTGTAAAATATATATTTTTAAAAACATATGTAACACTATACAATATATGGTTAAAATCAAATTAATTTTCCTTGAAATTAAGCAGATAATGTGACTGCTAAAATAAACTGTTTTAGGGGTTCTGTTTTTGAGAATAGAGTTTTTCACAATACCATTATTAGCAACTGTAATCCAAGTAGGTGAAATTGGTTGAAAGAAACCGGTTATTTGAGAAATGGTACAGTGGCTAATTCAGAGAAGATTATTTGTTTGCCATTCGTGTGCAGAATTGTTATACTATTCATTCAAAGAAGATGTAATCGCTCAGCTTAGCCCATGTGGTTGTTCCACGGAGTGAAATATTACTGGCTTGGTGTGAGAGTGAGTGGAGTGATTTACTCACCAACGTCTGGCTTTCAGTATGTGAGAGCTGACAGCCCCGAATCTGGTACTTGCCCACCCTCAGCTGTTCCTCCACATCTGAACGTTTTGCCGGCAGAGCTGAAAATTCAAGGTGAGTAATGTGCTGATTTAGCTTCCTGCTTCTTTGACAGGCTGGATTCAGTGATCCGTCGTGCAGCCCTGTAAATATGAGAAATTGTCGCTCTAGCTTTCCCCAGCCTGTCATACTGAGCAGAATGCAAACATTCGGTGAAACTGTCCTTTGAAATCATAAAAAATGTAGTTGAATATGTTGCAAACCCTACAGCTGTCTGTGATATCTGCTGTTCACAAGCTGTGAAGTTATAGGGACTTGTTAGTTTGAGGGATCATCTTTTCCGCCATAATCTTTACCCACTGGTGTCTTGATCTAGTGTTCAACCGAACGCCTTTTTTTTTTTTGAGTTTTCCACTTCAGTGCTTAAAATTGAAATACTTACTTGGCATTAGAGATACCCTGATCATGCATATGGCAGCCCTGGGCGTGGTTCAGCCACTGCACAGCTATGCAGCTCCCAGTGAACTTCTTAGATGCTGGGATTTTGACTGATTAATTTCTGGTAGTGGGGGAACTGTGTTCACGTTCTTCCATGATGCTAGTTTGCTTGCACTATATGTACTTGTTTGCTCTATGTGTCTTTGCACTTTGTCTGTCTTTTGCGCTGTATGTTTCCATCTATGCACTTTTTGTACTTTGCTGCTCTTTGCAAAACAATCTCCTCTAAGATCAATAACAAATAAATTCTGTGTTTCCGTCTGGTACAGCTTAACATCTCGTGTGCCTTTTCTATCATTACCCCTTCTCTCTGTTTCTGTCCTCTATCAGCGAATGCCAGTAGGCAGACAGCAAATGCCCCTTTGTAACCTTCTTCTGCAAGTGCAGAGAAAATTCTTGGCCTTGAATAAATAATTCAGCTCACTAGCCGCCTTTAATGGCAGTGTTCTGTTCAGTATGATGAGAAGCAGGTTTCAAAGTGCTGTTCCCTGTCATGACTGTTATAGTGGGGCAATAGAGGCAACCCATAATCTATGAGGCAGTGGAGAGGGATCAGAAGGGTGCATCCACTTCCCAAAAGGCAGGCCCTCTTCTCAGTAGCAGTGCAAATTGTCATATTACAGTCTATCATTTGTTTGTATGTTTGCCCTTGCTGTTTGAGTTGTTAACTAAATGCAAAATGAGGAATCTAACTGGAATAGTTTTTCACCTGAAAAACCAGACGATACAGATATTGTCAAGGGCATTCTTAAAGGGCATCCAGATTTGTTTTTATGAAAGATTTTGTATTTGTTCATGCAGGCATCGCACATAAATTGGATTTGTCATTACCTGATCGATCGTTTGCATTTCGTGAAAAGGAGGTATCAGTATCTGGTGACTGACCTCACTTGGCAGCATTCTTCACCAAAAGCAGTGAACTTTAATGACCCCTGATGGCACCACATCACTCTCCCCTGTGAGTCACCACCCTGCTACGTGCCACCCAGCCTTCCTGGAGAGTTTGACAGCGGGCTGCTCTCACGTCTGCACACTTAGCACGTATCTTCTGAAACTGCTCCTGTGTGTCACCACATCGTTTCAAAGATGTGAACTCGACCATGGGCTGAGACACAAATCTCAGTTTCTGTTTATCCAAAATGACCAATAATTGTACACATTTATCCAGCTGGATACTTATCTGGATACTTAAATTAGAACAGTGTGTAATATTGGGTGTACATTTTGGTTCACTCTGTGCATGTCGCGCCATACACCCCTATAGCATTCACAGTGCATAAAAAGGAAAGCTGTAGCATTAAAGGTAAAGTACAGCAAAGGGGGGATGTAGCTTATTGCTAGAGCACTCGCTTTGCATGTATGGAGCCCTGGGTTTGATCCACAGCATCTCTGTAGTGCTGCGCTCCTTGCCATGTGCCATCTGAGTGTTTTTTGAACAGTCACGTCTCCACTGGGATCTCATGCAATGCCCTTAATCCCTCAAAAATGTTCTGAGGACACCGGATCAATGGCCTGACCCTGCGGTCACACCTCAAGCTTCACTCTCACTTCTGTGTGTGTGTGTTTATGAGAGCACAATGGGATGTCCCATGTACTTTTGCAAATAAGCATCAGCTTTGGTTCACTGAATCAAATGCAACCATACATGTGATTTTGTTTTTTTTTTGTAACGGATCGTGAATTAAAAGCCCTGTGGTGTGTTTACGATGTTAAATATAAAAGGTAATAATGAAAATAAGCTTGAAGATGATGAGACTACTTACAGGCAAAGGCAGTTGCTGCATGACTGAGACTGAACACAGCTGCTGCCTGACGAAGACTGAGCACAGCTGCTGCATGACTGAGACTGAACACAGCTGCTCGCATGGTCACACATAACACAATTGTAATATTGTGAATTAAGGTGAATAAAACCTCAAACCATTACTTGTTTTTTTCTGTGAGTTTTCTTTGTTGTCCTCTTGCACATCTTTGTTTATCTGTCTGATTTATATGTATATTGAAATTGTAAAAAATATATGAGTGGAAACGTATCTCTAAGCATAGGTTTAGCTTCTTAGCTGATGCCAGCCATTTAACCAACAACCATTAGTTTACAACTGTGTGTCATGACCAAGTATAATGTCCATAGCTCCACGTGGAAGGCAACATCATTAACCAGTGTTACCTCCAGCTAATGTCATCCAAGGTAACTTTGGTAAGTTAGCTGGTGAGAGGTTTTCAGTTTTATTACCTTGCAAATAGTCTGTATGGTTTGCAAATTACCCCAACGCTTTTGATGTAACTAATATTAGGTTTCTAATGGAATAATATAGATTTTCCGTAAGATTTCTTGCCTGAGCGCGAGAGTCAGAAAGCCTGAGAGTCACGCCAGGTGCGTGAGAGGTGGCAACCCTGGTGTCAGCAATACAAGATGTACCGCTTGCGACTCCATCTGTATCTCATCGTAATATTTTCCAGCGCAATACCATTTTAACAACACTAGATGGACCCCTTTTCCGAAACATCGACAGACAACTAGCTGAATTACCGAGCGCAGGGACAACAGTAACCATATACTGTGTACATAGTACACTTTAATATGCTATCTATACTTTATCTATATATCTACTGTATATAGATGTAGCTTTAAAAAGTCAGACGCATTGTATACACATAGAATTGTTAGAACATAACGTCCACTGCTTCTCCCAAAGCACGCTGACAGAACCGGTTCTATATTTGCATGGAACCACGTGTGGTTCTGTTGCGAATGCTCTGCGCCCTCTACAAACACGTGCTCCTCAGCATCTCTCATTTGCATAACCTGCGTCACGTGGCATGATGCCGTCGCCCTAGCTTCGCCATCAGCGCCACGTGTCTGTGGAGGACCAAAGCAGAGTCGGGGCGTTCTGCGGCATGTGGAACGGATAGGGAGATGTTAGATTCAGACCCTTGCGATTTGTGCTTCATTGTATTTATTTTTGAAAAATATTTAAAGTGGAATGTAAAACATTTCTATTAATTTCGCTTAAAAGGTTTCCATATAGCCTAAACTGAAATATGTTACATAAATATGAGACCACTTAATCATGAATTTATTATACGTAGCCTTCATTTACATCTTCACTAATCAGCAGTTTCACTGGTCCAGTTGCAGAAATCAAAATATAAAGTAAGAGAATGATATAAAGTTCTTAATTCATCATATATTCTGTACACTACTGAAATGTCTGAGAGTATTGTGTATTCTGGATTATAGGTATGTTATTTCTAGCACATTTTTTTTGTTCAGAATAAGAATTATTAAACAGCATCACAATATACTGAGCAACACAAATATTTAATATATACACACACACACACACACTGTATAGCCATGATCTCATACCTCTGACTATTTTGTATTCCATTTCTCACAAGGTACGAGAGTCTCATTTCTGAGTTACACGCCCCAGTGTCTCTTTGGATTACAGTCAAGCACTTAAAGGGTTAAAGGGTTGTCATATAAATCTGCTGAAATTGCTTCAGAGGTGAAAGGCATGCATAATATTCCGAAGTGGAGCGAGCCGGACTGGAAGGCAGTACCATGTCCAACTGCTGGGAATGAATGGGGGGGGGGGTACCTTTCCTTTTCATTTGCTCAGGTTCTTCTGGGAAGTAAATGGGTTTTTTAAATTAGAATTTAAATTTCTGACCAGATTCCAAGTGTGGATATATTTGGATGTTCATTATTATTATTATTATTATTATTGTTGTTGTTGTTGTTGTTGTTGTTGTTGATGATGATGATGATGATGATGATGTTTTGATGATGTAGTACCGGTATTTCTGGTCTCCCTTTTTCCTTCATCGAAAAGACAAAAAACCCAGAGAATGATCACCTATGACATTAATAATTTATTCAACCGAACCTGGCATTAAAATGAAAATAAATGTGTTGTAATAAACCCAGGAACATAAAGTGATTCTTCAATGATACTTCCTCTTTCCCAATAAATCAAAATAAGAAGAGAGCAGGGCTGCTCAGAGTCCTCTCTCCAGAAAACAGAAAGAAGCTGCCGGATCTGGGGAGTTTCCATCTCTGGAAGCCAGTGGTTTAAACCAGCAATGATGCACTGTTTCAGAAGACAGATGCAAATGTGCCGCTCAGTGGAAAATTTCCAGGACACTCAAAGCAAACTTAGAAGTTAACATTATCTGAGAGGGTTTCCTCTGGGTGCTGTGAAGGCCACCTACTTGCATCCTGTTCTGCTGAACTGGTAATGCTCTGTCTTAACGCATGATGTGCGCTTGTGAAGACGTTTGTGTGTGAATGCTATGTGTTATAAAGCACGTCTCATTCAGTCATATTTCAGGATTCATAATGGAAGAGTTTTAAGTCCTCAGACAGGCTCCCTGCCATTACAACCCTGATTAAATGAGCAGTTATCAAAAACTGATAGATGGACAAATGAAAGCAGTGTATTCAGTACCACTAAATGAAAACGTAACTATTTTACATAAGGATGTCCCAAAATTGTACTAGAGAATATTTTAGCAGGTATTCTCAGTCAATGAACCATTGATTTAAACATAAACAAGGTTAAATAACAACAGAAATTTCCACATTATACAGCAGGAGACGTTTTCATGTTTACAAGTAGGATTCAACAAAGAGGCAGGATTACGTGCTTCAGTACTGTGATATGCATCACTGCACTAGCCAAACGTATTTGTGTCACCCTAAAGTTACACCAGTAATATCTTGCCATCCAAACATTTCAGCAATTATATTTATCTGAAGCCAACTGTGATTGACTCACACTAGTCATCTGTATTGAAGGCCATGGCATATCTGGACTAATGGGAGACCGTGATCAATGTGCATTCTACCTTGTTTAAGGCTAAGTCATTTTACAAATAGCTTTTAAGCAGCCTTTTAATGATCTGCAACAGCTTTTCACTTAGGTAACTGTTTGGGCCCAATTATTTAGAGCCAACAATATAGCAGTAGATGGATTTGGTCGGGGAGTGCAGTGATCCTTTAAACCAGTCCTAATAAAAAAATCAAGCTGACATAACATGTTGCAACAGATTGCATTAAATATTTGCATGTGATTATTTATCTTCTGACTGACTTCATGGTTTACTGAAAACCTCAATCACCAGTAGGCCTATCGAAAACACCATATTTAAGGACTTGGCTATACCTAGGTCATTTTATTTGTTCCACTGAAAAACTTCTTAAATACAGAATACTTATACTTTTGTCCTTTCATATTTATTATTGCTTTGAGGATACTAAGGGAAACACTGTATATGTAATTGGTGTTTTCATTACTGTTGCTCATGTATTGCCAGTGTTAGTTTAATTCTGAAGGCCAGCCTGTGTGTGTGCGTGCGTGTGCGCGTGTGTGCGCGTGTGTATGCGCGTGTGCATGCGTGTGCGCGTGTGTATGCTCCTGCCTTGTTCACATGGCAATGTCATCATGACAAAGCCGTAATGCACCTTTTAACTATGAAAGACCAATAACAGGCACAGATCGAGGAGTTTTAGTTTTGCGATATGGCTACCCTGCAGGTAACTAATTGCCTAAACTCTCCATCAGATTTTTTATGTAAAATAATTGTATTGCGCTGATTGCTGGGTGTCACCTCAATGACTTACAATGTCCTGGCGATTTCCCAGCGCAGCTATTAGGAACTTACTCTAATCACTTCTCAGAAGTGGAAACGCGTCCCACACCGCAGCTCACCATCTTTGCGGTTTCCATTTCATTCCTTCTCCAGGGGGTGGGAGTTCCCCCCTTGCACCGCCAGTTTATCTCCCGCCCTCACTAGCTCATTACTTTAACCGCGGACAGCGTTGGCGGCATGTTAAAGTGGGGCAGCGTGAGAGGGAGACACTTCGGGTTAGCCTCGGGCCTTCTGCTGATCGGTGCACTGGACTGAGGAAACACGG
The DNA here is from genome assembly GCA_019775915.2 of Cyphomyrus plagiostoma. Taxonomy (NCBI): domain Eukaryota; kingdom Metazoa; phylum Chordata; class Actinopteri; order Osteoglossiformes; family Mormyridae; genus Cyphomyrus; species Cyphomyrus plagiostoma. The sequence continues at coordinate 5,213,224 of JABFEA020000110.1, read as the reverse complement.
GGCTTTTCCTATGTTTTCTGCTACAGATGTGAAGGAGGACATTATTTTTCTGTAATAATTCACTGAGCAGCCTTATTGCAAGGTGCCTTCGACTGCAGCGAGTTGCCAGCAACGGCTCAGTGCTGGAAACCCAACAAATGGCATGAAATCAAACAGTCACAGCCTTTGAATGATGGGTATTATTCTACCCAGAATCATTCCTTAATATAAGAAATAAAAGCAGGTCCTTCCTTGTCTATACCATATAGATTCTTTCTGTTATGATTACTGTAATGCCAAATACAGTCACGGTAATGCTAAATACAGTAATAGAAAGATAATATAAAATCAAATAAGCTGGCTCATGTAATTTGAAAATTGTTTATATTTTATGAAATTATTACAAATTATTGCAATCTTCAGATTTTTTTTGTCTAGAGTGTGGTCAATTTTAAAATAACTATGCAAACATAGAAATCTTTTTATTAAAATATTCAAAAATATTGTATTCACTCATTCAAAGTCCTGTCCGGATGTGCAGATGCCTGCGTGGATTTGCGCGTACAGTGTGACCTTGTACGTGCCTGAAGGGCCAACGTTACTATCTATGTACAGAGACGCTTCTGCGGCGTTACATCCGGGGTGAGGTGTGTATTCTTATGAAACACTAGGTGCCGCTGTTGTGCAAATGACGTGTTGTGTGGGGGTGGGGGGGGGGAACGTATCGGCGGTGCAGGCTGTTCTTCAGCAGCGTTTCAGGCGACCCATCTTAACTTAGGAGATGAAACAGCTGTGGTATAAATTTGAAATGTGACAGCGGGTGGCAGTGAAGTGGGGTGGGGTGCTGATGGAACAGCAAGAAAATAACTTTGAATAATAAAAATAAATTATCGTTTTTCGAAAATCTAAAGATAAGACCCTGCTTCTGATAAGGCTATCAATTTGATAAAAAGCTGAAGGGTTTTTTTATGGGACACTCTACTGGCTTGTGTGGATTTGAGGATAAACATGCTCTGTTCATTATAGTGGCCTTATTTATTGCTGTAGATGAGAAACTGAATGTTTTTATATCCCCTATCAGATGTTAATCCTCCTCTAAATAATTCAATTTAGTTTAGTCATCACATTCTCATCATTTTGTTTTTTTTTTTTTTGTTTTTTTTTTAAATAACCCAACATAACTACGTAATGAAGCATGGATGCTTAGAAGGTAGAAATGCAAGACACTTTCCCTCTCTTGGTCATATCCCTCTCATTTTATACGGAGTGAGTCAACAGCAGACGTAAATGATGTTTCTGACACAGGGAGCAATGAATTATGCATGTGAATTTACCTTTATGTTGGAGCTGGCCCTCTTTCCAGTTCTGCCTTGGCATGGAATCCATTTTGACGACAGCTATATTCAGAGCTGGGGAGAGTGATGAAAGAAGATGGGGATTTCTTTAGCAGGGATACATCAGGCACCTTTTTCACTTTTTTTAAGCAGTCCTGCAGACATCCATTAAGGGAAGACAGCCAAAATAGCGATGTTTTAGGAGAGAGTATGAAATGTTTCACATTTTGTAATGTACCAATGGGGTGCTTTAAGACAATGCATGCATGTTAGCAATACACCAGAACCTCTGTAATGGGTTTTTGGAAATGAGAGAAAGAACTCATAGATTTTGGCGCAATAATAATTGTAATCAGAACGACAAGCATCTTCCAACTGTTTGTAAACAATAATCTGGATTCACCTTGTGTATTTGATAATCTGAGCTCTTTATCTGTAAAGCTCAGGCAATCGCCTGATTTAACAAAAATATATCTACATTGCACAGAAAAAGACTTATTCAAAACAACAGATATTCATCTCATCAGAGTGTACAGTCGATTAATTTAATGTGAATAAAGGCCTCAGATAAATCAAATTAATTTAATGATATATATGATATATAATGTATATATATATATATTAGTTATCTATATTTTTCGTCACTACAGTGTAACACAGGATTATTCATGGACAATGGAGGATTATTACTAGTAATCATTAATATTGTTCCTGATATCCCATGATGCACTGCTCCAGAGACATACGAACATGTGACCCAGTTTAGCCTGTCTTTACAGTCACCCTTGACTTTAACTATCCCAATTTCTTTCCTGTGTATTACATTTTATTCATAACATTTCTTACATTATTTGTATTTTATATGTAACAAAATCTAACAGTTTTTCTCATCCTTTATAATGTCGCTTTTCAAAGACTGGCATATTCTTCCCACCTATACTGAATAGTAAGCAACATGTGTGTTTTAAATAATCTTTTGAATAGAGCAATTTCTTAGGGATTTGGTACTGGATACTGTCCAGAATTACATGATATTAATAAAAATATATCTTATCACTTATAATCAACAATTTCTTCTTTAAAGAGCTATGGTATAGTTTGAATCTCAGTGAAACAAAAATGTCACATTTAATACATGTCACTGTAAAAAAGAAATTAATAGTTGACTAATTCGAGGCAAAGCATAAACACAAGATGCTAATGCTCATTGTGTCCAGTACATCACTGTCATTTTCCGGTGAATAACATGCATATAACACATTAAAATATTTCCCCCAGAGGACCAATACATTACACCCACATTCTACCTTGAAACCTATGTGTGTATTAAGTACAGGTCTTTTTGAAGTTAGTTAGTTAGTTAAGCCTTCGCAAAACTTTTGCCACTATTTTGGTTACAATGAAGTACACTCACAACATGGGCCCTGATTTGAGATTTATTTTATTTATTTGCCACAGACATCCCAGAGACCTCATTTTTAAATCAGGGCACAAAAATATTTTCAGGTACATTAAAAGTGCATACAGTGCACATGTCTGCTTTGATCAGCAAGGACATCTCAGAAGTTCAAAATGTACTGAAAAATTTGTGACTCATGCTGCGTGTTGCAGACTCGGCAAGATTAGCAAACTTGGCCTATAGCCTAAGCATGAAAGCAACCCTACTCCTACGGAGACTAGTAATCTTTTTAGGTACTAATATTACTTGGTCCATAGTTTTCAGGCCTCACGTAGAGTGAAACTGTACACTAGAACTGGGGCATTTTCTCATGGTGTAGTTGTACATTTCTGTCTGTAGCAGTTTTCGACTGAAGTGAGGAAGCGTCTCAAAAAGCTCATTTTAGCCCCCTGGCTAATACCACACTTACGCAAACACCTCAGTTGTCGGTCCTGTTGGTAGCCATGGCATGCTAACAGGAATTTCATGCAGCTCTTTGTCAAAGGACTTCAAATGTACTGTGAATGGCATTTGGGAGAATACCTTGCATAATTTATTTTAGCTTAAACATATGTGTACACATGTTGTATAAATTGTTGCACATAACATTGCTAAATAATGGCTGTGTAGGTCTATGTCACAATAGTGGCTCTGATTTAAACAATACTTAAGGGACTTAAGCAAAATGAGACGTTTGTTAAAAAGAGAGAGATGAGCAAGGAGATTCATCCCACCTGTAATGTGAATGTTTTCATGTTGAACTAAGACTTATTGATACATGTACATTTATGATGACCTGTTTAGGACTATGGTTTTTATTATGCTTGAATCACTGTGCATTTTTAACATCCACGACAATGAATGTAGTTTTCTTGATAGACTCTAAACATACTGTGTTCTAAAATCATTAGTCATGCAGCACATTCCATGAAGGGTCTTCCTCTCCCACACACACAGCTCCAAACTATTGCTTATGTCAATAATCAACCAAACTTCAAAAGTTCCAGGATCCCTTTGAAATACAAACATCTGCATCATTATGGAGAAATAATTGTGCTCACTTTCATCCCAGTGTAATTAGAATCCTTTTTGTGAAGTCATCCGTTAGATAAAGAACAAGAGCGAATATAACCAAAGTCCTTGCTCAAACTGAATTGTAAATCAAATATCTAACAGCTTAGTGTTAGCATCTAAAATTTCTCTTTCGTGCCAATGAATGCAAGACTTTTACCTGAGTTCATTAGTTTACCCCTTTCTTAGACCCCTTTCTAATTTAGACCCCTTTCTGGACCTTTAAAAAACATGTATTTTAGTCATCCATAAGGGCACTAACTTTTAATTAAGCTAAGAAACTGTAATCAAATTAGCCAATACTAAGTGCACTACACTATTTATTAAGACATAGCTAAGGTCTATTGACAAAAAATAGACTGTGTGTTCCACTTTTGAGCCTCTGCAATGAGAAGTAATCACTGACACTGGATTACTCTTATCATTTATCGTTAGTAATTTGAAGCTTGGGAGATTTTAGTTCGTTGTCATGTTCCTTGTTAACTGACAAGAAAAACAACACTTCCTGTTACCAGAAGTTGTTATGAGGGAAACATCGGCTGTATAATCACGTTGTTTCCCCTTGTATACATCACATCGGCAAAAATATTAAGAGGTGAGCTCCCATTGAATTATCATTCGCAAGGATGTGCTCAAACAGAGATTCAGCTCACCTATTATCCATTTTAGGACATTCTGAAATACTAATGTATAGCCAAAAAGGTGTTGTGTCTTTGAGTAACAATTGACAGGGCCAAGTAAAGAGTGAAGGTGACTGAAGTGAGACACTGCTAGCGGGTGGTTATATTCATTCTCAAGGACAGAATTCAGAAGTTAAGCAATGCAGGCGATCCTCAAGGTCTCTTTTCTCTACTGGGTTGAACCAGTTGAGCTGTTTTAGGCACATGATAATGATGACTCTTGAAAGACTCCCTTTAGAGTTTTTTTTTCTTGGTCAAGCCACACTCTCAAAAAGACAAGGGGTTGACCCAAGACCCACTGAAAGGATTACATCTCTTGGATGTCCTGGGAGCATGTTGGAATTCCCCAGAGAAGGAGATGGAATCCAGAGCCTGGGAAAAAGAAATCTGGTGTGTTGCACTTAACCTGCTCTTACCATGACTCTTAAATGGATAGATAGATAAAGGTTACCATGGCAATGTCTGTGTATATCAAATGATTATGCCAATGGGAGTAAATAATTTTATACATAACTATATATTGTATATTCATATAAGTCAAATTTATGTTAATAGCAGCAACTCATCAACAGAAACGTGATGCAATGCAAAAATTATCTAGAATATGCATTGATGATGTCTGTACCACCGTTATTATGCAGCTTTATAATATTTGTAAAAATATATGGCAGATATTTTTGCTCTGTAGTGCTTATGTTGTGCTCCGAGAAATATGTTTTGCTAACTCTGACATTGTGTTAATGTCTTTCGAGAATACAACTTCTGTCATTATTAAATGATGAATTTGAATGTGAAAAGAAGGATTGAGAGGAAAAAACAAATATAAAGTGAAATATTAGCCTTTAAAATAAAACATTTCCCAGGATGTTAAATATGGAAGAAAATTCCACATTTAGTGGAAGAAAGTGTAATCAGTCAAACAATGGATTAAACTATGCTACGGGCTGACACTTAAATCAAATGAAATTTGACTTACATGTCTAAATGGGAGAGAAATAAAGCATATTAATTACTTATGCACAAGTTTAAATATATCCACAGCAATACACTACTTCAAATATTTTTGTGACATATTTCAAAATAGTTACCAATCTGAATATTTTAACTAGCATAGCACAGTTGGTGGCCACATAACTGCACATTGCGCTCATTTTAAATAATTTAGCAGGTCAGATTGGTGATTTTCTGCGCATCCTACTAATTTTAAATGTTATAAAACATAAAATAGCTACATAGCTTCTGGATGAAATTTAATGACGCTTTTACAGATAGCGCGCTAGCTATTAAATGATTTCACCCAATATGGCAATAGTGTTGAATCCATAACAGTTATCCAGCTATATAACTCGACCTGCAACAAATAAAACAGAATAAAAAAGACTGTATTCAAGTTTAAAAAAGATGACATTAAAGAAGCCTTTCCCCTGTAGCAATATGAGGATAGAAATGAAGTTGGCACTACTGCTTAAAGTCATTTCCATCAAAATAAAAAAAGAAACAACAGAAATGTAGAATAGTTTCCTATGAGACAGTTTTATTTATTATAACATTCCAAACCTTCAGGACACAAAATAAGATCAATACATTATTTTCATTTTTTATACTGAACTTACAACATGCAATGTTATGTTGGTCCAGATGTATGAAACAATCAAGATAATCTGTTATGTAAAGCAGCGATTAGTATATTCTTTGATTATAAATTGTCACTCTAGGAATATGAATAAAATATAAATATTTTATTAGGTTGATGTCTATATAAGTTTACAAACCTGAGTTGTTTTTACTTATGGAAAACCTCATTAATTGCATTTCAGGCACTTCATCCCAATGTATCAATACTGAATCCTTTTCTTAATGATTATATTTTTTTGATATTTGATGTTTTCTAATATTTTTACTATGATTCTTCAGCCATGAATTTTATGTGTACACTTAAGACCTTGCCATGTTTACATGAAGATTTACTGCTCCATCTCTTTGTCCCAGAACAACAAGCTGCCTTGAAGAACTATCTAATTTGCCTTTCCATTCAGTTGTGGCTTAAGGAAGACTCTTCCTGAATTGACCCTTGAGGTTGTTGGTTGGACTGAAGAAAACAACTGGAAAGAATTGGAATGCAAATCAGGAGTCTAGTTCAGCTCTTGAAATGTGGCCACTAATCTTTTAGTGAGAATTGAAAACAGCTATTTTTTGTACATGGTGCTTTTGTAGCACAGAGACTTTTTGAACTGCAAGTACTTCTAAATATTAAGTTTTAAGATGCTTTTTATAAGTCGAGCCATTCTTGCTTTTCTTCATTAATACATACAATATTTACATTTCTCTTTGGATGATGACTATACTGCTTGTTCTATTTGTGTAACAATTTGCTTGTATGGAGAATCCAGACTGCTTGTTCTCATGTATATTTTTGCAGCCCCCAATGGCACCACATATTCAGTGACCCCACAGACTTTTAAGTACTTCATCTGAGCCTCAATGAACTGCTTACATGTTCCTAGTATATTTGGGAGTTTGCTTGGAGGAAGTTTTAAAGTGGTTATATTATATGCAGGAGACATGACTTTCCTACATTCAGAGCATAGCCTAACTTCGAGTGTTAAAATTTCCCTTGAGATCTCTACTTCTGGTGCAGTATCACAGCAAACCAAACCTAAAGCTCCCAACACGAATGCAAATGCCCGGCAAGCAATCCGTGGCCCAGTCGCATACTGTCAACAAAAGCAGCCAGGGAAGAACTGCATGTCCTTGCAAATGCAAAGAGCACAGAACACTGTACAATCAACATCAATCATTCGTAGGTAAACGATCTCATTTCAGAGCACATAACATATATTTTGCCAGAAGTCACCCGGTGACAGATATATCAGCCCTGATATTTGCAAGGGTCGATAGATCAGGCCAGATGTAACTGCGATGTGACCTATTTCTGTAACGCGTGGTTGAAAGCACGCAACGGCCAACAAGCCTGAAACGCACCAAAATGTGAGCTCATGATGGGGAGTGGGACCACCTTAAAGTCACAACCCATGGTGGAAAAATTCATATATTACTATTTAGAGAAGTGCACATAACAAAAGACATGAACACATATGCTTCTTCTTATCATTTACTTATGATGATTTATTGTTCATTTTAAGCCACTATCTTTTTGGGGGGGGGGGGGGGGGGGGGGGGGGGGGGGGGGGGGGGGGGGG
>JABFEA020000110.1:5172786-5189309 GCA_019775915.2 Cyphomyrus plagiostoma | reverse complement strand
GCCACAGTTCCTAAAATCCCTGCAGCTTTAAGCTTTAGCAAGAGCCATTTGTGGGGGACAACATCAAAGGCCTTCTGTAAATCTAAGTAGATCACATCGTAAGCCTTTTTGTGATCAATTTCACTTGTAGCTTCGTCAAAGAATTCAAGTAGATTCGTTAAACAGGATCCACTTCTCCTAAATCCATGTTGGCTATCCCTCAGAATGTAATTTGCATCCAGGTAATTCTGTTCTTCATGAGCATGGATGTATCAGTGTGAATTTAAAAGAGCACTTGCCTTCTTTACTATTATAGTCACTCATAAACTGAAGCAGAGTGAGCAAACTGAAAGCGATTCAGCTGACATTTGTTTCAGTAGATCACTCTGTGTCCTCAGCCGCAAAGAGCCTTCTAAATTCAAAAAGGGAAGGACAGAGAAGACACAAAAGGCATGCTTTTTCAAAGGATATTTTCAACTTCAATAGCCTTGAATAATCACTACTGTGCTGTGTTGCACAATTATATTAATTATGTGAAAGATCCTCTTGCATTAGACCTTCCACAGTTAAAACGTTATGAAAAGCTTTTTTTTTTGAAAATTGAACCTTTCATGTGAATGGTCCTAATATGCCATTGTGCTCTGTTTTGAGATGGAAAAAAATATATTATTGAGAAAACAACAATTTGTCTTTTTATCTTCATATTATTATAACACTAACCTGCATTTTGGAAGAGCCTTTAATAATGCTGTCTCCACATGCTTCGCAGAGATGTGGAAGATCGTCCGTGACGACATGCAGTCACCCTTTATGTGTGACATGATGAACACATCGTCCCCAAAAATCTCGCTACTCAGATGTTGCTGTACAGTGGCAGCTTCTCCACACCCGAATCACTGTTATTTCACCATGTACAGAGCAGAATCTATTTCTATGTTTTTTTTTGGTGGCAAGAGGAGGTAAGAAAGTATGTCACCAATATTGTATTTTAAGGAATATGTTCTTAAAGTAATAAAATAAAATGGTAGAATATCAATATGTTCCGTAGGAGCATTTCATTGTGGTCTTTAAAAAAAAAAACAACAACAATGATGCCAATATTCTTCCACATGCCCAGTGTAACATACTTGCTTGAAGCAACAACTGGCATTTCGCTCTCTACTATTAAACCAACGATGATGAGTATAAAAAAGGGCACATTTGTCTCTTACATATTTTTATAATTCTTTTAAAATGTTATATGCATATGCTCAAAGGAAGAAGTGTTACTTTTGCAGTCTATCCGCTGAAAATTCAAGTAAAGCAAGTAGAGAAAGTGTTGATGTGTTTTTTTATGTCCATGGCACTTAAACAAGGAAAAAAACTTTGCATGCATGGGGTGCTTTGAATTTTCTAATTAGCTGGAGCGTAACTCTGGCAGCATGGGGCATAAGGCAGGGGAACTGGCTGAACTGGATTTCATTCCATTGCAGGGCACAAACACATACAACTCAGTTTCCAAAAATGTTGGGATGCTGTGCAAAATGTAAATAAAAACACAATGCAATGAATTACATATCTTATACATCCATACTTAACTGAATAAAAAAATAACAACATAAGAAATGCTCATTTTATTGCTATCAAATTTTATTGTTTAATGCCATATAGTGTAAATATATGCTCAAATTGAATTTGATGTGAGTAACACGTTTCAAAGAAGTTGAACAAAAGACTGGAAAACTTGTGTAATGGTAAAAAAAACACCTGGTTGAATATCTCACAACTAATTAGGTTAATTGGCAGCAGGTCAGTAAGATGACTGGGTATAAAAGGAGCCCCCCAGAGAAGTAGAGTCTCTGTGCACTGAAGATGTGGAGAGGTTCACCACTCTGTGAAAGACTATGTGAGCAAGTAATGCCACATTTTTTAAATTCAATTGAAGAATAATGTTATTCAGCATAATATTGCAATAAATTTGGGAATTTCATCATCTGCAGTATGTCATTATATATCATTAAAAGATTAAGAGAATTCAGAGAAATCTCTGTACACAAGGGACAAGGCTGAAATGCAATATCGAATAACCATGATCTCCAGTTCCTCAGGTGGCACTGCATTAAAAACAAAAACAATTATGTAGTGGAAATCACTGCATGGGCTCAGGAACACTTCCAGAAACCACCGTCTGTGAACATAATTTGTTGCTGCATCCAAATATGCAGGATGAAACTCTACCACACAAGGAAGAAACCATATGGAAACATGATTCAGAAACAGCACTGACTTCACTGGACCTGAGATGGACTGAGGCTAAATGGAAAACTGTCCTGTGGTCTAACGAATCAAAATTTCAGATTCTTTTTTGAAATCATATACACTGTGTCCTCTGGGCTGAAGGAATATCCAGCTTGTTATCAGCGGATTGTGGTTCAAAAGCCTGCGTCTGTGATGCTACGGGGATGCATTAGTGCCCATGGCTTGGGTAGCTTGCACATCAGGGAAGGCACCATTAATGCTGAACGGTATATACAGGTTTTGGAGCAATATATGCTGCTATCCAGACATCTTTTCAGTCAACAAGACAATGCCAAACCACATTCTGCACATATTACAACAGCATGACTCCATGTTAGAAGAGTTCAGGTACTAGAGTGGCCTGATCGGTCGCCCAATTAAAGATATTTGGCTTGTCATGATACAAAAAATACAGCAAAGGAGACCCCTGGACTGTTGTAGTCCTACAGTATATCATGCAAGAGTGGGACAACATTTCACTTTCAAAACTCCAGCAACTAGTCTCCTTAGTTCCAAAATATTTACAGAGTCCTGTTAAATGGAGAGGTGATGGAACACAACGGTTAACATGTTCCTTTCCCAACTTTCAAACATGTTGCTGGCATCAATTTGTCATAATACAATAAAATTTTCTCAGGGTCAATTTTTGATATTTTTTCTTCATTCTATTTTCAATTAAATATAGTTTATATGGTTTGTAAATCATTGCATTCTGTTATTATTTACATTTTACACAATGTCCCAACTTTTATGGAACGGGAGTTGTACAGGCACATATAATGGGCAAGTTAACCTAACTGCATTTATTTGGACTTCAGAAGAGAACTGGAGTCCTTAGTGTAAACCCATACAAATACAACGAAGTACAGAGCAGAACAGAAATTTGAGCCTCTAAACCTGGGGGATTGAGGTAACATTTCGACCTACTCAACCATATAACAATATAGTCACAGTTTTGTGGCATTGATGTAAAGAAGCAGGTATCATTTGGAAGTTTGAAAATGTTAACCTGTTCAAAAGAACTAAATCATATGTTGGTTGAGTGCATAATTTAAAGTCCAGCTCAGAGGTATAAGGTGTGATAACTAGAACTGATTTAAAATGCTTTGTGAGATTAATTATCAATGACATCATTCCCTGAAAAATCAGCCTCATTCTGCCACCTTATTGTCGCTCCAGCACTTAATCATCTGCTGATCTTGTGACTTGCTGCTGATTGTTATATACCAAGGACAAGCCTAATTCGTGTCTCACTGCCTTAGATGGCCCTGTAGACAAGTGTTTCTCCACCCCGTTCCTGGGAACTTGGAGGGAGCAGAATCATGGACCGTCTGGGGGGGGGGGGGGGGTCACCAAGGACCAGCTTCAGAAATACTGTTGCAGATGGTCTGTCGCAGTTTTCAGTTTTGCTGTGTTTCAGAGTGAATTTCAGAGATGCAGCATTTGATTCAGCTGCACTGTGTGTGTGTTGTGTGATGCCTTTGCTCCTCCAGTGTTAGGCTTGAGTCCTGCCCCCCTGTGTGCATTTGTGCCTGTGTGTGTGTGTGTGTGTGTGTGTGTGTGTGTGTGTGTGAATTTCCCCCTAAATTTCATGGGTTTCCTCTAGGTCTCAGCTTTACAAAGACACGAGTTGTTGTCTCTCAAACACCCATAGTGCCTGACTGTGTGCATGCATGTTTCCTCAGATGGACAGACATTACAAAAAGCCATTATACCTTATGCTGCCTGGGATAGGCTCCCACCCCACCCCCCACGTCAGTGTTTTGGATACATGGTTATAAGATGGATGGATGGTGTTTCTTTCCAATGAGTTTATGAGACAAAGCTAGAAACATTTTAGCGATGAAACACATGATACATTTCTTTTACTAGCCTAATGTAAGCTTTGCTCATTCAGCGTTCATAATGAGAAACTCTTCTTTGTTGTACTTGATGTCGTTAGGTTGACAAATGGCAAACAATCAAACAGTGAAGACACAGAGTTTTCTTTTCACGTTCAAGATCGAAAGGAAAACAGTTTGATTTGTTTGACAATGATCCTGAGTTTCCAAATCACTGTTTCTGTCCCACAGCTTGAATAAAAGCCTCTGCAGGAAAGATGCTCATTGACATGTGAGTCAGGAAAAACTCCATCTGTGAAGGATCATCAGTTCATTACTGAGTAAAGGTAACTCAAGCTCATTGGCCAGCTTACATGTACGTTCCCACATTTCCAATATTCAGCAGTAAGTGTAGCTATATATCACTCATAATCAGCAATAAATTTGATTATTTTAAGTTTTCAGATACAATTAAAATGTTTCAGATTAACAGTAAGACTCACTATTTCCCATGTTTATTCATGAAGAACAGAGTTGATAATTCGCATTTATTGCCCGTTTTCTACAAGAAATACAACTGTCACCATCATCTCATTTTTAAATAATAATTTGAAATAATAAGAGGTCTGCGGGAGCAAAAACAACATCTCCCTTTCAATTTCTGTAAAAGCACACAGACACATAAGGACCAAAAATTAAGGACACTGACTTCCTTTGCTTCCTCATTAAAAACAAAAACTATCCATTAGGGGAATAAAACAGTTGCAGCCCTTACAATTATCCATTACATCTGCCACTCAACAGCACTTACTAATGCATAAAGCTCTGCAACATCAAAATTCTGTAATATAGAGTACAGGGAGCACAGTTCTGCTGTCAGGTCACTTCAAGTCACTGAAGTTTGGGATGATGGCACACTGCATAAACACTGCATACAGGACACTTTTAAGTATAGTTCTGAATACTTAGAAACAACATTCTGCATAACTTGTAACACCTTTGGCATTATATGTAAATACATGATTTTATTCTGATTTGACACTTCATGCAAACCTTTATCTCTCATACATCATGTGTACATTATTTATACACTTATTTCATTTTTTTTCTTGAATGAATATATAAAATAAAACACTGATATTTAAGTAGAAGACACTCACTCTCAAACTGTATATGTGACCTGTCACGTTTAGTTACGTTTATTCTGATATCTATGCTTTTTTGTTTGATCATGGTATAGAACCGTATATTGAAACATTATAGACTTTGCATTTGTTTTGTTCGTTGAAATATCTTCCCCGTTTTTTTTTATGAAGTTTTATGAAGTTTAAGGGTCAATACCACTAATTTCCCAACAAACATCTGGTAATATCCTCTCTTCTCGCCAATGCACCCGCCTGGCTCTTACTGAATTGAGTGAACCCCACACCAATGAGAGCCAGCTGAGAGAAAGGAGCAGGAGACAAGAAGACCCTCTACAACTGGCGGCTCTATTAAAGCTGGGGGCTATTGAGTTCTGATTAGTTCCTGTTTAGTTTCTGAGCCTTTTTTGCTATTTTTAGTTTCATTTTTTCTTTAATACATAGCTTTCGCACATGCACTGGACTTGTTTTTCAGACACACATGCCAGCTGACTGTCTCCCAACGCTTTGGTTTGCTTCACCTTACAACAGGCCATTTGTCAGCATGTACGCATAGCTGGGTCCTGTAAATATAACTGCATTAATGTGGTGAACGAAGTTAATACTGCATATAGCTGAAAAATCTTATCAATGTTAAAAATAACTGGAGGTACTTTTGAGGTATACGAGTATTATGTTTACGGTTCCTGTGACAATTTTATGATTGGTGCACAATAACTAAAGTTAACTTGAATCCTGATGTTGTTGCGTATGTGGAATGATTCTCAATGATGTGTGTGTGTGTGCGTGTGTGTAATATACACATATAAACACACACACACACACACACACACACATATATATATATATATATACATACACACACACACGCCCACACACAACATACTTTCCTTTGGGAATTTTTTCACTTTGAAAATAAGGAAAAGATGGCTTGGTCTTTGATGTTTTCTCCCAGCAAACACTCTGTGGTTCTGTTTTTGCAGTATTTACACATTTTGCACCATCTGTATAAAAGCGATACTTCTCTTTAGTACAATGAACCGGGAATGGAAGTGCTGTTTTATATAATCCCTGGATCCCTCCAACTCTCACATCATATCATGCAAATTTGGTGCAGTTTGAAGGGATTCCAGCTCCTACCATATGTCTGAGCAGTGTAAGAACAACAATCTATTATGCATGCATTGCACCGGGTTTATGGTAATAAGGTATTAAATTAGTGCTGTATGTTATTACAGTACTCCTCTGTATCATTTCTGCATGAAAAATGTTCATAAATGTCAAATTTTGCACAGAAAGGATTGAAAAATGGAGATGCACTACTTTAATGACTTAGACTTTAGTGTGAGTGGCTTAATACCTTCTGAGACTCTTTATTTTTATGGCACCTGTCATGATGCTCTGAATGTGGTGATTGCTGTACCGGTGTCTAAACTGATCACTGCCTGGATGTATATTACTGTTAATAAATGGCTACTAAGGATATGTCTTCGTTTGTAAATACTCAGTCCAAGGCATATTAATCAAATTACCAGTTCACGTAGCATTTCCTATTACATGGTAGTTTGAAATTAATTAATTTTTCTGACATTTCTTTTATATGAGGGATAATTTGTGCAGTTTAACTGACAGATTTTTTATTCTCTATTAAAATGCTTTCTATATAATTACAGATAAATTATGATGATATCTCAATATAAGGACAACAGAAGTCTGGTTATTTTATGTGTCAAGTCTCCTTAAATGTAAAATTAGAATTTGCAGCAGACTGCTGCTTCCAATCAGTTCTACATTTTACACAGGTATGGTGTCATCTGGAAATTTGTCATCTTGGCTAATTATATTTTAATTTGAAACCAATTAATGAATTTCCTCATTGAAAACCTTAAAATTGCATATTTTACTCCCAGTGGTGTCCAGTAAACTGAAAACAGGATGAAAGTTTCTCTGTTTTCTGTACTTTAGCAATTAATGTGATGGCAGAACATTAATTTTGATGAACATCAAATATAAATATAATTTTAAGAGCCTTTTGATTCATTGCTCAACTATATAAATATTTCAGAAAGAAAGGCACTATACCCAGACGCAACCATTCTAACTGAGTCTGATTTTCTCTCTGATTTTTAGAGAAAAGCATAGTACAATATTCACTGTAGAACAAAAGGAATGAAAGAAAAAAAAGCATTCCGGAGCTCTATTGTCTGTCCAATGATCTGACAATATAGCTCCATTGAGACTTGTTTAGCTGTTGTGTGTCTGACTAAAGAAAGTCACTATTAAATATTATGGCAATTCGTCAATTGGACCAGCATTAAAATGTGAGCATTTGGTAACACTGACAGGCGTGTTGACTAAGGACATCTCCAGGGGCAATTTTACTCAGAGATTTGTGAAATAATCAGATAGAACACACTAAAATTTCTGATGCCAAACATGATTCGTTCTTCTCTGGCATAGCTTTGACTGACTCTTTTCAGGGGATAAATGGTCTGATTATTACTGTAATTGAGTATGCTATGACCTCATCTGCCTTTATTGTCAAGCAAAGAAGTTTGGTGAAAACAACATGAGACCTAAAATGACCATCTTCTTTTTTATGCCTGAAATCTGTTCAATTGTGAAAGATACGGGAACAATAATTTAGAGAACTGCAGTTCACTAGGTGTATAAATGAAACCAAGCAAGAACTAAATTTTAATATGTGTTATTAAATGCATAAGGTTAAAAGTTGATAGGAACAAGTATTGCTGCTTTAAAATGGGAAAATTAGCCTTTTAATTTGTGCAAGACCAAATAATTTCATACCTTCTCCAAGCCAATGAGCCACACTTTTGATTCTTGAACAAAGCGTTTTCTAAGGCAGCTTTTTTTCCTGGACATCTGGTACAAGCAGGTTGCTGGACGGAGAAGAGAAAATCAACATCTATGCTAACAAAAGCTTACTTTCATTAAAGCCACACTAACAACCTGGCCAATCAATAACCCGGGTCAATAAGTAATAAATGTGTACATGGTCAGTTGATTTCTGAATGAAGCTGATGTGTAATATATACCTAAGTATACACTTTGCTTTATGGTGTGTGCTTGCTTACTATATGCCATAATTGTATACTATTCTAGGTAAAAATTCTGGAACTCCTGACAAAATGTCAGTTTGGCGCCCCAAACTGGAATTTATATAATTTCATATTCATGGGTCCCTGTAAAGTCCTGGCCCCCTGAATCTACCAGGTTATCCCTGCCCCTCCGACGCCCCTGAATACACTACTAATTGTATTCTTGCTCCTCCAGTAACAAATGAGACCTCTGAGACTACTGATCAATCAGCTTGTTTTAAAATGCAACATAATGGCCCGTGTATGTGAGCTACGTTAGCTTTAACAGCAGTTACATATACAGTGGTACCTCGGTTCTCGAACTCACTAGAACTGAACCGTGAACGCTGACCTAATATAAATTGTATGCGCCAGCAAATGAATCATACTGCAATGCAATTCTTACTTGAATGCCTTCTTCACAGACTGGGCGATTAACCAAATAAAGCAGCGCAACATTACAGTAACTAACAATAAATAAACCACTAACTTACGTGTACTATTAGAGCATTTATATAATTTATTTAAACTTTATTTTACCAGGTAAATTAACTGAAAACCAGTTCTCATTGCAGATACCGCCTCGGAACTGCCTGGGATGCAAACGACATGCGTGTAACTAAACTCTTCAGCTAATAATGGCAAATGTGTTGTCACGGAGGCGGTTCCAGTTTGTGCAGCCAGGTGCGAGGTCGCAATGCATCTAATCATAATGCATTGCGTCAGGATCACAATGTGTTGCTTTAAGCCAGCGCTGTAAGCAAGCAACACACCCAATGACTGGACTGGGCATACAAACTGAAATGCGGACTTAATACAGAGGACTAATGACAACAACCAGAAACAGATGATCACTTGGGGATCGCATGTGAGGTTAACGAGGGGGTGTGGCATACGGAAAGAGCGGACGATCAAGGCAGGACGGGGTAATGTTGGGATAAGATCTTTATCGTTTTGGAAGCCATTAAGAAAAAAATGCACTTCTTGTTTTATCCTGTTCATTTTGTGTTTAAATGCTAAAAAAACATATTTAGCTGTAATTTTGGGGGGCTGGGAACCAATTAATTGGTTTTACATTATTTCTTATGGGAAAAATTCAATCAGAACTCGAACTTTTTAGGATTCGATCCGGAGTCTGGAAAAGATTAAATTCGAGAACCAAGGTACCACTGTAGTCACTAATAAACGGAAAGTGTAGGGGAGGGGGCTGGTGAGGAGCAAGAGTAGGAGAGGTATACTCTAACAACGTTACAAATGTGATAAGATGGTTCCCTGGACGATGACGGGAGAGAGTAGGAGAGGTGTACTCTAACAGAACATTACACATGTGATAAGATGGTTCCCTGCTTCACAGTGAATTGCGTTTCAGGGAAAATAATCATTGTCATTATGTTTAATTCCTTTCTATTTGCGCTGATTAAAACCTAACATTAATGATGTTTTCATTTGTTCACTGACTAATTAATGCTCACACCTTGCCAAGAATCATTTCCTTCCTCGGCTAATTCTAATTTGGGCAATTAATCATGCAAAAAGTAATTAGTGTTATAAAATGTGAAGTAAAGCCACTTATGTTCCCCAGGGATTGCAGCTTTGTTTCCAGATGCAAATAATAAGAGGTGTCAGGGCTGGCTGTAGTTTAATGCTGCAACATGTGATAGCCTAAACTATCGATCCTCTTCCATGTATTTGCAATACCTGCTTGTACAATGTTACAGTACTGCAGAAAAAAAAGAGAATGTGAAATGTAAACTTAATAATAGTATTAATAATAAATATTAACACAATTATTATTACATACTATTAGCTTCCAATAAGTGTATTAAGATATATAGATGTTTTTTTTTTTTGCACAGGCATCGAAAAATCTAAAATCCATTTTTCATTGGGCTCGTAGATGTGCCTTAGATTGTACAGAATATTAATTAAAATTCCTTTACAGTTAATGTCAGGTGAGTAAGAGGTGAATACCGATCTGAAAAGCAAACCAAAAGGTATTTTTTTCTTTATTTTTTATGCTTTAATCTTTTAATATTCAAGGCACGATATACAGATATATGATATAAGCAGCCATGTTACATCTGTAAACTTTCCTGCCTTAGGAACTGTTATAATGCATCATTTGATTTAATTTCATAATGCATAATATGTTGCTTTCATGACAAATCACAAAGGTCATAAGGCCTCGCGGATAATATTGTAAGTAGTTTAAGGAAAAATTCTAATGTCAAACATTATTGGGTAGTCTAGACAATAGACAGTGCCTTTTGAATTCCTTTTTAAGATGGTATGTTAATGCAGGTATTTGGAAATAATGAAGAAATTTGTATGCCATAAAACAAGCCAAACTGTACGTATTTTCACTATGTTTTTAACAGCTCCAATGTTCTATTCTGGTATTCAGCAGGATTTTTTTACCTTTTTGATTGTTTGTTATGTCCTGTGGCTGTGCATTGTTGCCACCCTTAAAGAAAACTGGCTGCAGCACATCACATGGTATTCCCTAGTACTGTAACTATGCTTTACACATCGAAGCTAAACATAGCAGGAGGTGAGGAAAAAAAACACGATTATTGGTCCTTTTACATCCTTTTAATGTGTGATTGTTACATTTCAGTGGGATGGAAACTCCATCTGGTTTAGACCACAAGTTACTCCCCATTCTGTCCCCAAATCGAGTGCACTGGCTCATTGCAGCAAGCAATGTGAAACCTATTCTAGGCCAAAACATGTTATCTACATCAGTTATGTCAAACTCAGAATATGCTTCAGCTGGTGTTAAACCATTGAGGCCTGGATGAGAGATGAAAGCCACAGGCACGTTTACCTTTCGAAGCTAAACCAACCAGATGCAGTCACAGAGAGTTTAGTCATATTAACCAATGAGAAGACTCATATGAACCTTATTTTTCTCAAGATATTCAACTGAGGCGGGGGGGTGGCAGAGAATCATTTTGTATAGTAATATGTTTGGCTGGGTGATCTCACTAGATGTGTTGTCTTTTTATATCTTTTGTATCTTTCTATCTGCAACTTTGGTGCTAAAGTGTAGACTTATGTAGGTTTCATGTTGTTCATTACCAAGGAACGCGCGCTGAGTATGTTAAAACACAATCCATTATGTATCCCGAAACTGAACAAAAAACAGCTGCTGTGTCACTATTTAAAACTTTTAAAATATGTATATTTTTTAGCACATCTATCTTTGTAATTAGCATTGTATTTATTTATTATACAATATGTAACATGGTACACCAGACTGGTGTTAGAAAATCTAACTTTACTCAAGGGGACATGAATAATGTAGTAGTATACGCTTACATAATCTATTAATTAACCAGTAACTAAGTATTAGTTATGTACTGATCCCATGTTCATCATTACACAATCATGACAGTTCATGATGTCATGTGGAAACCTATATTAGTTCATTTGTTCTTGAGTAGTAAATGAGTTACGTAATTTTACCACTCAAGTAGTCTTACCATTATTAACCAATTAGTTAACTGTTAACTAATAAAATGCCTGAATGGAATACGTGAATTGCCATAATTGGTTAATGATGAACAAGCATGGGGTCAGTACATAACCAACACTTGGTTACTGGTTAATTAATGCATTAAGTAAATGTGTACTACTACATTATTCATGTCCCCTTGAGTAAAGAGTAACCACAAAGCTTGATAGCAATTATGCCATATACTGTACTTGTCATATGAACTTATCCAACTGGTACAGTTACAGAGGTTTGCATTCTAACTATCATTTCTAACTTCTAACCATCATCCTGCTTATTCAACAAAGGGCCTCAGTAGTCTGCAGCCTATCCCTTGCAGCATAGGGCCCAAGGTAGGGGAACACCATACATGAGATTCTAGTCACAGGGTACATACACTTATTTGCTGTGGACACTTCAGAGATACTGGTTTGAGTAGCTGCTTGGATTTGGAGGAGCAAACTCATGAAAGACGGGGAGAGCATGCAAACTCCACACACTCAGAGTGCAGCCAAATTCAAGCCGTGGGCCGGGGAGGTGCGAGACGGCTCCACTAGCCACTGCACTTCCAGACACGGGTTCGCACTCTTCTACATTACATTTTCCACCAATCACTGAATCTCTGACAATGGAAAATTAACCTGTAAGGTTCACATCAGTGTTGGTATTTTACACCTTTAGTACACTGGGGTGAGTTCTCCGATAATGGTGTCTCTTAGCATGTTATGAAGACAAACTTAGTAAGGTATACCTTACTGAAGTTATGCACTGTTGTGCGTCTGTTCTCTAAAATAACTCTTAAGGGGTTGCTTACAGGACAACTTTAGTGCGACATAATCAGGTTTCGTCCATAGATGGCTAAAGAATCGCTTATTCCCACCATGCAGTGATTGCTTGACTGTGGCAGGAGAGAAAGTGACTGGTAAAGTTCTTTGTAAAGGTAACACTGCAGGAAAGCTTCAAAATATTGTATCAATCAGAACTAGGGAGAACCTAAAAATAAAATGCAAAATTAACAAACTGAATCATTTAAACTTAAATATGACTTTCGCTGATTGGGCACAGGAACTCGCCTCCCCAGATTGTAGTATCACACCATTTTATTTTTATTTGATCTATAAATCACATGTGTGAACCAATATGTGTGTTTGTCGTTTATATTGGGACGAGCAATGGCACAAAGACTGAAAGAAAAGTTGCGTTACCGTCATAAAATAAGACAATGTCTAACATGCTTCAGTGACTACTAAGGACTACTTCAGGGTGTGTTTGAGGGAACATATATTACACTAATATGTAAATGAACCTGCATTGTTGACCCATATCAACCTCATGAACCAGAGTTTTGCTATATTGTGACTTTGGCACATCAGAAAGGTAAATGTATTCTAGGGGCTTTGGAAACAGGGGGAATAACTGCCCCTCAGTACGATAGAAGACCCCCCCCTTCCTTCCCAATAAATAAATAAATACCTAATCAACAGCGTGTGTCTTACTTTTTATTATGAATCCGCACTGAGGCTAATTCACGGCACGTGCAGAGCATGAGGGTGAGAACTAATGAAAACTGTAATCATGTATCAGACAAAATCTCAAAATCTTTATTATTAAAATCTTTCTTACATCGTATCCTTTCACGATGTGTTGCATGTATTACCCCCACACTACCCCCACAACTATTGAATGATTAGAGTACATATTGCTTAACAACATCTCACTCATTTCAGAGATGTGTGGTCCAAAAACACTGAGGGCCACTAGCAGTATGAGCGGATAACGTCAACAACAGACAGCTAAGAGAGGCTCAGGCCAATCCTACAAAAGAATATCTTATGGAAGGTATACTTGGCTAAGGATGTTTCGGAGAACACCTTGGAACATTAAGGTACAACTTAAGATAGAACTTGCGAATGACGCAGAGTTAAGAAGGTTTTGGAGCACTCACTCCTGTTCTTTAATTCATCCGTTTTGTGGGTCAAGTCTTCAGCACTCGAAAATGAATACTGGAAACCATATTAGCACTCAAGCTAACTCATAACTAGCAGGTCCTTTCATATGACGATAACATCCCTCGAGATCAATAGATTATCTCATCATCATCTAAAAAATCCAGTATGTTCCTCTTCTCTTGATGAGATGGTCATATTCCAATGCCTTTGTAAATCTTCAAAGGGAATTTTTTATTTCCATTGACTCATAGTTCCTACTATAGTGAAAACTTGACCTATATAAATCACGCAACATAATTTAATAATTTAGCTGGGATGTATTCATTCATTGGCACCATTTCCTGTTATTTGGAACAGGTGAAAACTGAACTTCAGTGAGTCAGGTGCATGTAATTCTCATGTGGGAACAGTGAAATAGCCATGATGATGGCCAATTAATTTATAGGCAGTGCATTACTGTACATTGTTTCCTAAAGGAGCAATTGCAAGCACAAGGCCTGGTGCAGATCATTGAGCCCAAGGTCAGAGAAAATCATAGACAGTAAGTAAAGCCACAGGGCAGTGAAATGTTATCCTGGGCATAAATGCTACGGTACACAACACAGGACCTAAGAGACATTTACAGATATAAATGAAAGGTTATACTGCAGAGAACAGAGCTTTTATTTTCCAGTACTGTGGAAAAGTACAATACAAAGTGAAATGGCCCCATAAATTATTATTTTATTACTAACCTCTGTTACTTAGAATGATCGATCTGTTTATTGCGCCCATGTTATCTACTGCGGTGGCTGAAAAAGTTTTTTTTTTCTTTAGTAAATGTTCATCCTGTTCTTCCTGTTTCTTTGAACTTATCAGCAACTTGTGCGCATTTACTGAAAACTACCCCATCAAGAACTGGGTCTGGAAGTTTCCGGAATGTGTGGGTGCTAGAAAATGCTCTCTTATTGGGTAGTATATATATGAAGACAATGCATCAATTTATAGAATGGTGACCCACATTGATTAAACATTTTAAATTTTTGATGAGAAAGCATGACATGGCTAACTCTTTCTTTAATGAAGAAACGTGTAAGCAAAGTTCATTTCTGCACTGTTGTCGTGCTCAAACATGTTGTGCCATATTTCACACTTGGTAGCATTTTCAGATTATATCAGTGATAACGTGGCTTACTTTGGTTTTCACTTATGACTAATCTGAGTCTTCTAGCTTTAGAAGAGTGCACTGTATATCTCAGTACTGTATTGCTTCTAAGAGTGCTTCAAGTGTCATGCAGGTTTGGCCAAATAATTGCTGGGCTGTTTATGTGAAAGATACGTAATAATGAAACATAGATTTTCTTATACTGGCTGAATCCTTATAGTACAGTAGCAGAGACGGGCACCTCGGGACGGACACACAGTGGTGCTATAACCCTGTACAGCGTGAAAAGTATAGAAGACAAATGATTTTTCTACTATTTCAGCGGTGGATAAACAAAGTGTTCAGTCACTGTCATAGTCCAAGTGGTAACACTTTATTTAAAGCAGGCAGAATTACAGATGCTCCTCTACTTATAAACTTTCAATCTATGAACTTTCAGACATACAAATGAGGACTGTAAGTCCAAATTGTGTTTGTTGGGCTCCCGTTTGTTGTTTTTTTTTCGTGTGGCAATTCTGCCTAGCTGCAACTCCCAGCACGCATCATTGTAGTGTGTGTACTCCCAGCATCCAAGTTTTTTGTACTTGCGTATACCCTTAAAATGATGTGGAATAACGACTTACGAATATTTCAAGTTACAAACGGCCATTCGGAACGTAACTCATTCGTAAGTAGAGCAGCATCTGTATAATGCATTCACAATGTATTATAAACATGGCTAGAAATATTTATATAAAGGCACAACACATTATATGGTGCATTTATGGTGCATTTTAGATGTGAGTATCATAAAGCAATAATAATGCATAATAAACATGACTATAAACTGCTATGCCTTTTTAGAAATATTTACAGTCGTGTTTATAATACTTTACAACTGCTTTATAATGTGTTATGAAGGTATGCATGGTGCATTATAAGGGAGCTTCACAGAAAATGTTCAAGTTTCTAATCGTCCACTAATTAATCATGATATGAATACGTTTGTCTTAAAGTTCTATATAGAATTTTTTCAAGAGGGGCAAAGAAAGAAAAAAGAAACCTAATGTGCAGATACCAAGAATCAATGAAAATGATTCCCTCATGCCTAGAGTAAGGCCTCTTCAAATGGGCTCTGCATAAAATGCAGGTGACAAATACAATTGTAAGAAGCATATAAAAATGGCTTGATTGTAGCTGACACCACCTGGAGAATGACCGTGGCGATCCAGCTGTGGAACTGAGAGTTGGCTGATTATTAATGACTGCTCATCTAGCTGATACTCTTCAGTTCAAACATAAGGGCCTGCATGCACACAGAGAAGCACACACACACACAGACGGGGTGATGTTTAGCTCTGTAGGTTAGGACTCTGTGTTTGTTCGGAAGGTCGCTGGTTCGGCTCCTGTGGTCAGCAGAATGGTTTGCCTGTTGGTGGTGAGAAAGGCTCTTAATCTTAATTGCTCCAAGGACTGGCTGACCCAACTTTCTGCTAAAGAAAACCATAAATAAATAAACAGCCATATGCAAATCACAAACCCAATACCGCTATCTAGAGCTATTTCTACATAAAATTCATAATAATCAATTCAGAAATTCAGAATTGCATACTTAAATGAAATCCTTATATAGTGTATA
>JABFEA020000110.1:5100546-5147564 GCA_019775915.2 Cyphomyrus plagiostoma | reverse complement strand
TTTATGTGTGTGTGTGTGTGTGTGTGTGTGTGTGTGTGTATATATATATATATATATATATATATATATATATATATATACTGTATATATTGATTATGTGTGTATATATAGGATGTTTTGTAAAGGTAGAAACACAATGCCAGGATTTTTGATGTTACCAGATTCTCAGATTTTCAACAATAGAATGAAAAATGTGATGGGTGATACTCTATTTATATTACAATTAACCATACATATTTAACAATAAAATAAATGTGTCAAAAAAGTTTTGTGCCACCACAGTTGTGACAGCCACAAGAAAGTGGCTGTCTGAAGATTAATGTTAAGAGGATTCCATTATTGTCAGTAGCTCAGCTCTGCCTAATGGTTTCAGGTGAAACTGAAGATTTCCATGGCTTTCTGGGATATGGCACAGATATTAATTCACTAACTGTTTGGAGATCTCTATGGTTTCCTTCTGGAAAGATCAAATGAAATGAAATGAAATGAAGCAGTGTGCAGGTATAGTGGAGCGCGATGATGAAATCACAATGTTATAAAATTTATGCCATGTGTCCTTTTTAATGTGCAAGGAAATAACTTTATATCATTTTAATGAGCAACAATTGTAGACTTTGAAAGAAATACTCAACATTCTAAACAAAAACCACCCAGATGTATGTTTCTTGATACATCTGCTTATGCTGACAGCCTTGACATGTAAGTTTGAGTGCAAGCACATTATTAACATGGAATAAGCCCAGAATCAGATATATCAGGCATTACGCTTCTGAGGGCAAACACGGCCTCTGTTTCACTTGTTTTTTTTCCACTTTGCATCCTCTTCCTTTCTGACTGCGGAAGGTCAAAGCCACAGCGCGTCCAGGCTTATTATTTGATAATCCAATTTTTATCGTACCTGATGAAGCTACAGAATAAAATAAATGCAGTGGCGTTATATTGCCATTTTCCACATCTGTATTGCTCTCCATTTATTTATTTTTTTACATACAGGGATGCTGATTTTTTTTTCCTCTCCTAATTTGCCATCCCACGGTAAATGAGATGTGGTTGATCTTTATCTGGAGAGAAAGATACCATTATGCCTGGCAGCTGTCCAGTTGCTCTGGGTAAATACAGGAATACAAAGGACACGGCCATAGAGGAAAGTGCCTGGAGCAGCATTCAAAACATGCATTTAATACAAATCATGTCCTCATAGCTACTGTCTGAAGCTACACTTCCTGCACATCAGAAGAGAATCAAGGCTCCTATGCAACTATATAGAGGTTTGTTCTGGCTAAAGGAGGGAGATCACTGAGGAGGACGTCCTTTTCAAAAAATGTCTTTAATTCTTCTTACTTTGGAACCAAGCTATAGTCAGCTTCATGTTTAAGTCACTACCTTAATGCCCAAAGTTCAGAGTAAACACCACATCAGCTGACATTAAAGGGACACGCTTATATGTTCAGCCTCTACAGCTCAGTATTTGGTGGGAGCACCTCTGGCAGATGTCCCAGCTTCACGTCTTTTGGGTACGTCCGTACCAAATTGGCTCGGTGACTTGGAGCAAGTTCTACTCCCCTGCTTGGCAGATTTGCTGAAGCGCTTGCAAGTGACTGGGCGGGGATTGGTCATGGCAGTTGCAGAAGTGTTTAAGTGTTGAATTCCTGCAGATTCAAGTCAGTAGTGTCAAAGTTATGTGCTGGGCTGTGTCACCCCCGCCCCCCGCGCTCTCCATGAACAGTTGCTGACTATGTAGAAGCTGGATTCTTTGCATGCATGCACACATTACAATTTGCAAATGTACTCAAAGTTACATTCAAAGCCTGTACTGTTTTTGTACCCATTTACCCTTCTCTCTGTTTTAATACTCCGCTTGTTCTGTACCGAAAACCTCCCAGAATGTTGCTACCGCCATTTGAAACTTGAGCTCAAGAACGCCTGAGGCATGGACAGCAGAAAGAGCCATGTGACACGGGGACCTTACAGAAAGCATAGTTTTATTGTTAAATTTTTCCCATTTCTGGAGAAGGCTGGTCTTGGCCAAGGGTATGATAATCACAGGAAAAAGCTCTGCTAGGGAAGGGTGGATGGACAACCAAATGAAACATTTTATGTCAGAGCTTCCTAACAGAGGACCTCGTTTCACTGGTTCTGGTTACTAGGAGGACACACTAGTTAATTCTAAACAACAAGAGCATGGGATAAGTGGAACCAATTAATCCAGATATTCAGTGTCACCTGCCCCTCAGTCTCTGAATGCACAGCACCCCTCCACTTCTCTATATGAGGAACATTCGTATTAAAAATGGAGGCCAACCAATTTTGAGGCTTATTAAGACAAATTGTTCTCAAAAAACAATGGATATTTCTGATAGAAAATGTTTTCCATGTCCATGCAGCCATGACTTGTATTTTTATTTTTCATCTTGCATTTTAGCGCAAAAGTGAGGAGTAGGTTTTGTGCATATACATTTTTTTTCACTACTTTAGTGTCAACATTTTAGCATTTCACTGAAGCAAAATCTGGGAACCACTCAGTGGTTTGAAAGTCTGTATAAGCTTTGAATCACTAGTTAGTGAGTGCACTGCGTTTCCTGAGGTCTAGTTAGTATCTGTTTCTGGCTGCTAGTCATGGAGAAATCACTCAAATGGAACGCCGGCACTGTGGATCGATGTGGATCGACGGCGCCCAGGCTGGCACTTAACCCTTTCATTTTCTCCTGCGTTGACTGCCAGTGCTGATTGCGGTTTTTCCATCTGGAACCCCACTAACCAGGAATTTACTTTCAGTTTCATATTAATGACTGATTTTAAACCATTGAAAGGCATCGCAGTGATGACTGCAATAATAATACTAATATGCAGTCATTACTTACTAGTATGAGATTTTCTCATCTATTACAGTGAACATTAATATAACACTTAAAAGATGTCTCCCTCCCCTCTCTCATTTCCACATTCTCTTCTTCTCTCTGTAAAATCATTACCCCACAAGTATCAACTGCACCTTAATTATCTTCATGTCAGCATTTAGCTGTAGCCATTTAAATGTATGCATGCCTTCAAAATGCATCCTAAAAACATAATGAATGTAGTCTTAAAAGCTTAAATTTTCTAAAGGTCATTTTGATGACCTTCATTTTTACCCAATATTTCATACGGCTCCTACTCTCAAAGCCCTGGCCCTTCAGTATAATAGCTGTTAAAAAGGAGATTACAGTCTGAATTCCATTAAATGAATATATTTATGCTCTCGCTTTTTATCATCAGTCTGTGGCCTTTTTGTGTCTAACGCGCCATGTTTGGTAAAGGCCACGGCTGTTTGTGTTCCCATAACCTAATGCTTTGCCTTTATTGTGCAAGGGCAAATCTGCCAGCGATCTTGAACTCCGAACGCACTCTGGTCAACGGCTGCAGCCTTCGGTGTAGGGACTCCGTCTCCAAGCTGCTGTGCATCTGTATGGAAAAAGGGGGTTTGTGCCATTCTTTTTGCCAGGGCTCTTTCCAGCTGGAGCCTGACTGAAATCCCAGCCCGTGTGAGTGGGTTGACAGGACAGAAGACGGCCCTTAATGAGCGTGCCTGTCTTCTGCCGGCTCCCCTCTGCACTCCGAATACTCCACATATTTCAGGCCATATAAGGAATGTGAAGTGCGGCACTGGGTCTCTGTAAAAGGAAGCGAGATGGTGCACAGACTCCTCACGCCCGTAGCTTAAAGGCTATTTACTTCGGACAGGCATCGGGATTATGCACCAAAATGAGATAATGCATCACATTTCTCCTCTTTTCCTTCCTTTATTTTGGCCTTCCTGTTTAATATTTTCCAGCACAAAACAGAGCGTCGGTGTGATTCTGTCAAATGATCTGCAAATAGATTTGGCTTTTCCAGTCGCATGCTATGTTTCATCTGCTTTCATATAACAATGATAAAAAATAATGAGTAAAATACTGGGAGAATGGAGGAAGGCAAAATCTATGGCCATCGTGCAATAAGGTGGATCATTCTGCTTGACTTATGTAGTGATTCATAAACGATGCATCTAGGAATGCCCCATATGCTTAAAAACACTAACAAATGGAATATTGTAAATAAACGACATGCAGTACATTTTTAATGGCACATTTAAGTCCTTAAAAAACAGGCTTTCAGAAAGCATTTTCTCTGTGTTCATATAAATTCATTATCTGAAAAAACTCTTGACTGGCTGATAAACACAACTCCCTGAATCCTGAGTGCAAAATTAGCCTGAATGAGGTGTATTTTTGTGGTGGGGAATTTAAATTATCCCAGGTCATTTTAAAAAGTTCTGATTTCTGTGTTTGAAGCCTACATCTAATTGCATCAAAGGAGAAACAGCACAACAATGGAGAAACAGCGGCTTTGCAGATGCAATAAACTGTTCGGCCTGATTTTTTCAAACTAAAAACACCAGCAGTTCTGTTTGTCAGGGCCAAAGGGGAACGGAAATAAACTGAGTCATCCTCTGTTAAAGCCCATTTTCACAGAGACTGTAATGAGTAAGATAGTGATGGTGATGAGTAAAGGCAATAAGGTTTAGGACAATAATGGTGAAAGTCTTTCGACACGCAGAAATTGGCAGAGCTAATTCAACACAGAGACTGTAAATGCTGATTTTGCAGTGCTATGCAGTCTGTGCACAGAAGAGCAAATGTCTTTTAACGAAAGGTTGACGTGAGGTAAGATGAACACTTTTTCTTAGACAGTTGCACATAAAGCTGCCACACTTTAATTAATTATTTGCAACAAAAAGGTCAAAGTTTAAAAAATTAAAAAACTTCTACAGATGTAATTTTTTTCCAGAGGGAAACGTAGGGAACAGTCCAGGAGGTGAACTGCAAAATCATAAACAAAATCATAATGGCTTTTTGGCCAGAACACAAGGTTTAGTGTCTTTAATGAAAACTATGGAAAGGCACCTGTGGGAAATCTGGAATGTAAACTTAAGATGTACAGAAGTTCTGGCAGCGCTTCAAAACCCAGCTCACCACTAACAGAATGAGCCCGCAGCATTGAGCACAGCTCTGTATTTGATTTCCCACCCTAAAAACTCACAGACAGCATTTCTACATTCTGCAGTCTCGTCACCCATTTCTGGTGGATTAAAAGGCGAATGCAGCGGGTGCTTAGTCAGCCGCGTGCATACAGAGACGCTCTCAGATGCACGAAACTCTAGATATGGGTGTGGATTTAATTCTATCCAACATCTATCAATTGCATAGAGTCACCTAGGATACCTTAATCTGTCACAGGTGTGAGAAGTCCAGCAAATCCAGTGTAAAATGTGATATAATATAAAACAGTCATGCACATGCTACATTAAAACTGAGTACAAGCACCCAGTCATACAAGGTCTCTTTCACGTAAGTCCTGTATGTAACACTGAACCGAGTGTGATAAATCTAGAGTGCGTCAATCAAGGTGCATGAGATATTTAAGGTCAAGGTGAGGGGACATCGTCTGCTGTGAAAGTTTACAAATATGCGCCATCGCAGCGTTCAGTCAATCCTAACACCCCACAAACACACACTTAAAGTCACAGTCTGCCAGACTCTGCGGCCTGATATGTAAAAAAAAAAAGCTGTGGTTTAGCCTCAAACTGATTACGCACAGTCCCAGCAAGAGGCAACAGCATTAATCAATTAGTGAAGCTTCTCTTAAGATTTGAAAGAGACAAAGTCGGCCGACTGCAAACTGTCAGCGGACTTTTAAATGCAGTGAAAGCTTCCTTCTGTCTCACTGTTTCCCCCTTCCCTCTTTCTTCATTCATCCCATCCACCCCACTCATCACTGTGTGCAACACAGGAAAAAAAAACATCTTTGTATTCTGGCATTGTGGGAGAGTTTGTCAGACTCTTCTCAAAGAGATAAAAAAAAGATGTAAAACCACGATTCTTACTCAGCCGATCATAGATGCCTTGTCTCCATGCCGTAAATTATTCACTCTCCTTTTTCCCTGTGATGTGTACATTGAGATGCATTTTTTCAAACTCTAACTCGATTATTGTGATATTTTTAAATAGCAGTGCCTTTAATTTTTGAGTTTCCGTTCCATGTCTCTTGGAAAATCTGTTTTAATTCAAGATAAAATACATAAATGAAATTCATATTATAAGTTCAGACAGACATATGAAGGTTTATTATGGTCTGTAATTGTAAATTTGTACCACATTGGCTATACAGTACATACAACTTGCAGTGCAATGTTCAAGTTCAAAACAACCTTGTTTATAAATCTGAATTATGTGATAGGACGATACATAAGGATACTCATAAAAAACAGAAGAGCGACCTATTACAGCAGCCCTTCCCGTTTTCCCCCAAAGCAATGGGCCCATTTAAGAAAATACCCAAAAACACAACTTGGTTAGATGTAAAAATGCCTCAAAATGCATGATTTCACATTGCTGGTAGCACCTTATATACAGTATTTCTTTCCAGTTCTTGTGGAGTGACAGCCTGTACAAGAATATGAAGCCAGAGCTGTTCCAGTTTCTACTGTCTAACACAGATAGTTGGTTCTCTACTGGCCTTATGATGAGCCAGAGCACATTCTGCTATATGCGGCAGAATCTGGTGTTTAAATGGGTTATGTGGGAAAAGCATGCAGCAGTAGGAGAGGAGCACAATTTAAAAATTGTTGCTGTAAATGGATGTGTGTGTGTTTTACCTACCTTGTGAGTAAGTTAGTTTGAGGATGTGCTAACCAAGCAAACAATTATTAGTCATAATCTTGGGAAAACAAAGATATTTTCTTCATTAGCCTTAAAAATATTGGTTTATTTGACCTTGCCGGTGGTGCGTTGGTATATGTATGACTTTACAGTAGGGATTTGAATTTAATCCCCTCACATTAGCCCTCTGTGGCTTGTAGGCCTGGCACTGCACACTCACTCCTGTGTCCCTTGGGTCAGTGGTACAGCAGGGACTCTCCGCTTCTTACCGCTCGCCAGTGACACATACAGGGCTGGGTGGGGAATGGCAGGAATCGCAGACTGCCCTTTCACAACAGTGGTATCTGGCAGAGGATTTTAATAACTGGATGTTCCAAATTGAAAGAAGATGAGAAAAAATGCAGTTCTTAACAATTCTTTTGAATGTTGAAAGTACAGTTATATTTTATAAACCACTACAGAATAAACGGTAATTTGCTGAAATAACTACCTTATTCTTGCCTCACATGTCTCCAGGTTGAATAGGTTTCTTAGGGCATCTTTAAATTGCCTATGGTGTATGGATCACCAGCCCCCACCCCCCGTCCTGCACTACATAAACAGCTGGAAGATGTCTGAACGGACAGATGGATGTTCCTTCTTATTACTGTAATAATATGAATATATTCTTCAGATGTATAAACATAAATTAAAAAAAATAATCTAAAAACTGTATGCCCTTCTAGACAGGGCCTCACATACATCATGTCCTGGGATGGACCCCAGACATGCTCTCCCCCCCCCCCCAACTGGATGTGTGGATAGAAATAACGATTATCTGAAGCTTCTTAGCAAATTATCCCGTTAAAATATCTATGTTTATATCTTAAAGGGAAAATAGATATTGCTCTTAAACTGCTATTCCACTAATTTTATTCAGAAATGTTTTTAATAATAAGATTTAAATAATAATAATAATTTATAATGTGCTATCAATAAAATCCCCCCATCTGTATTACATGGCTGTTAAGGGCCTGGAACAGGCAGCGTGAGACACAAGGCTGGGGGGCGCACTGGATGGGATGCCAGTACCAGGAAAATATGAAACAATTAATACTTTATATACTAGATATATGAGGGAGCTCAATATTTATGCCCCAATAATGAAATTAAACTGACTAAGAAACTACATGGATCTGTTTTTTAGATCCAGCAAAGGTTTCTGCAAGAAATTCTAAGAAAGATGACTGAAAGCAATAAGTCTTTGCTTTTCCATTTATAAATAGTCCCCGGGAAACTCATCAGAATATCCCTCTAGGACATCACATTAAAAAAAGCAAGAATTTAAAAAGCAAGAATTTGTTAGTCAAATTTGTTTTATAATGCTCCATTCAGTAAGAATCACAATGTGATTATATGTTCCTGGAAATTTGTTAAATGAAGATTGTTCTGAAAAATGACACGAGATGTGATGAAGGTTTGTTACAGATAACCCATTACATTTTAGCTGTGAAAATGCATTGCATTATCATAACAGTTAATGGTGTCATTTGGTTCAACTTATGTTATGCTATAATTATGTCAAAATAATCTATAAATTTATCCTTCTAACAAAATATATGAAATATAAGGACTAATGCATTTCTACTCTCTGGAAGAGCAGTTCCTAACTTTGCCATCAAAGAGCCACTATGTTCAGATGATCACAAAATGTCCCCCACCATGTAATAAAAACCTATTTTTTTGACACTGCGGAGACCATTTTTCATATCCCCACAAAGATCTGTGAAAGCAATCAAAAACTAAAAATGGCAAACGTCTCATATTTTGTTTGGTTACTTATGGTTAGGGTTAGGGCTGGGTAGGGATTAAGGTCATCATGTTAGGATTAGAGTTTTCCTCATAGAAATGAATGGAGAGTCCTCACAAATATAATATTACAAACCTGTGTGCATGTGCATGTGGGTCATGTATATATTACATTGGGAGGACCAAATGTCCTGCAACATGATAAAAACCATGTTTGGTAACAAACAAATGACACATAAAAACAATACATAAAAGCAAAAAAAAACTCAAGAATACCAAAAAAAATTCAGCAGGGATGAATGACTGATGAATGGAATTACTCAGGAATTGCATTCTTAAGAAATTCTTCTTAAGAAAGTCTTGAAAAGTATACCATTGCCACAGAGCATTAGCTGTAGTTGCTCATTTTTTCCACACGACATTTTAAAACTTCCTCCCACAAGCCTAAACTAATATTAAGAGCAACAGGCTAAACTATTCCTGCCGTTTCTGCTGGCTGCAGCCAGCCAGGGGCTATAATCAATGAAGTGTACATGAATGGGTCATTGCTGGCCATGTTACTCAGATCCTCACCTCGCGTCTCTGATCATCTTTCCCATTCTTCCCCCAATCACCTCATGTCAGTGGCTGTGTATTCCAACAGAATAATCGTGCATCTTATTGCTCAAGGCGATCTTCTCCCACGGCACCTCTGGGATGTATCCCTTGCAGTTCTTAGAGAAGAAAAACCCTCAGCCTTCACACTAAATGTTGGTTCTTGTGATCTTGCCTCTAGGTAAATGACTGTGATACATTCTAAATGCTGCTTACAAACCCAGAATGTATTCCTCATTTGTAAATTGCTATTGGAAATTACTAGAGGATTCATGGATGTTTTTGAAAGTACAAATTCCCAAACTTGATTTTTGGATTATCATTTATGTTTAAAATCTGTATCTCATGTTAATGAAACCTAAATGTAAGATGTCACCTGGCAAAGATTTTTGATGACACAAAACACGTCATCGTTCTTTTCACAAGACGCTAGTGCATTGTCTCTGAATATGGTCTCCAGGGACCTGCAGACAGTCCATGTTTTCTTTTTGCTCCACGTTTTGTCTGTCAGGGAGCTGGAAGGGAGCAGAAATGTGGACTGCAAGTCCTTGAGTACCGGACTGAAAAACACTTTGCTAGGGTGTGTGCTCTACTCTTCCCCAGAAAACATTTGCATACACATTTTATGTTACACATGTTGTAGGTTCCACATCACGCGGCATAG
Organism: Cyphomyrus plagiostoma; assembly: GCA_019775915.2. Lineage (NCBI taxonomy): Eukaryota > Metazoa > Chordata > Actinopteri > Osteoglossiformes > Mormyridae > Cyphomyrus > Cyphomyrus plagiostoma. Next base: position 5,137,841 of record JABFEA020000110.1, on the reverse strand, counting down.
ATCCTGCACTTCAGATGTTCTGTTTCAGGCACAAAGTAACAAATATAAGCAGAGGCAACTAATGGCAGAGAGCTAGACCTCGTAATGACCTTAAGTCCTTGAGTGATTCACACGTGTCAGTGACAGGCTGCACTCCAAAAATGGACTGACTGGACCTCAGCTGAAAACAAAACTACAATACAACTAACTACAGTCCTATAGGTGATACAGGCGGCCGCCTAGGAAGCCAGTTTCACTTCACTGTGCCTCAGACAGGGGGAGCTGGTGGTGATTAGGCCGCTGCATTGGCTAGGACTGGTACTGATTCAATCTCACTGACCCAGATGGACTTTGTGCAACCTACAGTAAACATGTGTGTTACTGTTTATTTGATACCCATCTATGTTGGACTGATTGAGCATCATACTGGATCTGGAAGGCACAAGAAAATAATCAAGTTCCTATTATTTTTTCATCTCAATTCTTGTGCATCTTGGCTGGAACATTGAAGCAACTATGCTTTTCAGGCTGTGTGACGGTGGCCCGCGTTATGTATGCTGGACGACCTGGCATGGAAGGACAAGCTAACCTGGGTTTTAGGTGCAAACTGAGTGGACATGAGCCCAATGGTTAAGCCAGGGATTGACAACCACCGTGCTCCCCAGGGCAATGGGTATATGCAAAATGTCAAGCGTGGCTTCAAAATGCCACCTCTGAAGTTTAAACCCAAGTACAAGGCCTGAATCTACACTGATCTGTAGCCAATAAATGCCAAATAGCACTGTGAGGAAAAGCCTGGGCAGCCTGAGGGCATATCCATGTGACACGGGGAATGTAAAGAGCATCCCGAGGTTTCCTTTTTCAGGGTGTTTGGGAGCAAGGGAAAATATGGGGGGGGGGCGGTCGGTGGGTGTGCAAGAAAAACATTTCCGAGCAAACAATCAAATAGTTTCAGCTATAGTTGAAGTAGTTTTAGCAGCTTGAGTGCAAAGATACAGGCATGGGGGGGCGACAGGCCACACATATTCAAAATTCACCAGGATTTCTTTTATAAACACGTGACCAGTATATGGGTTACAGCGGGCATAAAGAGCATAAGGCAAGGGGGTGCCCGGGGCGGGGCGCCAGGGCGGGGCGCCGGGGCGGGACGCCACTGCACTGCAGGCAGATTGGGGCGGCGTGTGGCTCTGTGGGTTAGGACCCTGTACCTGTGATTGGAAGGTCACTGGCTCAAATCCCGTGACCAGCTAAGTGGAGTAATGTCACTGTCAGGCTTGTGATCAAGACCCTTAAGCCTGAATGCTCCAGGAACACTAGATAAATGGCTGACCCTGATCTCTCAGCCCAACTAGCTTTATTATATACTGTATGTCTGCATTTAGGAAAAATACCCAATTTCCTCACGGGGATGAATAAGGATCACTATTCCATCCATCCATCCATTATCTCCCGGGAGATAATAGGATCACTATTATTAATTTTAATTTGATATCATTGTGGTGTGATGGAACATGCATTCAAATAAGGGGTCATGCTTAGTTGAGAGATCAGAAGGGTCTGGTCTATTTCATATGTCAGCAGAGCATTTGCATTTACCATATCTAACAAATGCTTTTAGCCAAACAGACATAGATTTTTCGAGGGGGGGGGGGGTTATCCCGTACCTGGAACAGCCAGCAGGCAGCACCCCGGGGGCCGTACATTTGAGTGGCATCTGTCTGCAGACCCCAGGATTTGAACCTGTTACCTTCCGAGCATTGGCACAATTCTTAACTCTCTGAGAACACCCCTCAACACACTGAGCAGCAGCAGCTCTCCTGCATGTTCATGGTTTGCAGGCCCAAAATTCAAACTGGTCACTTTACACTACTTTGCACTTCATTTTGCATGTGCTTAACCGCATCAGCTGAAGTACAGACACTCATACTGTAGCAAACTTAATAAGAATATTCCAGATGGGGCTAAGATGTGATTACACATCCCCCAGAGCTGACAGGCAAAGAAAGTTACTTCAAGCCAGAATTGTTTCTGCTGAACATCCTCTCTGAATCCACTGTGCCAGAGTTTCCTATTGTTCTTTAGAGACATAATCTTCAGATAATAACCGTGGCATTCCAAACCACTCCCACATACTGACACATGCTTGTCTGAACACAGAAAGAGGCTTGTGGACTATGTGTTCAGTTTATAAATGTGCCTTCAGTGCAGACTGCAGTAGCTTCAGGTGTCAATAATTCAGCACCCCCAGCAGAGACATACAGTGTCCAACAGCTTTAAAATGACATGCCTCTATCATTAGAAATATCCCACAATTATTGTAATAAAATGCTGGATCAGCACTGTCTAGAAAATCCCTCTGGAATTTGAGAATTCATTAAATTGTTGACACATAATCCATGACGGATCGTAACAGATCTAAGCATCTGATCAGCTTAATGTACCTTGTTCTTTACCAGCACTTCTCTAATGTAACAGACAAATGCATTCACGCTTATGCCTGACATCATCTCAACCACCCGTATCAGGTCTATACTCTGTATGAAAATAAAAACACCTACATTATGCTAATTGCTTATTACTATTTCAATTTTCTAATGAGTGGATTAAATGATAAACTTGAAAGACTCTCTACACTATGAACTAATGTTGTTAACGATATTTTATATAAATAAAAATTTAGGACTTAAAAAATGAAATCCTATGATATTAACTGAAATAAAGTAATTTTAGTTGATCTTTTTTCTTCTTCCTAAATTCTGGCATAAAAACATCCCCAAAATAATATCAAGAAAAAGATCCGTCTGTGTTTCACTGATGCAGCACAGGGTTATGGTGAGCGTAAGGTCTGCCCAAGAAGCTCCAGGCCCAAGCCAGAGGGCATGTTCAAGGGATGCCAGGCCATCGCTGGGCACAGATACAAACTCTAAGGAATTAGACGCACCAGTTCACCTAATCCATGGTTGTTGAAACATGGAAAAAACCCCACCCAAATATAGTAGAACCTGTAAACTCCACAAGTAAAATGAACAAGTGATTCATTTATTAATCTGACAAACAAAGCATCTTTATAGGCCTCAAATGGGCAGCTCAGTGGTCAGCAGTGCTGCCTTGCACTCTGGGACTGGCGTTCGAGTCTCTGCCATGACTCCGTGTGTGTGGACTTTGCAAGTTCTCCCTGTGTCACTGCGGGGTTTCTTCCAGATACCCTGAATTCCCCTCCATGGTCCAAACATATGCTGAGGTTAATTGGAGTTACCAAAGTGTGTGTGTGTGTGTGTGTGTGTGAGAGAGAGAGAGAGAATATATTCTAGTTGAGTGTGCACTGTGAGTGGTTGGTGCCCCATCCTTGTGCCTGTGGGTTCTAGACCCTCTGCAAACCAGGACAGGACAAGCATCTACAGAAAATAGATGGAAAGGCCTCAAACTTATGAATTTATATTAAACTTTTTCACAAAAGTAGAAGCCCAGAAGAAAAGCCCATTGTGGGTGACATCACACATAGTCATTATCAGGTAAACCACCCACCCTCTTGTATTGAAATAGACTCCTAAACAACACATGACTTCATTGCTTCTGAAGGTGCTCATGGTGAGCTGTGACACGCTTTGGCCGTCCACCCAGACTCGGTTCCCAGAAGTCTCTGCGAGACAGACACTACAATCAGAGACTGCACTGGGACCACAAACATGACAGACCACAGCGTGAGACTCAGGCCCCAGCTGTCAGGCGAGACCAGCGAGAGAGAGAGAGGCCACTGTCTCCACTGACACCAAGCCACCTGTCCAGAGAGCTCAGACGTGGGCACAGACCACACAACACTGATGAAGTTATTCAAGGCTGACACACAGACAAAAAATACTCAAGTCGTGTATTTCTTTGGAAAATCACCGGGCAAATTATTAAACTTCAGTGTCCTTTGACTGTTGCAAAGTGTTATATCTGAGATCAAACATACACAGCATTGAACTATACTATAGCATAATATACCATTATACTAGATGGCATTGTATTATAAGAAGCATATGTGGTAATTTTGTTTTGTATTCATCATAGTAACTAATAGTAACTAATATCCCCTACAAACCCCACCAGAAAAATCTTTCTATCCAGAATAACATTTTTTTAAATCGTAAAATTAAGGAGCAGGAACATTTTTTCATTGACAGTATTGATTTTTTTTAGAAAGTTCTTAATATTTTGGCATTTTTTTCATATTCTGTCTCTGGATGTGCCTAATAGATGAGTTCTGTCCATATACAGGGATTATTTTGTGACTCACTTATTTAGCTGTTAGTCAATGAGCTGGACTGTCTCTAAACGAACAAAAGGCGCATTCAATGAATGTACGCCATTTTACACAGCAGAGGCAGCCATGAACTTTTCCAGAATTCGAAGAAAAGGAACAGTGATAAGCAGAATTAAATAAGTATTGCAAAAAATAAGGTTGCTTTGTGATTTGAACTTGAAACGCTGCTTCTGTGCTGTAGCTCTTAAGAAGCCGAGACCTAAGGAGGCAACCAGCCTTAGCAGCAGAGTGCTAATGTGTTGCAAAGCAATTGGCCTGAAGTGAAACACTCACCATAAAGAAAAAAATGTCAGAATAATATGATATGTCTGTAAAAGGCTTCTTGTGTATGTGCCAATACCCCTATACTGACAATGGAGTTTTGTGTGAAGACATTTTATAGCATTTATGCTTTATTACCCTCTCATGTTAAAAGGGCCACTATTTATATTTTCCATTTTTCGTCTTTAATATTCCTATTTTTTCAGCTGTAGCTTTTTTATCCTAGCAATAAAAAGAAAAGTGTTTTTGTTCTCCTAATTGCCAAAAAGGTTCAGTAATTAAAGGATAATAAAGCTTTAGCAGTAATTAGTTTCTGTTGTTTGCTGGAAGTCCATCAATTGTCCTCTAATAACGCTGATCATTAGCATTCAGCAGGCTTTTTTCCAGGGCTGAGGGATGCTGGGATTGAAGCACTACAGAGGCACTACGCATTCCATTCCCATAAAGCCGTGGCATCTAGCCACCTATTAACCCTGCGCTGTCTCGCTGCGCCACCGCTGCTCCAGCACACAGCCCCAGCCCATCTCTGCAAGCCCATGGAGAGACTCCTCTGTGACTTTTATTTAACAAGTTCACGCTCCGGGATGATTCCTTCATGCTGGGTAATAACCGCCCTGACAGAAGCCTGGTCCTAGGGGCAACAAGCTGCACACTGTGATGACAATTCACTCCTGTAGATACTGGGGGTGCCTGCACTCCCTGAGAGGGTGAAACCACTAACCACTGAACAGACATGCCGCTTTTTTCCCCTCCTTTTCAGGGTGTGTATTCCAAGGCCACAGCTGTGATACTCTCATCTCTTTCTCCCTCTCTCTCTCATATTGTTCTATTCACTGGCAGATTGGGTAATGCTTTGGCATGCCTAGCTGTTAGCTTAAAAGTTGCCATAGGAATCCTTAAATTCCACAGGAAATAAATAAAAACATAAGATATATTATCTGCGTCTCAGTGCGTAGCTTTTTTTCCCCTTAACACCTCATGAATACGAATAGAACTTCTGTGACATTTCGTTCGCATATATGAGGTTAGTAAAATGCTAGTTAGTGTGGCGAAAATGCACTAAGACTACATGCTATTCAATGAAATTAAATCTAATGAATGTAAAAAAAATCCTCTGCCAAAAACCTTTTTTGGAAATGAGCAATTTTAAACATGCTTGCCTGTGATTTACTTACATGTTCACTACAACATTAGTAAATAGATGGATGGATGGATGGATGGATGGCTGGATGGCTGGAACATACATTTCTTCTTCTCGACAATGTACATGTTAAGATTCAAGCTTTTGTAGGGCAGATATGTCCTTCACGCCAGGCAGTAATTATAATGCTCTTGGTGCACAGTCACTTGCCTCACTCTCGCAGCTCAGTCTTTAATCTGGAGCAGTTCCCTAAAGCAGAGACTCCCAGTAGAGTCAGTCCCACAGAGTCTTCGCCCTGCCACTTTGCCTGCAGTGTGCTGCAGATCTACCTGCGGTGAACTAATATGCTTTCCGTGAAACCAGCAGCCATCTGCCTGCTGTCCCCCAGTCTCCATGTCAGATCTAGTTTCACTCAAACTCCCCATTACTGTTGCGAAGCATGTCGATAACAAGACAACAAGCTTTTTAAAAGCTACTTTTGCTTTCTTCTGAACTTGCTGGTTGCTCTGCTAAGGAGAGCGACGCCTCGCCACTGCGGTGCTGTCCTTACGGGTGACATCCGGCTCAGGTGAGGGCTGTTTAAAGGGATATAAAAAAAGCAGAATGAGAGATTATATGTGCACCTGGGCAGCTGCGCATCACCACTATTCTAGAACCAGTCTATTCCTTTAACTGACTATACCTTCATTTTAAGTGTTCTCTCCCCACAGGTGCATCCTTATACATTACACTCTTCGTCAATTACAGCTAATGTACATTTTATCTTGCTGAATAGGAGGTGATTCAGACCTTGAGTGGATGCAGAGGGAAAAAGCATCCCATTTTCCACCTTTTTCCTGTGCCTGGCAGATGCTAGCAAATCAAATAAAATAAGACATTTTCAGTTTCTCATTTGGATATTATACTGAGCCATTTCTATGCAAAAAAGTGTAATTTACACAATATAATCTAATGTACGAGACTGCTTTGTGTTGATAGTTTTCCTTATATTCATGTATTCATATGAACCATCTTTGCCATGTGGCCCAAAACATTAATCTGCCTCCCAGATGAATTTGCAGCTGTAAAGATTAAGCACTTGCAGTCCACAGATGTAAAACAATGCCTTCTCCGATCTGAAAACTCATTGCCTGTGCCTGGTATTTAGAACTGAAAATGATCACACACAGTGTTCCCTTCACGTTATTTTCTCATATTCTGCTATAATAATGCATTATTTATTAGACTGGGGACCATAAACAATAAACTAAAGGGATAACTTGTGGACCAGCAGATTTAAATGAGTGACTTTGTTATTTGTAGAATAATGGCTTTTCTGTAAATAAACTAGTGGTTAAGGTTAATATTGATTGCTGTTTGTTTTGGGACTAACTCAATGGTTTGTAGTTGCATATAAGAGATTTGTTCTTGTGTCCAGAAGGTCTTGGGTTCAAATCACACTCATATCAGCACTGGGCCTATTGAACAAGGCCTTTAACCCCGGAGCCCTGGATGGGGGCCAACCCTACTGACCCTGAGCTTCCGTCTCATACGACACTGTGGAAAAAAGGATGCACTACAGGAAGAAATGTTTTGCGACATACAAGTACGTAAAATATATGTAGCCGTCAAAGCGATGTTTCATTAGCGGAGTCATTGAGTCTCATTCAGTCTTTTTTATCAAATTAGTTTTTATTACAAAGAAATTAAAACACGTGAATCAGATAAATAAATGTCTGGACATAGATTGGCTTAAATATAAATGATATATATTATATAATATATAATATAAATGCTACTCCCTCCTCACCAGCATCACTTAAATATATAATTCTAAGTGCAAGTGATAAAATAGGGCAATAACCTGATACTGAGGGAATTTTTGGCTGTGAAATTTCTTAGGATCCATTTCCATCTCTTAGGATTTTATTAAATTCTGTTTCAGTCACTAGCGATGCAAAAGATTTGCAAGCAGAAATGCTAAATTCACACCAGCAGTTCGTCCACAATGTAGGTTCCCCTCCCAGCCATGCTTTTTCGGTATATGGTTGTGCTGGTACTGGAGCCGAATCCATAAATTACAGAGCATGAGGCAGGTAGCACCCTGGATGGGATGCCAGTCCATCAGAGGGTATAACTTCCCACTGTGAGCAAATTAGAGACAGCAGTCCACCTAACCACATGTTTCTGTACTGCATGAGGAGAAAGACTGGAAGAAGGCGCACACTCCAGATGCAGAGAGACGATGGATAGGAAGTGAATCTGAAACGCTGGAGGTGCAATTCCCAGAAGAGAAAAAAATGAAAAAGCAAAGAGATTTTGAAAATATTGTGTTGGGATTTTGTGATGTGTTAGACAATGAGTTTTGCTTTTAGGAACCTTGGTTGTGCTGTAGTTAACAGGCAGTGCACCAAAGCATGCTGGGATATGTTTAGTCAGTCTAGTCCGAGTGCAGTAAAGAAGCACTAGCAAAAACATGGCTGTTTCTTGTTATTTACTGGATAATACACCATAGATATAGTGCTGATTGCCTCACAATTGCAATCGTCTTTTAAAAGCCTGAAGGTGAATTCTAAAGCCTGTTGAATGATTTTCGTGGTCATGTAGCATCAATGTTTGAAATGATTTACACCAGATATACAGTATATGTTTGTCATTAACATTTACACCACAGCACGTGGGTGTTGATTATTTTCGTGCAAGCATACAGGTAGTCCTGGCACCCTAATAAACATTCTATATTATTGCATTTTAATATTTTATTTAGCATGTCAATATAAAAACCTGCGTAACTTTTTACTCATGAATAAGCAGTTACTCGTATCCGCATAATTTTCTCTTATTTTCAAAACTCGAGTGTCTTTCTGTTAAAGGTTCATAAAGTAGCAGCAGCCTGTCCAAATGTTCTCCTCTTATAGGGACGATGTTGTTAAAAGCACACTAGAGCATTATTAAATGCTAACTGAAATTATTTTCTTCTGAAAAATCAACTGTGACTAGTTTATTATATGATTTTTTTTCTTCGTTAGCTGTCGTATAAATGGGATAAACCACTTTGAGGTGTCCAGTTATACGAAAATAATAACTCTGTTTTGGTCAGTGGTCCTCCGCTTCGTGTTGGGCCTCATTACACCAAGTTGTTATTGATTATTTCTGTATAACCGCACACCTCGTCATGGATTATCCCCTACATAATAAAGCTGTCATGTCTTTTTCGTTGAAAGTGTTATGAATACAAGGCTTTAAGACATGTTAAGGTATTCTTACATTCTGATAATTGATTTTTTAATGAATGCACTATAAATGCATTATGAAGGTGCACTTACTGTAAATCTTTACATTTTATGCAAAGGTCATGCTAAATTCTGCATTCAGTGCATATTCATTTGTCTTTTTCTAACCATTTCTTTTAAGGAGACAGAGAGTGAAGCACAGGGCTGTTCAGGTGTGGGCTAAGCCTGCGTTTTTAAAGTGGACTCAGCATCCAATAACAGACTGCCAGACGGAGCGACTGAAACTCAGGCGCTGCTTTTCACTTTGGAGAGTGAGCCGGTGGAAACAAAACAAGCTCCTTTTCAGAAAGTTTGTCTAGATATATATTAACACTTTAAACTGAGCTGTTCCCTGCCAGCTAATGATTCACTGCTGTGAGGCTTATGCTAACATGGACATCAGCCGTGTTTTCACAGTCTAACCACAACAAGCTGTCAGGACTGTACTTTTTCTGGCATCCACTTAATTTCCTGTATGCCCGATACGTTACACATTTGTGGATTTTCTTTCCTTGCAAATTTAACATTTAAGTTGGCACATAGTGTTGGGTATTTTTAGTGTTGGGAATTAAAGTCCTCCTACAATTTATTTCTGATGTAAAGATAAAAAAAAATAACAGTTGCTTTACATCCAAGGAGAACTACTGGATATTTTCAGGGTTATATATGTGCTGAGATACTGTATTAGCCAATCAAAAATTGCACTTGCAGTACAAACTGATGATTGTACTGGCCAGAAATGTTTGCTGCACGACCAGTTTTCCTACTTTTTTAACTAAGGTCCATAAGAAAGGGGAAAAAAACTCGCAAAGAGAATGTTTTGACTTTAGCAACTTCTCTGTTGCCATGTACTATTGCAAATAGATCATATTAATGATGATGATGATAATGATGATGATGGTGATTATTATTAATATACCATTTGATATTGACGCTGCATACTTTGTTCAAGACTAAAAGGCCCCTTTCTGGGACCTGAGCCATTAAAGTTATAAGACACAGCTGGGACGTTCTGGCATTCAAACTTGTAATTCATGGGACGATCACTCATGAGACTTTAATGAAGATGTATAACATATATAGAGCTGGGTAATTCAGGTCCAGAGAGTACAGACCAAGATTTTGTTTCAACCAACTAGTCAAGCATAAAGAGTTACCGTTACAGAGTATTCAACTGGTTGGTTGAAACTACACAAAACCCCAGTCTGGACTTTTACTCTCTGGACCTGAATCACCCAACTCTGTACACACACACACACACACACACATACACATCTTTGGCGTGATAGAAGGGGATGGCTGTACACCTGATCAGAACCAACAAAGAGACAGACATACTGTTTCTGAAGCAGGGGACCACACTCTGTACTGTGGAACAGCAGTAACGCAACAAGCATGTTGAATCTGCAGGTTCTCCCTTGGAAGTTTAGCCCACCCCTTGCCATTTTGAGGTGGGATGTTGTTTGGGAGTGTCTCTGAAGCGAATTCCAGAAAGCCAAACTTTGGGATTGGCTAAAGAGGTCCAGGACGGTCCATGTGCCCCGCCCATGAGGAAGGCCAACCTGCATAAGATTCAGAGAAAATGTAACTTTTTCTCCGAGCTTGTAGGATTGTGGGAGAGCACTCTGGAGTCTATTTTTTCTTTCTCTCATAAAACCACAAGGTTTTTTTTTCCCATTTCCTCTCTCACCAAGGTTACACAAATCAAAATAGTGAAAAGACTGTAATACGCTACCTTACTGAGAATCCTGGAAACATGTGTATGCCACAGAGAGATGTTTTTAAAGGTATCTTTTCTTTTACCACTGCAACACTATTTTCAGTGAAATACCATTAGATCTGCCATCACGTGCAGGGAAGAATCAGAAACTGGCACAAATGTATTTTAGGGTCAGATGTCTATGAGAAAAACTGAGATGGTGACTATGAATGCATGTTTAAAAATGATTTCTTTTCTGACTGGGACAAAAAGCAGACTTTCACATAAACACTATATATACAGACATTTGAAATATATAACAAAATCTGGGAGATTCACTAATGAAATAGGAAACCATATGAACACACTGGAAGGGATTCAACGAAGTAATAGTGCCAATCCAAACTGCTTATTGTTTAAAAACAGGACTTCAGTCACACCTACAGTATAATTACAAGCCAAATTCCGGACAGGTAAACCAAGATGGAATCAACTAACAGAGGCCTCTGCAGAAAACACCTGAACATCGGTTAAAATAATAATAGAACAGTGACTCTTAACATTTTCACAGTGTATGGAGTGACAATCGCAGGTTTAAATGAGTACAGCGATTAAAAAGTTGGTTTTATATGGTCCTGTGTTATCTTTAAACATTCTTTTGGGTGTAGTCTGATCACAAATCATCAAATAATACTTAAAATGTAAAGTAAGATTCCAGTTACAATCCAACAGTGAACCTCCTGCTTATTTAAATTGAGTTTTATGTGGAATGCGTTTAGCTTAGTTTATTTTTCTCAACTACATTTTCCTTTTTAAATTCAACATTAACTCATCTAAACACATTTTAAAAAAGGAAAAATGAAGTAAATGAAACACAGACGCTGGAGCAGGATGAACAAGCCTATACGCAAACCACATGACATGTATAACTAGCGATGTCTAAAGTCAAAATACAAACAATATGAGATGTATATATAATGATATCCTACGATAAAACAACCATACTTCATCCGTAGCTGTACGTCACAATACACCCGAAACCTTATGCGCGTTTTATTGCACCCGTCCTGCGATATGAATGAAAGCTCCAAGACACTGAAATGCAGCCAGCGAGGGCAGCTTCCCGCCCCCATCCCCGGTAGCTTTAATAAGGCGGCCGGAGCCATGGCTGCATACGCCGCTACAGTATATAGTCTCCGCTTAATCTGCATCGCACAATGACAGAAAGCGGAGCAGTTGCCAAGGCAGCTACCTCGCTCCCCTCCCCCACCGGCTCTCTCTGTTCCCTCTATTATCAGCAGAGGTCGCATGGCTTTCTGCATGGAAAGGAAGAGTATAACTCCGGTCTGAATGCATGGATAAAACGTCCTACATGACAAAGCTGAGCAAGAGACTAAACGCAGCGGGAAAACAGTAGCAGGGACGAAAAGGGAATGAGATATATCACAGGGCACGTTTAATTTCCATTAAAGGAAGCCAAAAAGTTAAGCATTCGTTGCAAACGTAACTTATTATTTTATGTGACACCGATGTAGCTCATCTTTTTTTAAAACTTACCTATTTTTTCTTTTTAGTTTGTTTGCTTCTCTTTATTTTACAATATAAATATAAAAAACACTGAGCATCACTTGAGATAGTTGATGCTGAACTTAGACCACAAACGGATGTGAGGAAAGGGTGCAGTGACAGACTCAACCCCTTTTTCTCTCCCTGTTTCTTTCTCTCTTTTTTTGTTCGGTTAAACAATAGACAGAGCGAGTCACAGACATCGAACCTGCGTTCATGCCGTCAGTCTTGCAGACTCTGAGATGGACGTGAGATTTTACCCTGCACCTCCTTCAAGCGTGGGTTCATGTTCTTTACCAACTGATCCAAGTTGCCTGAGCTCGTTGGACTATTACCACTGCAACAAGGTAATTAGGAGCTGCCGCGTTTGATTTCTTAATTATGAAACGTCAATGTCCTTTTTTTTCATCTGTTTTTCTGCTCCGACGCCGTCGCGGTCCGGTCCGTATGTCATGTTTCCCAGTTAAGCCTGCATGTATGGATGGTGCGGTTATTCAAACTGCAACTAAAGCCGACGATCGCCTTTCGCAGCGACGTATTGCCGCGGTGCTGCTCGGCAGATGAGTTACCGCTTTCTCACTTCGTGCCGGTAGCCTGCAGGAAGCCTCGCAGGAGGCGAGTTTCGCCCCAAATGAGACTGGCTGAAATTCCGAAACTTTGTTGCGATTTTTTTCTTCCTGTCTGACAGTTTGTCTCGTCTTGTCTCTTAAGTTTTACCACTTCTAGATTAAGATAGGATGTCTTGCAAGTCTATAAAAAAGAATGGAAAATCTCTCTAGGGGCGTACTATAAGTTTTGCATTGCATCATTAATGTATATTCGTTGTGGTTCAACCATAAGGTAAATATTTGATGAGTAACTTTAAAATGAATCGCTCCATTAACAGGATATATCCATCGCCACTAATGAAAGATACATGCAGTGAATGTATCTTTATACTTGCAAAAAGAGTAGAATTATTGAATGACTGCCAAAATCAGTCCTTAAAACCGGGGTCTGTTTTGACGCATCGTTATTTCTTTGAAACGAGGTGCAGCGTGGTGATTTTCCTGAAGCAGACAAGCTTTAAATGTTCATAAATGAGTATCGCCGCTTTGTGGGGTATTTACAGTAAATCGTCCAAAGGAATTCTTCATCTGAATGATCATTTCGATTAAAGAAATAGTTATGTGATTCACGCCAGCGTACTATTACTGTATGCATGGGAATAGCTCTGAGTTTAAAGAGCAATGATTTATGGAAAGGCAATGCGCTATGCTTCATCTAGAAAATAAAAATATCAAAATGTAATATAATAAAAGGCAACCATTTTGCATATCCGCATGTAAAATGCATGGTATATGTGCTTATAAAATTGTGGGCGCAGAGAAAATTGTCGCGTATGTTTTTTGTTTATTGATGCATTTGATTATATGTACCATGCAGGAAGACATTGGTCTGGTCGCGCTAATGTTCTCTAGGTTTAACTGTTTATTGGAGAAACTTAAGCAGAACACGTGCGTTCGGACTTTTCTTGTCTTCGCTCCCCTTACAGTTTAGGTTGAAGCTACAGATGGGAAAGAGAGTTTCTATTATAGATTTTAAAAAATACAGCAACAGGAAGTACAAGTGCGTACTTACTAGTTTGTGAGTGCTTTGCTACATTTTTAGTGCATCGTACAGTAATGCAATATTTAAAATATTACCTTTTATCCGTATTGATTTGTGTCTGCACGACCTATGGAATGTTTAATAATCGCACCCTTCTTGGTGAGAGACGGTTTAATATAGTTGGATGATGCAAATAAGACATGCTTGTTTAGACAGTAACTGCTTTTGTCAGACTTAGTTCCTTGCTGTACACTCAGATTCACTGTGTTTTTACTGACTCTCAACCACCGGACTTCGGATCGCGTTTAAAACCATTACCGTCGCTTTTATTTTGGTAATCCCTTACGCTTCGGGGGCAATGATATCTCCCAATGTTGGAATGAACAGTCAGCGAACAGTACTGTCACAGTCTTAAAATCCTGACGGTTTGTTTTTCCGTATCTGTAGTTCTGGGGGGGGGGGGGCAGTGGTTTCGTATCCTACAATGTAAATTTTATCGGGTGCTGTGCATGGTGATCCGGGCAGCGAGATCAATAAGTTCTGCAGTTCTGTTTTAGTGGTTACTGTGTGCATAATTTGTGCCTGCTAATTAAAAATACATTAAAATTAAGAGAAGGCTATATTATTTCTTTGTAGGCATGTTATTAATCATCAGCTAAACAATTTTTCTGTATATTTGATTAAATTTCCTGTACTAATAACTGTGTAATATAATGTGAGGATCTGGGCCTCATTTGGGAATTGGAAAATGCCTGTTTTAGAGTGTGTGCCAGTGTCCTACTGTAGTATAAAAGAAGCAAAAACTGATATTTTTTTATTCTAAAGCGATTACAGGAACCAAAGCAGGGGCCAGGCAGTGGTCTTGTCCATGTTCTCCCCTTGGGTCAGGGTCCCTAAACATCATTAGCGTTGCTAGGTGAGCCATCATCTTGGACAGTCAGAGAGACAATGCTTTGGGTTCGTGTTTAGGCCCTGATCTATGGGACTGACAGGATGCAGATGTAAACAAAGCTGTAGGTGTGACTGAATGCAGATAAATTGAAATTAAAATGTCTTCTGAGAGGCACTGTAAATGCATTACATGCAGAGGAAGCCTGAAATTCACTGTCTGATTATACTCCCAGAGTGGATCCTTTTTAAAAAATGTTCGAAACCAAAAACATAAATAGAATATGAATAAATAAATAAATGTGTGTATCTATCTGCTGAATAGTGAAATAATATTTCAGTCTCCCTGTAATTAATAATTCATCTTTGTTTAACATGGACAATGGAGAAACATTCTCATTCACATGTCTGCACTCAAATTATTGCACATGAAATGAAGTGGCCATTTTTTTAAGCATTACACTGCAGCTGAAAAGCGGGATTAAAAACAGGACCTAAAAATGTATTTCAAATGAAACATTTTCAGCATCTGTCTTCAGAGTGTAATGTTGAATAAATCCTACAACATTTATTCGATCACATAGGCTGAGGCTACACTCCCAGTGCCGTGACAGGTAGGGTGTGTTCTAATTCTGGTCAATGCAAGCGAAAAATAATTTTAAAAACACAAAATGTACACAATGAAAATTTACTTTTTTTCCAAACTTGTGTAGTTTTGCAAACACTCTTGGGTATCTTGCCAGTGACAACCACTACGGAAACTGCCTTGTAAAGGCAAACTGAAGAAACTGTACTCACACCCATCAATGTCAAACTTTCATATCTGTTTTGGTTGTAATGTGCTATTAGCAAACAAGTGATTTTCCCAGGGGGTGATTCAAGCTGTATCTACATGTATATGCATAAATGTCAAATCTGTCAAAGTCACTGAAGCAAGCATAATTTTTTTTGAACACTTTCTTTTCTATAACTGACTTAGCTCATGTAAGGCGCACATACACAGTAATATGTACAATAATAAATACTGTAAGCAGGAGTGGGCTACTAAGTACTGCAGGTAAGAACAACATTGGCAGGCAGATTATCAGCAGCCCCGGGAGATGTCAGAGTGGCTACGGCTGCTGTTTGGAGGTCTGTCAGCTTGTATATTTACACTCACTTTACTTTCCTTGGCATATTTTGCGTAGCTGCGTGCTTCTTGCGATAATGTCAAAAAATTAGGGTAGTCGAGCTTGTTTTGTTATTTTTAGGAATCAGATAAAGTGTGTCAGCCCGTAATAAAATTAGCTTTAGCACTTCTGAGAGGATGTCTGGCCATATACCGAGCCTGTGCTGGGCTGATCTTAATTCTAATACGACTCGACAGATTTTTTAGAAGCTTATCCCCACAAATATTTGGCCTTTTTTTTGGAAGGAATTAGCTACTACAAATATGCCATTCATGGGCAATGAGTGGCTATGTACTCAATGTTATGATGCGTGAACCAAACTGTAAACTGACTGTGAATACACAATTAGTCAAAGCTCACCAACCATTTATAGCAAATTAATCAGACTGTGAAATTGCAGTACATGCTAGCCCCTTCCTGTAGAAAACTAGGGTGATTTCAAGGAGTAATGGGGCCACATCCAAAATCGGTTAGTTACGTGGGCACCAAATGTCGCTCACTTTGATGAACTGCTGATACATCTTAAGGTGACCGTGCCCTTACTCTCCCGCCTGTTCAAACGCTAAGATATCAATGATGAGAAGCTGATCAACCCAAACAGTGCCATAAGGTCAAAACAAGAATTTGCTCAAACTTCTCGACTGAGCACTCAGTGCTCACAGTGTGATTTTAAATATGCCTCTGGTGTTGACCTGGCAGGTGGAGGGGCCATGTTTACTTAGTGGGGGGGGGGTGCATTCACTATACGCTGCATGTCAGCGATCGTGGCCCCTCTGTTGCATGTGCACGCTTGTCTGAAATGCTTGCATGTGCAATGCATTGCTTTCCAGTTCCAATCTATGACTTAGTTTCCTGTTTCCCAAAAATGTAGCCGATTTTTAATAATTGCAACCTTAGCAGATTACTTATAATGAATTAATTACAAATTACAAGCTGTCCAAGTCATTTGTATTTTGGAAAACCCAGCTTTGCATGCCATGGAAACTACAACAACATCATAATTACACCTTAAAATATGTTCTGGTGGTAGAACTGAAGGATTAAGTAAGTTTGCTTCCCTTCTTTCCTATGTATAGGTTAGTGTCCCCCCCCCCCCCCAAACCATTTGTATAGGGTTCTGAACGGCTGAAAATGTTGCATTGATTTTAGATGTACTCCTTCTTTACACTTTTAGGGGGGAAAGGCATTGAATATCCAGTAATAGTGTTTGGTGTGAGTCCCAGATAGAGCAGGATGGGGTGGTGATAGGTGACACAGATTCAGATGCTGCACATGACTGAATGAGCGCCACCTACAGCTTGGCAGGGCACACTACACACCTGCTTCAAACTCCTGAGCCTTTTTGGGTGATAATTGTATTACGTCAGTTTCATGCAGCACGTTTACAGATGTGTGAATTCCATTCTCAGTGACAAGGACAAAGTGATTAATGAGGTTTCCATGGGGGACAGCCATTTTCTTAAGCCTGAAAACACAGTCACATTACCTATTGAAAAGGAATCTTAACTAAATCCCAGGAAATGATTTTACAGTGTATGCATAATGCTGAACATACTTGAAGGTCAAACTAGGAATCGCTGATGAATTGTGCACTCTCCAAGAACGCAGAGTGAAATTCTAGGATATCTGATTTGGGTGCAAAGCTCTTGCAAGCTAACGTAGGGAACCATTGTCAAGCTGGCCTGCCTGAGTCAGTTGAAAAAGCGTGATATGATTTAATGAACTGAAAATACCCCGAAGCTTCAAAGTTTCAGTAAATCGTGTACTGCTCAGCTAAACTGAAAGTATGGCGTGATTCTCTGGCTCAGTGTTTCTGACAGGTCAACTAGTCATTCTAGTACTGTCAAATTAGTACAGTAAATAATGTAAAAAAGTTGCTCTGAAAGAAAGATCCACAAATCATTTGCTCACACGTTGTTTGTATTCGTAGCTTAATGGTTAATTCTTAATTGAATTCTCATCTTTCCATTCATGGTGCGTTTACACCACCATTATGCCCAAAGAGATGTGTTATGTTTTTCTTTCTAAGGTTTGATACTTCAGGCTGCAAATTCAAAGAACTCTGCATTTGGCAGAAAGATGATTTTATCTCATGAATAAGCTGATAAGTTGTTTTCTGGCAGAACAAAAAAAATGTCCCCTTCATTGGGTGCTGTGATAAGTGCCACATGCAAAATTTACATACCTAGTATTCAGTGGCCAGTCAGACACCTTCATTTAAATCACCAGTTCCATTGTAGCCCTTTACCTACATGTGCACCTGGTTGTTTTAATATCCCTCATAAAATCCCTAATTTAAAGCAGGGTTAGCAGGAACTCATGTGGCTTAAATGTAACATTGGTCACAAGGTCGCAGTCACTATGCTGCCTGCAGAAATATATAGTTACTTTTTATATGATCAAGCTAGCTAATGTTACGTAAACAAGACAAGCTAATAACAAAACATAAACCACATCCGTACCCTGAAGAATTAGAAAAAAATTTGTGCATGACAGATGAATGTGCATGTATTTAAATACACGCAATTAGCTATTTCGTAATTTATGTATAGTTAAGGCATGCTCTCTATTAACAAACATTGCTATAAATGTAATCAGTGGGTGCTGACATACATTTTTTTTTAACAGTTAATGTTAATAGTAGTGCACATATGACGCTTTCTCTGTTTTACTCTGAAGGTGTTGCATTATTCCGGACTCAGCTGCACTTGGTTGTCAAAGGTATAGAGAGGACTGCATGCATGGTGCAGGTCATCAATGCGACATAATCATTTGATAATTCTGCAGAAGAAGGTGACTCCTTCTGCCACAGCAAAGGAGTGGAACCAATTTTTTTTCCCCCGCAGACGTGATAGCAGGCGGCTCTATTTTTTATTTTTTGGTTTGTTTTGTTTTGCACAAGCATCCCATCACATATTGAGAAATTAAAGAAAATCTCACTGCAAAAACCGCCCCCAGCCTTGTGTTATTTTGAATTGCTTTTCCAAACTGGTTGCAGGAAACACGAGACAGTGTTCCAGGAGGAATAATCCGCTTTCCTTAGGCTGAAATGCTGTTCTGGTTTCTGTCGTGGTCATTTATGCATTTTGGCTGATTGGGCAATTATTGCACCGTTGCAGGCTATATTGCAATGACTGCATTTCAGAATGGCAATGCAGAGGGTGTGGTGTATTACACCTCACTTTGGCATATTTAACTGCTGTTTCAAAGTTATTCATGCTTTTATACAAATGTTTTTCCTCTTTCCTCAACAAATATACAAGGAGCACATATTTTTGTGGAAGTTATTGCCAATATATTCTATAACACTTTTATTTTCAAGGTATAATTATATTATATTATACAAACAGTTCTATGGAGTTCCTTGAAGCACATTCAAATCTAAACATTAGTGTGATGCATTAAACAGGATTTATTGGACTGTCTCTCCTGGGCTATGGCCCTGATTTGACCAGTATCTGCACAATTCATGTATGGCCGTGAACTGGCTTAACAACTGCTAGACTGTTGAGCGATCAGGCCTCTCCAACAGTGTTCAGCGTAAGGTAGCTTCGCATATGAGTCTCTTCCTGGGACTGTTGCAGCTCCCGACTGATATCACACCGGCCGATTCCCTGCCTTTGTCCCGTAAGGAGGCCGTGAGCGCAAACGTACTTTTGCTGCCCTAACCATACTAAGATTTATGGCTGCGCTTCAGGCACCATAACCTCAGAGTTCAGGTTTTGTTGCAGAAAGCAGGCATGGTATTATGAAAATATTCCTTCTTTTTTTCCTTTTTAAAACTAGCTATAAAAGCCAGTGGTTCCTTAAAAGAACAAGGAGCTTTGTGGGCATGTAGACCTTTTCTGAAAACGTTTTCAAAACAGAAAATGTGGTCACATGACACCCAACATGTTTTGTAAGGAAAAAAAAATTGAAGGCCTGAAGTTCCTGGAAAAAAAAATAATAAGAAATCGGGGAGTATAAAAATTGGAATGAATAATATAAGAAAGGTAAAAGAAAAACATCTCAGAGCTGCGTGCTTGTCAGCTGTACCAGCAGCAAGTCAGCGAGTTGGGCTTATTCTGGTCAAAAACCAAAAAAAAGTAGCAATACATTTTGATGGAAAAAGGCATTTCTCTGGGGATACTATGCTAACAGCGCAGGCTGCACTGACAGGATGATAACTGTGTCTCCACAAACAGGGCTATGCAGGGAAATTTTGTCATGTCACGACACCTGTCAATTAGCGAGGCGGTGAGTAGAAATGCCAGCTGGTGCATTAATACATTTGTGTGCCGGCCCAGTTTCCCGTCGCATGTGCGTGCAAACGAGTAACAAAAAGAGCTCCCCCACCAGATGTTCATGTATCTTTTTAATAGATATTCTACTTTTAGTTCACCATTAATATTAGTGAGATCTTTTTTTGGTTATTAATACTCGGACGTACTCCAGTTGCACACAGATAATGAAAACGTTCTGGAAAATAGCTGAGTATGTTTTTGTTAAAAAAAAAAAACACATCTAAAATGTTTAATAAATTAGTGCGCATAGAACTGGTTCAACTGACCAGGAAGTAATGTCCATTTAACAAGAAATACTTGTCTATGGTTGATATAATGGGGACCTTCCGTGATGGTCGGGCCCTGAGGCGGACTGAGGAGACATTTGGCGTTAGTGGATGAGTTTGATTCCTTGTAGGGGCTCAGGTTTTTAAAAATGCTTGTCTTTTTCCATAGTAAAAAAAACAAAGATTTCCACCCACTGGTGTTTTCATTAGCTCCGCGCGGGATCAGTTCCCGCACTCTCATGCCGTACGTCAACCTAAGAGACCCGGCAGCAACCTGGACGTGACAAACTGATGCAGCGGCGAGAACAAAACAGCTCATTTGAAAAGGCCTCACCCAATTCAGAATTGTTATCGCGCAAAGAAAAAAATAATAATTGGCTCTTTTTTTTTGAACTCCTCATGAATCAGCTCAGAACGGAGAAGACCAGGATGAGGAATGGACAAGCTGGAAACATGAGAATCACATTTTATTGTCTGTTGCTGCCATTAATAGGAGGGAGAGAGAGAGAGAGAGATATCTCTGTGCTAATTAGTGGTACCGGCAGAGGCAAATCATTGCCTTTTGCTGTGAGTGGGCCGTTACTTAGAATGGCTGTTGGCATAATTAAGAACAGGAGCCTATTTCAGTGTGCCTCACAGTGCATGAAGACGGGATTCCTTTGGGGTGTCGTTTGGACTCTAATTTAACCTGCAGCAAAATGGCTTGCAAACTCACCGAACACCTGCTGTGTAGCTTGCCTCTGGGTATTACGATAAGCGTTGATTATATTTGTTAATAGTTTTCCGGCTAATATGTAGTGAAAGCATTAATCATTGATATATAATTAATCATCTGTATTCACAGTGATTAAAATGTTTT
Organism: Cyphomyrus plagiostoma; assembly: GCA_019775915.2. Classification (NCBI taxonomy): domain Eukaryota; kingdom Metazoa; phylum Chordata; class Actinopteri; order Osteoglossiformes; family Mormyridae; genus Cyphomyrus; species Cyphomyrus plagiostoma. Next base: position 5,116,583 of record JABFEA020000110.1, on the reverse strand, counting down.
TCCTGTGTCATGAATAGAACAACAGTCGAACAGAGAAATTTGTTACATAGCTGTCGACCGTGGTTATAAATGCAAAGGGTTGTGTTAGTGCGTCATGAATTTGAATTGGTTTTGTGGTTGGGTATATGATTAATAGACTGTTAGTATCTGTATTGGTATTGGTTGTTATGATAACAATAACAATAACAAGAGAGTAATAGGAAATTATTCAAGTCATTTGCTTCCAAACTTACTTGTGTCAGCTCCTTCTGCACTATATGAAGCAGAAGAAAATATTGTGGGAAAAAAAAGAACAGTATTCGTGTTTTGAGGAAAGGTAGCGTTCGTTTCACCAGGTGAGAATACCCAGGCCTTTAATACTTTTATCTGCATCACAAAAGCTAATTATAAAGTACTGATGACCAACACAAGCCTCAGAGATGCACAGTTTGCTAGGCTGTAGAATTGGAGAGGATATTTTATAGCTGAATAATTAAATTCAAACAACTGTTTTTCTCCTACTCGCATAGCAATGAGATCTATCCCTGCTCGTCTCATCTGCTTTAATTTGTTAATTGACAAAATCTTCCAGGGGCTTGTCAGGCAAAGGGTCCGTGTCAAGGGGGGCCGAGGCTGGGGGGGCCGAGGCTGGGCCCCCTGGAAGGAATGCCGGACCATCGCAGGGCACACACACTCACTGACATCCACTTTAATTTAGAGACAGTAATTAGTATAATTAGTCTTTGGACTAGGGGAGGACACTGGAATACCTGGAGGAAACCCAAACCGACCAGAACAGGCAGGTTCAACGCACAAAGCACAGACCCTGTAAGTGCGAGGCTACTGACTGCTACCGTACTGTAAAAGTCAACTTCTCAAGCATCAGGGATGTCTGAAACCCTTACTGTATTCCCGTGTACCCGATGGATCCTCCAGCAACAGAGCAGATGTTGCGAGGTCTTCATTAATTAGCATTTTTCTGTAGTCGTCAAGCAAAGGTGTCGTGAAAGGTTCTTGACCGTTCAAGGCAGAATTTGTGCGCACCCTGTGCTCATGAAAGAAGCTTTTATGTGCTTCTGTAGCATCGAGGGTAGTTTTCCCCATTTTAATAAGCAGTTTCTGAAAACTGCTAAGAAATGATACTGTGCAGGAAGCAGTGGGTGCACCAGTGGTACAAGTGCTCAACATTTTTTCCAAAATGCAATTTTGCAAGATTTTGAAAGTGTGTTTTTTTCCTTCTTTCTGCGTCTTTGGGGTTCTGCTGTGCGAAGCAAATCAGCATGAACCTCCTGCCACACAGGTTTCCATGCATCTCGTGGTCTGACAGACGGCTGTTTATTTTGTTTCCGCGCACTTTAGCGTGGTTCTGATCCAAAGGGCACAGGGTGCCGATTGACGGATGTCGGCGGAAGCTGAGAATTTTCCCTCCTGCTCAGCGCCCATTTACTGCTCCCGCCTGTCGGATAGCTATGACACAACCGGAGCATTGTCCCACGAGTGGGGCGTGAAACCATATCCTGTCTGGCCAAGTCAGTACGGCCTGGTCAATCTCCGTTGGGAACGACAGAAAATCGATTCTCGCCTTTGCAATGTAAAGTTGTTCTATATATAGTCTTTTTGCAGATTTAAAAAAAATCGCTAAGAAGAACCTATAAAATCTCTGACCAGAAAAGTTTATTAAAGCGGATGGTTGAGAGGCGAGAGAAGATTATAGTCCAGACTTAGTGAAATAAAGTGCCCTTTCACTGGCCCACATAGGTTTCTCTAGCTAATTTTTTTTACTTTTTTTAATTTTTTTTTTTTTTATATCATCCAAAGAAAATGAAATGGAAGTCATTTGCCATGTAATAATCCCTGACTTTTAAGCAGACTGGTTTTAGGGCCTCAGACAATCAGCCCCAAGTCTGATCATTATCTTTTAAAATGATATCCTTTCTAAGGTCTGATCACTTTGTATGCAACAGGATATGAAATATAACACAAACACAGATAAAAAAAATAATTTTGAATTTAGTTTTTTTCCTACAGTTATGTGAAATCATCGATATAGTCCATAAGGGCCATATTTATTTGTTTGTTTTTTGTTTGTTTGATCTTAGTCGATCTAGGCGTGCCGACGATGGCGTAAAATGAATTTCCAATCGTATGTCTTTAATCGGGAGCATGAGCTTAGGATTGTCATGGGGAACTAGAGTAAACATTGACGATGTCTGCATACAGGTGTGCAACAACATTCATCAAGTGAGTCAAGAGCATGATCTGCCAGAACCAGAGGTTATAGAAACTTTGCAGAGCTTTAGCACTGCTGGAAACAAGAATCTCAATTTCCCATCACAAACAGGCTGCTCAGTGGTGGAACAGGCAGAATAGGCACCTGTTGTAAGATGGATTTCGCAACGTCAACCACAATACAATAGACTAACCTTGGAGACCCCTCTGTGGACAAGTAAAACATCTATGGCATAATAAGGCCTGTAAGATATTGGGGGGTGGGGGTACTGAAAAAACTGATAAATATTTGAACAAAGAGTGGAACAAAGAATCTAAAGAATGTTCCTTTTAAAGGAACGGCAGTCACGGGTCACTGGAGGGGAAAAAAAACAGAGCAGATGAGCGTGTCACATCCTGAACTGTGTTTCACGTTGCGATGGCCCACCCCGTACCATGTACCACCTCGACGGCCTGTGTACCACCGCTGCGAGGCAGAGACCTACTCTGGATTCCACGTCCCCCCTTTGCAAAGGTGACGGGCAAACAGCCCAGGGCGGAGAAGATTAAGCAGGACGAGCGGGAGAGCACCGTCACTGGGCCTATTGGAGTCGGCAAGCTTGGGCAAACATGGGAGGATGCCTTAGCTTCCCGCGGTATGTCCCGGGCAAACAGTGCTGGAAATGGTCAGTTTAGGCTCAGGTCAGGCCTCTCCTCTCACGCCCAACTCCCACACAGGCCCGCATCCCTCCATCCTGCCCTGTCGAGCTAGAGAGAGGGGAAATTAGCACTTGTGATTAATAATACCTCCCCCAAAAAAACCCGAATTGATATACCTGAGCATGTCAGCTGGGCCTGGTTTTTCATGTGCACTTAAACCTGGGGGGAACAGGAAAAACAAACCGCCAAAAACCAAATGATGGCAGATGTGCGTTCGCCTCTCAAACTGGCATTAGAAGGTCTAACTATGGTCAGTCTCTGGGAATCATGCACAAACAACCGTACTGGTTCCATTAGGGAAGGGAAAATGAAGTACATTAGGTGTGAAAGACGAGTCATTCCACAGTCAGGCATTATATTCCTTAGCAATATGTTGTTGACTCAAGATTTTTACCTCTTAAAGACACATGCATGTGTGCAGTCTCTTTCTGCACCAATGATGTGTCACGCTGACTCATCACATCGTGTGGGTGGTACATTTTAACCTGCATGTGACCATTTGTCTGTTCCCCAATTAGTCATGTGACACGTCATGTGACCCAGCGTGCAGGTAACCATATGAGTGTGCTGACCACAACCTATATTTCTCTTGGTTGCCTGCAGACCAGAGTCTTTGAGACTCGGTGGATGTTCTTCTTGAGCAGGCTGCAGGTTGCGTTTTGCGAATCAGATGTGAACCATAGTGATGTTTGACGAATAGCATTTTTCCTCACGGAAGAGCACAGCATTTCTGCCGGCGGCCTGATGCCTGAATATGTAGCGGCCTTAGTGGCACACCAAGCTGCGCTTGAAACAAGGAACGCTAGAATAAAATAGGGAAACTAGAGACCGGTAGCTATCGTCCCACTTTGCGTAGCTCCTATAGTTATTATACTTAAAATTCAGTGAATCTGCCATAATCTTTTTACAGAATCATTATGACAGAGCAGATTATAATGGAAACACACTCTCTCTGTCCCATGCTCTGCGTACTGGCATGGGACATGCGACAGAGTGTGTGTGTGTGTGGGAGAGAGAGAGAGGTATGGAGAGAGAGACAGTGCACATTGTGTGTTTTTGAAAGTATGTGAATAAGCAGGACACAGAGGCAGAGAGTGAGTTTATAGAAGGCGTAGATGGAGTGTGTGCATTGAACAGTGACACAGTGTATGTGAAAGAAGAGAGAGTGTATGAGAGGATTACACCATGTGCTTAAAGGAGGGAGAGGAGGAGCAGCAGAGGGGTGTGGTGTGTCTCATGTGCGCAAACAAAAAACAAGGAATGGGTCAGAAGCTTTCCACGCAGGGAAGCTCAGGCAATGGCATATATGCCTGTGAAGCGTTTTCCTGGGGGGGTGGGGGGACAGGTCCTGGCCACACTTGGAGGTGCTCCTGGTACCAGCGGCACGCTCTCCTGCCATCTCATGTGAGTGCCCGTATTCGAGCCAGCTACTCGTCACCCGCCGTCGTTCTTCAAGAACGACGTTTGTTTAATCGTGCCTAATTAAACACACATTGGCCCCTGTGCTTAGCATGAAAGGCCTGAACAAGAGTCTGGGGACCCTATAAAAGTGCCTGACTGGCGGCTACGTGCCACGTGTTGCCGTCGCCAACACAGAGCATGATTCAGATGCAAATGGAGACCCTCCTGCCTGCTGCTGAGTGTTTTACTCTGTGATTTCCTCTCTGTGAAGCAGGCACAGTCTGGGGATGGGTGTTTGACAGACAAAAGACTTATGGGTAAAGTTCTCACAGAGGCCAAGGACGGGTCTTTAGAGGCCCCGCGAAAGCTTATGCTCGACTTGTTGCTACGAGGTCGGCGTCCGAGCAGGGATTTGCTCTGCGCGATCTTTAGAGAGTGTATCAAAAGTAATTGTAAAGAATGATTGCAGATTTAATGGACTATGGGCATGATTGTGAGTTGTAGGTCCACAGGCTCCTTTGTAGCACTTCACTGTTAATAAAATCACCCCCTTTGAGACATTTTTAGGTGGTGAGTTATGCTTGTAGGTCAGACCGAAGAGCGGTCGATGAATTCATTACAGTATAAACTCAGTGGCCACTTTATTGGGTATACCTGCTCGCTAATGCCAAAAGTCTGCTCTTCCAAATAGCGAAGCATGTGGCTGCATGTCAATACATAGAGCACCCAGACAGGGTCAAGAGGTTCACTTACTGTTCATCAAAGCTTCATAATGGCCAATGCACATGATCTAAGCAATTTTGAACATGTTTTCAAGCCTATCAGAAATAATCACCCTCCTGGGATTTTCACACACTGCAGAGTTTCTAGAGGTTGGTGCAATAAAGATCAGTGACAATTGTGAGGAAAAACACCCTGTTAATGAGAGAGGTCAGGGGAGAATGGCCAGGCTTGTTAAAGTCAACAGGAAAGCTAAGATGTCAGTGCAAAAGTGCAAAAATGTCATGGGCCAAACTCTGCAAGATACATTTCCCATATCTGTTTCAATCCTTGCCTTGAAGAATACAGGCTGTCCTATTCAATATTAATTAGGTGAGCCTAAGAAAGTGGCCACTAAGCATACACATTGATGTACATTGGGGACATATCCTTAAAACAGTTATGCTCATTTTTTACAGCAGAGTTGATGAAATACAACAAAATATTTAATCACTTGCATTTGATTTTGTAATGCTGCAGTTACTAATAGTGCTAATTCTGCTGACTTCAGTAACTGTTTTATTAACCTCTACTGTTATCATGTCCTTAGATCACATGACTTCATCTCAGCAGAGTAATAAGCTTTCTGGTTGGCTGCACAGTTGAAGATGCTAACCAGGTTAACACTGAATAGTGGCTAGTTTTGTTGTAAAAAGGCATTAGTCTAGTTATGTAGAGCTGTCAACTTAACACTTATGGACATAAACTTCTCTACATTTGCCCTATATAATTTTCTTTTGGAGATATCTGAGAGACATTTTAGTCAGAGCATTTAGTACCTTAAGCTTAAGTTCTGTGATCTTTTCTGATTCCAGTTAGTGTGAGTCAAATCTTCCTTCAGAGCTACCCTTTCATTTTACGAAATCATACCTTTTTAGCCGTATTAAAAACTTCACTTACTGAGCTTTCAGGTCTTGTTGAAAATTTTGATATCTTCTTAGGCTCTGGATTCAGTGGAAAGACAAGTTGGAGGCATTGTACAAGATGTCCAAAAATCTGAAGCTTTACATTTATTCAGCATGCACCACAATTTCTACCGCTTCCTCGGTTATGTTCGACACTTAACGTGTGCTTTGAGGACCGCAGTTAATCGCTGGATAATTTGAAAAGATGTTTCTTTGGTGTGAAATGGTGTGGAAAGTTTGGAAAAGAGGAGGAGGTAGGAGGACATCATATCAACACAGCATGGCCTTGATGCATGGGTCGTCATGCATGCTGTGCGGACATGTGCACAATTTTGCTGTCATCATTCCAACGTGGGCGGCCTGAGTAACAGGATGGTTTGGGTAATCAAGGGTCAACAGTTATCAGGGAATGGCTTTCAGTTCAGTTGAGTTTTCTGTTTTTTTTTATTTATTATGGAACATTTACTGAAAAGTTAGCATGGAGAAATTTGGTATTTGTACTAGTCCCAGCTGTCTGACACACCAACACACTTTCCCAGAGGCCTAGGCAAACCCACTGCCATAACTGCAATGATATGTATTGCAAATTATTCAGCGCTAACTCTAGCACCAAACGTAATCTGGATTCTCCGTTCGAGCTACGCCCATCCCTAAAGCGGATCGGGGCTGTTGCTTGTTCTCCATTCCAGTTTTTCCTTGTTGTTGGGAGATAATCTTCTTAAAACCTCCAATTTTATCTGTTGTATCAGCATCTTTTCTTCTCTAAACGTGGTTTAAAAATAAAACGACAGTGACAAGTGACATATCGCTATTTTTGCCTCACGGGACTGTGCTAAGCAGGACAGTAGATTGCCCTCATCCTGTGGTCAAAGTTCCACAGGTTTGGTCATGTGCTGTGCTCACTCTGGGACCTACAAGGATGTCTGACTGCGTTCTGTCGTCTTGTTTAAAAATAGTTTTCTAGAGTATTATCGCTGCCCTGTGGGAGAATGTTTTTAAGATAAAACAGAGGGTCGTTTACAACTCTATGCTAATAGGCTCTGTATGTCCAGAAGAGCGAAAGGGCCGCCCCGTTTGGCCAAGTGCGTTTAGACTTGGAACCATAGTTACATCCCCGTAATGGAAAATACTGATCTGAGCAGTACTGAAAAAGATGAGCTGTAAACACAGAGAGTGATTGTACTAATACAAGTTACTGAAACATGGAAGCCAGCGGAGAAAATAAATTACGACGTAACACGAAGTCATTTTTGACTAAGGTAGAGCTGGGAGTGAGAAATGCCGAACATGCTGCAGAATAATCGTTTATTCCTTCCTCTGTGGTATTTTGTTTTGTTTTCTGAGTTAGATCCCCTGCCGTCCATTTAAAAAAATACATTTTTGAGGAGCCAACTTTACAGTTTTAATTAAATTATTGTCACCAACTTTCACAGATAAGTCACTTCATTATTTTAATTAAATGTTAAGGCTTTTTGGCAGAATTTTTTTTTATTAGATTTTGGGAAAACAGTGACCATATTTGGACCAGCAGATCTGCCAGGACAGGCCTGCTGTTCATGGGGACGGTCCCCTTTCATTCTGTCCCTGAATGCTACCGTGGGCTCTGGCACTCAGCTGCTGGATTAGGAAATGTCGACCGGAACAAACCATGAGGTATGATGATCCACAAATGAAATGTGCCTTTAAAGCTCAAGATACAAGCGTGTAGACTCAGGGAATAAATAACATTTCTTACCTCACAGCTTATCTTACTGATTTTTGTTATATACATTTAATTTTTTTTCAAGTAACATACAAATGAGGCAAATAGTACATTATAAACCCATGACTGTCATGGACTGAAGTAGGTATAAGTGTACCTAGGCTACGTGTATCTCCTAATGAATGGTGTGAATAATAATAATAATTATTATTATTATTATTGCGGTGTTCGTGCGTGCGTGCGTGCGCCCTGCATCCCATCCAAGGATTCCCCTGCCCAGTGCCCCCTGCTTCCTCGATAACCAGTTAGGGTAGGTGGATGAACAAAGTTTTTCATTTTAATCAAAGGCGTTTTGCTGTACAGATTGTTTTCCTTCAGCCTGTGTCACACTACTGCTGGCCGTGCACACATGGCATACCAGTAATATAACTGGAGCTCCTGTTATTGCTCGTCCTTTGTTTATTTTTTTGGGAGGGGGCCATTTTTATTCCAAGCTTTGCTAATAGGAAAACAAAAGTGACACAATAGCCCTCCCCTGGCTTCGCCTGCTGTTTGCAGCACTGCGCCGTTGGGCAGTATGAGCATGACCTCACAACCCATTTCCATGCCAGGTCGATTGCCTTTTGTTGATATAGACAGTCGGCTGACCAGTTCCTCCCACCCCAATACAAATATCAACATTCCCCTGATATTCTCAGAAACACCCCATAAAATGAGTTGAGATCTGTTATTTGGGCAAAAAAAACTGTACATATCCTTTGTACTTAATCCTCTTGCTTATAATGCTTATTTTGCTTTTTTAATTTATTATTCTCCTAGAATGTTTTAAGCTATCACTAGAGTCATTCATTATCCTCATGCTGGCTGTTAAAACTGCTTCCCGGGGGACTGCGTGAAATTATAAAGGGACGCCTGGCAATGACACGGACTGGCATGTGGCGTCTGAGAGACAGCACTGAGCAGCACCAGCGCGAGTCCCCACGCAGCTAAGTGATTTACATCTCCGGAGTGTGAGTGAACAAAACTGCAAGCAGGCACAAAATAATTGTCTCAGGGTTTTTATCTATAACGCAAGAGGTCAAAGGGAACATGCGTGTCACAGTGAGCAGTGGTGGCCGGGGTCCCAGGCGTCCCCAGACGTTCTGTGAGGGAAAAACTGTTCTGTGCATGTGCACATTAACAGTAACTACCCCATGTCATGCCTGTGAGCAAATAAAGGAGATCAAGATGATGTGAAGACTTTTTGGCCGTGGGCACTGTGTCCTAACCCCCTGTGCCAGACTCTGCCCTCCAAAATAACACATTTTCACAGGCTTGAACCCCAGGGCTGTCTGCAGGACAAAAATGATCTCCACCCAACTTATGTTCTCTCGAAAATGAAACACTCATGGCTCTACCTGCCAGTACACTGGGCTGGCTCAATACTAAAGATGGAGAGAATTTAAAAAAGGAAAATAGGGTATTTTTATGTTTTTCTCAGCAGTAACCCCTACAGGCAGTTCAGCGCGGACACTTAAACTTGATCTGGCGGAGTTATCAATTTGTCATCTGCAGTATTTTCACTGATGAGCTGCAAAAACCAGCTATTGTTATCTGCAACACAAACGGCTGGCTTCAGAAGCTGTTTTCTGACAGTTTCATGCTCACTACAGCCACTATATTATACTGATATTAGGCTGATATTATAGCATAGCTTCAGACCCCACCTCGGAAAGATTAAGTGGTTTCAACTACTGGCCCCAGCTAAGTGGCCACAGGACACAAAGCTACGTAATAAAGTTCAGTATTAACTGAATATACACGACTGTGAGTGGCGTGATGACGATTTCAGTCTGAAGTCCTCAGATGTCGGGCCTAGTGATTAATGGCTAAGATTTTACAGTGTATGTTTTGTCTGTTCTGATTTAAGACTGTTGGACATTCATTTCAGCAAGCAAAAGTCCCTAGAAGCAGATAAAATGTTGCCATAACAGTAATTAGCTCGAAACCCAATTAATGAATATGTTTCCCTACATAAACCAACACAAACAGGGTTTCCAGCCACATTTACATGACACTAGCGGTATCCGTCATTTCACCTCATTTGCCATAATGGAGACTAAGGCCTACATCATGCATCAGTATAGATCGTTCTTGGTATGAGTATCATCGCTGGGCGATTATGAATAATAGCAGCTTATGATGTGATCGTGGCGCTTAACTCTGGGTGAAAAATACCGAGAGGCGTCATGGGAAAGTGCAGCACTAACACCTACGCTTGCCGATAACCGAAATATAACTGATGTAGAAGTTAGTCCTGCGTGAGCAGATGGCTTTTATTGAGTATTACACAAGTTTTTCTTTTTTTAGACAATAATCCATCAAACGGCCAAGCATAATGAAATACTTCCTCTTTCTGCTAAATTTGGCATGTCCAACCCAACAGTCTACACCGAAACCCAGGCAGTGATCACTATATCCTCACACCAGATTTTTACACGTCACGTGCATGAATGTACTGGTACAACAGCAGTGAAACTAAATTGCTGCCCCTCTACACTGTGCTATAAACGAAGTAGCAGCATGATATACATTATAAGGTAAGAATAACGTAAGTTAACAAAATAAGTACTAAAAATACAGAAATATATAAAAAGTAGCGACAAAAAGGTATGTGGAAATATTTGAGAAAAAATCTCAGCGCAGGGAGTAGTTACAGCTTATTTCAGTTTCTGATTGGTGGTTGATGATCTAATGGCCTGGGGGTAGAAGCCTCACCTCAGTCTCTCAGCCCAGCCATGTCCCTTCTGGAGCTTGTCTAGTGTAAATATATTATGCCTTTAGGGAATGGGTGGATGTGGCCTTGGGTAAATATGCTGCCCTATAACTTACACTTCAGAGGTGTTTTGTAAGTTGTTTCTGTTAAATAGTATTGACTTCCAACATCACACAGAGGTATTATTTTGATGCGGAGGTGTGTGTGATTTATTACATTTATTACATCATCGTTAACCATATAGGTAAACATAAAAAACGGCAATAAATGCTTTATTACATTCAATGGCTGCAGATCATTCACTGCAGAGATACTTTTATACTTTTATTTTGGATATGTGTCTACAGGCCTGATTGCATATACATCTCCTCGGCTAAATAAACCTATCAAAGTAAACTACGCACTGCAGAGTTTCTCACGGCTCCCAATACCGGGTATCACCTATTTGGGAAAACACATCATCGAAAACTGATAGTGCTCCTCAATAAGGCATGAGACCATATAGATGTGGCACCTTGACGAGATACAGGCGTGTTTGCTCAGGGCGTGGTATTACCCGGCAAAACAAACATGGCTGCCCCTAATGGCTCTGTTTACCTGCTAAAGGTGAAGACAGCTGCTGTGGACACAGCCCGCTGACTCAGGGATCAAAGTGTAGCCCTGCAATTTCCTGTTAGCCTCCCCAGCTATCCTCAGGGTGGCTACAATCTCCATAGTGATATACGTTGATATAAGGATGGTTTTCCTTCCAAAGGTAAAATACATTTAAAACTTTGCTGCAGAATTATGTCGACTTAAGTTCCTTTGTAATGTCCAGCAATGGAAAAGATATATGCGTATTAACACATTTTGTTGAAAATCAATATTTCACTAGTTCCAATAAAGCATAATGTCCTTTTAAATATTTAAAAAATAGCAAAATTTGCTTGTCTATGCAGTTTAATTCTTACATTTTTCATGAATGTCCTCTTAATGGTATGCATTGATATCGACTTCTCTGTGCCTGTCAAACCTAGTTTGATATCTCCTTTTAAAGCTGTTCACACTTCGAAAGCAATCATCTTTAAAGACACATGAAGCTGTACGCTGTACCCAGAACATGGAGATCTATGTATACTCATGCCATGATGTTAGATTTTAGTTATAATCCACACTGCTTAGGAAAAGGCATAAAATAATGTGTGCCTACAGTATGTTTACTTTGCTGTAGGTTATTAGCGCTCATCAGGATTAAAACCACTGGGTTTATGGGCTCAGGCCGGTGATTAACTGGCTGGTTTGTTATTACCGTTATAATAAGATGGAATTAGGTTGTAATATTTATCTTAAACCTTGTATAGTGTTTCGATTTCTATTCATTCTTTGATCATAATCCACCATTGTACCCAGCCCCCCCATAGCTAAAATGGGCAGCTGGGAAAAGTTGGCAGATTTCTGTCACCATGCAGCATAGCTGCCTTTTCAGCAGTGTGTGTGTGTGTGTGTATGTGTGTGTGTGTGACCAAGCATCAGCAGAGAGGATGATGAATGTGCAGGAAAAAAAGAATGTCATCATTAACGTAGCATCAGAATGGAATTCTGTCAAATGGGGTGGCGGGGGTGGGGGGAGCAGGGGCGAGAAAAGTCAGATAAACGTTTAAATAGTGTTGTAAAGGCCCCTGGACTCCATGTCAAGTCACAGCTAATTAGTACAACCTGGAAGATAAACCCAGGGTCCACGGAGCATGTCTGAAGCATTGAACCACTGGGAGGAATATTTAACTGGAAATACCGCACTTTAGATGTGCTGAAACACATCCCCTGTCCACAGGAAGGCAGAAGTTGACATCTAAGCTAATTTTTGGGGTTTAGAGGGTGTGATACTTTGACCACGGCAACCTTTCAGAAAAGCAAAGGGACCTGCTGGCTCCCGGGATCATTTTCCGGCCACTTACCCCTGGCGCGTCCAGCGCTCACTGACACAGGGACCTTAGCATGACCGCAGCGTAGCATGACCACAGCATACCACGATGCTTTGCCAGTATCTTCTGTAACAGGCACAAAGATGGCGGGTTTTTCCAAATCAGTTTTAAACACAGTCATGCAATGTTAAACCTTAAACAACATAGGAATTGTTCGGCACTGATTTCACTGATGTTATTTCGGGTGGGGGTGTTGTGAAAACAGGGGCCAGTGACACTGTTTATTCCCTGGTTGGGGGTTTTTGTCACAATGATGGCATACTTTTTTCACAAAAGAATAGCTTTTCATGATAGCTGTCGATGGAGCAAAATTTATGTGCACAGTTTAATCCAGGAAACCTTTACTTGTAGAACAGAGCAAACATAATCTGCAGTGTTTCTCTGTCTGCTTCCTTAAAAGCATGTCATGTTTTAATAGGCTTTTAAAATATTAAATGGTACCCAGTGAATACAAACATAACATCAACGTGCCATTATGTACAGTGCATGTCCCGGTGAAGTATGGGAAACACGCAGACAGAGAGTCGTACTCCATACAGGGGGGATTTTTAAAATGATAAATACGCGAATGTTAGGAGTGATTTATGAGGGGGCCATCGTAAAGACATGAGTGGGGAAATCTCTCCAGCCCTCTGCTTTCTCACAAAGCCTCCCTGACCGGTGTGTAGAAAAGCGCCCTCAATTGACTGAGTCTGAGAAGCACTCCAGCCGCTCACTCTTCCCCTCTCTCTCCCTCTCTCTCTCTTCCCCTCTCTCTCCCTCTTTCCCTCTCTCTCCCTCTCTCTCTCTTCCCCTCTCTCTCCCTCTCTCTCTCTTCCCCTCCCTCTCTCTCTCTCTTCCCCTCCCTCTCTCTCTCTCTTCCCCTCTCTCCCTCTCTCTCTCTTCCCCTCTCTCCCTCTTTCCCTCTCTCCCTCTCTCCCTCTCTCTCTCTTCCCCTCTCTCTCTTCCCCTCTCTCTCCCTCTCTCTCTTCCCCTCTCTCCCTCTCTCTCTCTTCCCCTCTCTCTCCCTCTCTCTCTCTTCCCCTCTCTCTCCCTCTTTCCCTCTCTCCCTCTCTCTCCCTCTCTCTCTCTTCCCCTCTCTCCCTCTTCCCCTCTCTCCCTCTCTCTCTTCCCCTCTCTCTCCCTCTCTCTCTCTCCCTCTCTCTCCCTCTCTCTCTCTTCCCCTCTCTCCCTCTCTCTCTCTCTCTCTGTCCTCAGTTCTGTTCCCCTCAGGTTCATATCTCGCTGCTAAGCGCTCGGCAAATATTTGGCGACAGGAGCGGCGCCGCAGACAGATGTAGAAGCAGTTAAAGTTTGATTAAACAGTGCAGACCTCTGGCGGCCCCTTCCCTACCGGGAGAGGAGGGATTCGCACTCTGAACTTTATACAGAGTGAATTGGGAACCACGGACAAGTTGGCATGGGAGCAGCGTCGATGTTGGGGCAAGCGGGCGCCGGATAGCACCGTCCATGTCATCATCGCTATGTGCCAGTTAAATGAGGCACCACTACTTGCGTTTTTTCTCCTTCCAGTATAGCTAATGTATAAATATCGCTTCGAAATGAAATTCTGAGACATGATCATTCAGCTCGTGGGGAGTTACAGGAGCGGGTGAACCAATTCATCACCTCTCATTTCCTATAAGTATTGTCAGATTAAAAGAATGCTGATGATGAGAAAACAGGATATCACTGACGACAGTCTTGGTTAGGAAAGACTGAAGGAGGATGGTACAGTTACTTACATCTCCTAAATACCTACTCTGCCCTGTGTGTGTGTGGAGTTTGCATGTTCTTTCCGTGTCATATGGCTTTTTATTCAGGTTTTCCAGTTTCCTCCCAAAGTCCAAAGACATGACGCTGTGTTAGTTGGCGTCTCTGAATTGTGTATGATTTGTGTGTGAAGTGCTATACCCTGCAACAGACTGCCCCAGTTAGGATGTGCCCCAACCTGGAGGCCCATTCTGCCTGGGATAGATCCTTCCGTGACCCTGATCATGATAAGCTGCTGGAGGCTACATTGGAAATCCAAATGATGCATTCAGACAAGCACTGACACATTGAAGGTGACATCTTTTTTACAGCCAGATAGGAAGTGCTTTCACAAAAGGTTTGGCGTATCTCCTTTCTGGGAATGTGCATGGGAGAGGGGGAAGAATGTGGTAATCAAAGTAAAACCGTGTTTAGGATGTTTACTTGGAAGTCGGCTGCTTGTTCTTGTTGACTTTAACTAATAATAAATTATAGAGCCAAAGCCAGCCAGCACCTCAGCCATGGAGTCTCTGAGTGGCTCTCTGTACACCCCTGAGAAACATGTGTGCCGTCACTGAGGCCTTAATGTTTAAAACATACTCATTTGCAAAGAGGCTTTTACACAGGGAACTGCTGTGTTAATTGGAGATTAACTGTTAATATTATGGCTCATCACTGTTTTAGGCGAAAAAAGCAGAAGTCTGTCCAAAATGCATTTACATAATAGGTTATGAGCTGAAATGGCAAAACTAAACAGCCATGACAGGAAGTGATAGGTCCCCTCTAAACTGTTGCCGATTGGTTCACTCAATAAACAAATCAGCTGTTATTAACAATGCAAATATCTTCAAATCATTAGTGAGTTTACATGTTTTTTTTACTGATTTAATTACACAGAAAATGAAACAAAGACGTGTGATTGAATTTTTCTGCCAATTGCCACACTTTAATGAATATTAATTCATTTTTTTTCCAGTCTGGCAGTGTAATTAGATTATTCTTTTTCAAAGAAACCTGCTGCTTTAATTAACATAAATAAAAAGATGCAATTTTCATACCTGCCTTCAGATTTCCAGAAAATTATCCTCCATTTTGAAAGAAGGTAAGCTTCTGGTGTATTTAAGCATTTTTCGTAAATCCGTCATGTGATAACCAGCCGTTCCGTTGGACCAGCAGTTTCTGTGTGATTAAACAAGCGACCAAACTATCATTAGGGGCATGGAGCCCCAAAGGTCAAATAACCCACTGTGACTTCCGTTTCAGTTTCCTCAAGGGAGCAATTGTTTGCATGAAATCAATTAGTCAGAAATGTTGATTCCCTGAAATCACGGCCACCCATTACCAGTGAGCGATGGTGGAAGTGGGCAGGCCCATGGATAGAGCTCATGACAGTAGCATCTTATGACGCCCTGGCCACAATCGTATTCAGCGTATTACATACTTATTTCTCAACACAGGAAAGAATGGTTCATCGATGCAAGGCATCCTCAAAGCAAGGTAAAAGCTGTTCAACCGCTCGGAGGTGTTTGACGCTTACAGCTTTTTCATTTTGCAAGGGCAGGCATGTGCCGATGTTCTCGTTCTGTTCTGCTTCTTTCATTTGCGACAAGAATTGTTATTCATTCGGTGTGTTCCCCGGTGCTGGCGACTGGACCGCAAAAAGAAGAAAAAAAAATTTCTTTTAAATCTTTTAAATAACATTTTTGAAAGAGTACTGAATGTTTTTTCAAGATTCATTTTTTGCTGAAAACAAATTTCATTTTCTTTCAGATTTATTTGTTGTGGTTTTAATTCTGCCGTTGAATGAGTCATTTGACCTTTTCCATGCGGGGGGGGGGGGGGCGCCGGCGCGGGCGCGGGGGGGTGAGGAGGGAGTAGGGGGGGGAGGGGATGATGAATTGGAGGGTGGATGTGGT
>JABFEA020000110.1:5071883-5092257 GCA_019775915.2 Cyphomyrus plagiostoma | reverse complement strand
CCATGTAAAGCGCCCTGGGACAACTCTGTTGTGAAGGGCGCTATATAAAAATAAACTGAATTGAATTGAATAAATCATAGTAGACACTAGATGTTGAAGTCAGTAGCGTTAAATACTACTGCCATCGTTTAATTGTAATTTGAAAAATGTAAGCATTTAGTACCTTCTCTGCGGTGGCACAGTGTTACTGAACACCACACTGCGTCTGATCCCAACCCTCCCTGTACATTTGACAAGCCTCCGAATGTCGACCCTCCTCCTGCACCCAGCAAGCTAATTTCATTCACCCTGGCTCTCTGTGATGCTATCACCGTTAGTCGCTCCAGGAAGCTATGCTTTATTGCATCAAACTAGATGAATGAATGGATGATCTTTTTTTTTTCTTTTCCTTGTGACCGCTCCTGGTTAATCTACCCTTGTGGCATGTCATTACCTGGCTAATGAGCGCTGTCCATAGGCATCGCTTGACAAACGGAGGGTCTTGTCTGTAACGGACCCTGACACGCTCATTAGCAGGCTGCCAGGGAGTGCGGAGCCCCCGCAACCCACACCCCCCACGAGCCCACTACATGGTGTCACTGACCCCTAACCTGATCCCGCAAGAGTAAGCTCTCCAGGATGGCAAGAAGAGGAGGAGGAAGTGGTGAAGATCCAACAGACTACTGCCCAAGCTGTTAAACATGTAATTACAGTGCGGTTACAGAGTAGAAATCCCCCAAGGAGCCAAATAACATTTTGTACTGTGCCCCCCCCCCCAAAGTAAGTTAAAATAAGACACATGGCTGGTAAAGCCAAAGCTCAATCCAGACTGCTTCCACTAAGCCATTTGTTAACAAGTAACCACTTGAGTAGTCATGATCATTGATTGTTTTCCCCATAGCTTCACTGAGTCATGCTAAAAAGCTAACGGAGTAGAGAAATATGGCAACAGCACTGTATATTTCCCTGGCTTCAGACTTCAGACTTCAATGTCAATCAGAATAGAGTTTTACTGATGTTTTGTGCCAACAATAATCCCTTCTTTTGAGGGTAAAAAAATACAGCTTCACCAGAAAGCTTTGGCGCACATTTTGGGGATTAAAAAAAAATGAAAAAGAATGTTGCTTCAGAATTGTTGTGAAATGTTTTTTTTTCATCTTTTCAGTACAAATTTTTATATAAAAAAGGGTTTCATGAAAACATAACTTCAATTGTGTTCTTGTTAGCTTCTGCTGGGTCCAAGATAACTTCTTAAGAATATATTTTTGTTGAAACCAAGCACAGTTTATAATGTTAAGGGCATGGTTTTGAAATGCATGTAGAGTTTCTGGTAATTTACAGGTCTATGAAGCCATGCTGCATTTACAGGTATATAAAGCTATTTATACTGTTGAACTACTTTAGGATATTTTGTTCTCATGGCTGTTTCAGATGTTGGATATTCAGATGAGGTTAGCCCCAGACGTGAAAGGTAACCGTTTGGCCTAAAGTGGTTTTCGTGATGTCAGACGCTCGTGGTACAGGGCCGACAGAGCTGCACAGGTAGAGCCAGGGCCGTGTGATTGGCCACAGGAAATTCTCACTGTGTGTTTGTAAAGATAATGTTAACAGGGTGTTGGGGTTCCCCCGCCAGCCAGCACAAACGCAAACACTGCACTACCGGTTACCTCAGCGCCGAGGCCAAGAGAAAGTCACAAAGGGGCAGCTTTGGGGAGGTGGGGGGAGGGGGGAGAGTAGTGAGTCTTGCCGTCTTAATTAAAATGCTTGCGAAAACATTATTCTCATTGTGGCTGTGAGTTGGTCGTGATTAATGCCGGTCAGTCGTAATCGGTAGTTTGAGAACATTTTGATTTCCCAATAAAGTACACCAGCTCTGTTGTACCCAACTAGGATATGCAGCTGGAAACACAGCCAACATGCTAACTCATTTGGAACGACATCATCCAACTGTGTGTACAGACGGAGCGAAGCAGAAACAGCCTCTGCAAGTTAGTCTCTCTGTGGCATTTAAGGTGCTTTTACCAGGAAATTCAGACCGGTAACTATTGCCTGTAGGGGTGTTTATTGGCCATGCTTGGCAATAGAGAACATGTGATTTGGTTCATTATGATTGTTATGATATTGTAATTAATTATTTTGCATAATTGTTTCTACAATGTGCAAATAAGCATGTTTTATGTTTTGTTATTCAGACACATCAACGGATGCATTCTCTTTGGATTGCAGGTGTTACTAGCTGTTTTTGTGTTTGCAGTTTTAATAATACATCATTTCAAGACAAATTCTGTTTTCCCCGTTGTACCAAAATTGCACCTAATCACGAACCCAAAGGCAAGGTTTGTACGGAACCATGAATTTTGTGGACCTTTGCCCTTACTACACATACACTAGAAATACAATTAAACATCTCTGGTCTTGGTCATGTGAATACATAGCATAGGCTAACGTAACCTGCGTGTTTATGCTGCCATTTGGTGCTAGCAAGTCCAGAAAGTCTAGAAAGGTCACACTGTAGACTGTCAGTGATTGGTGAGGTATTACTCTTCGCTATAGTTGCAGTGTTACAATGACCAAGCAGCAATAGGCACAGTGATTTGATTACTTGGTGTATGTTGGCCTCAGCCAGGGCCCTGGAAAAGTTGACTCATCCTGGGGCCTGCCCTTCCTGAGAGACAAGCCTGGTTGCAGCAAACAATTATTTCCCTCAACATATAGAGGCAGAAAGAACTGATTACTTAGATTCTTACTCTGATACCGAAATCAGATACAAACTGTCCATGACACTGTGGGCCAGGAGTAAAGGAACACTTTAGTAAGGTTTCTGCTTTTCCATCTTTCATACATAGAAATGAGCTGTTATTCGATTTCTCAGATTTTTCTAGTGAGAAATCATCTTAATCTGAAAGAAGACTTGGATCTTAAAAAAAAAAATTGATCTCTGCGGGGTTTTGCAAAAGGCTTGCTTTATCTCCAGACCTAGAATCTCAGGGCATTTTGAAATAACATTACTGTAAGATCTCAACTGCCCTTCCCCAATGAGTATCATAAAAATGATCTCTCGTGTAACACACCGATATCTAAATTTTTATTCTATTTCTATTCTGATCGTTTCTTCAGCTGCATTTTTGAGATGTACCTAAATATATAACACTGAATTAAATATCGCAAAATGAAAATACATTTCAAAATTTTCTGTGACTATGCAACGTGAAGTGGACCTAGAAATTCATTTCAATCTACCTTATACAAAACTGATCAGCTCAATTTTTTCAAAGTTTAAGAAGTCATGACAGATTTGGAGCACTTTTGCCGAAATAAGTATTTTGGGAATGGAGCCCAAAGATTTTTTATTTATTTTTGTCCAAAGCATAGTCTATAATCATGTAAAATATAAAAATATCTTTCATCATGAGATGCCAGAGAAAAGTTTATAGACAGTGGATTTGGAAACTACAGGCACAGGAGGGTGAAACATTTGTGGGGCTTGTTAAAATAAAACACATCCAAGACATCCAAATTGTACATCCAAGTGACTTCCAAGGCGGAGAAGCTTGGCTAGGGCACCAATGGCTCTCCACCGTCTCTGCTCCCAAAGTTTCATTTGTTGGATCCCGTATTGGGAGAGTCGGGTGGCAGAGGAATCCTGTTGTTTCCTTCTCTTTACCGGCTAATCAAACCTGCTCTGCTAGATGCCGTTTTTATCAAGCCGGTAGGGTGACGCTGGAAGGCTGCACCCCAGTTTGAGGACTCTTCGTGACTCCTGAGGCTCTGATGGCTTCATGTTCTTGTCTTCAGCCTGACCGCTAGTGGTCGGTAACCTGCCATGTCACACATCGCTGTCACCCTCAGGTTTGCCCTGGGCCTCGGGTGACCATGCTGGTAATCGCAGGCCTGCCTTTCCGCTCCCACCGGAGCCCAGGAGATTCAGTCAGCATGCATTTCCATCCCTGTGAAACCCAGGCGGCTCAGGACATGTGCGATGATCGGCACCCCCCCCCAGCACCCAAAGCCCCCCTTCCATGAAGCTGTCTGGGGGGATCTGCTGATGAGGTTTCACCCCTTCATTGTCATGCAAAAGAAGAGTCACATGACCACAGACTGAATGTCTCTCCTGCACCCTGTGTGGAATCGCTGCTCACCCTTCTGCACTCTCAGCCTGTGTGTTTAGGGGTGTAATAAAAAACTAACTGTAATCAGAAATCCGCTGCATGATGTGACTGCATCCATTGAAAACCACCAGTCTGGGACAAATTTGGAGGGAAAATAATAAAGCCAAAGTAAGAAATTAATACTGCCCTCACTATTACTATATCCATCCATTTTCCAACCCGCTTATCCTACTGGGTCACGGGGGGTCTGGAGCCTATCCCAGAAGCAATGGGCACAAGGCAGGGAACAACCCTGGATGGGGGGCCAGCCCATCGCAGGGCACACTCACACACCAGCCACTCACACATACACACCTATGGGCAGTTTAGTAACTCCAATCAGCCTCAGCATGTCTTTGGGGGGACTGTGGGGGGAAACCAGAGCACCTGGAGAAAACCCCACAACAACAACATGCAAACTCCACACACCTGGAACCCAGGCAGAGACCAGGTCCCAGAGGTGTGAGGCAACAGTGCTAACCACTGCACCACCATGCCACCCACTATTGCTACATATTATATTTATTTTTAAATGTAAACATTTTATATGTTTTTGCTTCAAATGTAGGACACTTCAATGGCGATAAAATTACTATAAATCATATGCAGTTTAAGCAGAAATGCATCAAATCATATTTGAAACGAATCTTACAGAATCATTGCTTTTTGCTTGTTTGTAGATGTGTATGGTATCATCTAAGAGGAAAACACGCCCACCCAGACCACAGGGGTGCTAAGTTGCTCTTTTTGCAGAACAACACAAAACATCTGCTGCAGCCCCCACAGGCAGTGCAGCTGGTAGATCAGTACAGCATGACATGGCATCCCAACAGTATCTGATACCACCTGGCAACCTGAAAAGACACTACTGTTCTTCTCATCATAATGGGCATCACGGTGTGGGATCACGCTACAGTAACACTTGATGCTCAGTCTGGGTTTTTCCCTGCATCCTTTGCAAGATGAGTGTCGCATAAATTATTAGTTATCTGTGGAGGAACCCAAAGCGTCTTCTGAATGAGCAGTTTAACACATACTGTTAGACATGTCTGGGAAATCTGTGTGAGTATGTGGAGAGATTTGGACGGTTTAACACTTGGACACCTCTCTGATGCCTGCTGTGATAAACAGTAAGAGATTTCTGCCAGAATAAAATGTGTTTGTGTTCAGCATAGGGTGCAGAAGACGTGTTCGGAATGAAGATAGCGGCCCCATAAATAGGCTTGCCTCCGTAATCACTCCAGGAATAATAGGAATCCGTCAGAGCAGAAGTCTTCAGAGAGAGTTTTAGGCTCTGGAACAAAACCAGCAATCGCAGGCAGAGATGCTGCACAGCCACAGGGAATCTGCAGTGAAGACTTGGCTCTTTTTTCTCCTGGAGATAAGAAATGTAGCATGTTCATTTGCAACCAGAAAAACAAGACCGGGGTAATTCGTACAGTTTTGTAACATAGAGTTCATTTCGCTCAGTATTTGAAGAATTCAAAATGATGCTGGAAACAGAATGCTGGAAATACCCTGAGATCCTCAGAGAGCATTAGCTAAGACATGCTCAACTGAGCCCCCCTACCCCTCCCCATCAGAAGCCACCAACAACACAGTACAGTCGTGTACGGGTGCGAGTGCAGAGCCGGGCTTCACTCATAGACAGTGCCTAGGTGGGGCTGTCCAGCTTGGAAGATGTTTCTCACAATGTTAGATTTTCTTCTGATGGGGTAGCGAAGTGGCCGCATGTGTCGTCAATCAGATTTTGGAGTGGAATGAGTGTCTGATTAGCATTTCATACACCAACTGTGTGGACTGACACTCCCGGTAATCAAGCAGGAAACAAAATTAAGGGCTTGGGGGTTGGCAAGGAACATCCTGTGCCCCCCACCCCTATTTCAGGTGCTTCTCCAAGGGAGCAGCGTTTGGTCCTGTTTCCCACCCTGTAGTTCTCTAACGTTCTGGCTTCCTGTCAGTGAGGATAATCAGCTTTGGTTTGCCAGATCATTAACAATTCGCTGTGATGGCTGGCAGCTGGTGCAAAGCACCATGACATGGGCTTCTAACCAGAAGGTTGCTGATTCAAGTCCTTGCTGGGCTGCACTGCATCTGAATGAGGTAATTACCCCAAACGACTCCCATATATGAACAGGCACAAAATTGTGTTACTGCTGTTAAGTGTCTCAGGTCGAGCTGGTAGTGTCATGTTAACAAATCTTGCTTGCTTAAGGTCTTCTGAGGATGTGTTTAAACAGCTTGAGACTGTATGCCTTTACATCGAGGCTGTATGCTTGTACAACGAGGCGGTATGCATGTACATCGAGGCTGTATGCATGTACATCAAGGCCGTTTGCCTGTACGTTGAGGCTGTATGCATGTACATCGAGGCTGTATGCTTGTACATCGAGGCTGTATGCTTGTACATCGAGGCTGTATGCATGTACATCGAGGCTGTATGGTTGTATATCGAAGCTGTATGACTGCATATCGAGGCTGTATGCATGTACATCGAGGCTGTATGCATATACATTGAGGCTGTATGCATGTGCATTGAGGCCGTTTGCCTGTACGTTGAGGCTGTATGCTTGTACGTCGAGGCTGTATGCTTGTATATCGAAGCTGTATGACTGCATATCGAGGCTGTATGCATGTACATCGAGGCTGTGTGCATATACATTGAGGCTGTATGCATGTGCATTGAGGCTGCATGCCAGGTCATATTCTATGCAGAAGATTAAGTGATGTCGTCTAAATATATATTAAATTTGATTTAAAATTTAAAATGCAAGTAGCAATACAAATAGCTTTGAAAATGAATTCAGGAAGCAGAGATATACTGGTGTATCAGTGGAAAATGACTACTGCTTCCGTATTATTTCTGCAGCGCTGAAATAAATGTAGATCAGAATACAGCAAGAAGGTGAGAAACTTTGATCTAAAGACTGTCAGAAAGTTTGTCCGCTCTGGGGAAAAAACAGAGACCACTGTCATCTTCACCACTAACGGTTGTGTTATTGCCTGACCTCTCCTCCAGTGCTTGCTTACATCAGCTAGATTCTGTATGCCCTGTGTTGATTGGCCTGTCCCATGAGCGCCAGTTGGCTAAGACTCGCGGATTGATGCAAAAACGCCTTCCCTCCCTTCGTTCTTACAGCTCATGCAATCACACATGTTTATATGCAGATTAACATGCCTCCACTGACATCCCGGTATGGAGGACTTCCCATGAAAGGCTAGATTGTAGGATGGCGCTTCTTTAAAACCTGAATAGTAGGTGTTATTCTTTTCTTTCTGTTGTTTTTATTCCCCTTCCTTGTAGGAAATAACAGAATATGTCATAATCGAACCTCATCTGATTTTGAAAGAGAACCTTGAGTGTAAAATCATTCTATTAAGGTATCTATCCAATATTAAGGTATTACTATTTCTTCTGTATGTTTATGCAGTGTGGCAGTGAGTTCCATAGTTGGCTTATCCGTTCGTTAACTGTTTGGATTCCTGGAAGTCCAAGTCACCTCATCCACCACATTCTTTGATTAGCATAGCATTCTAGCATATGTCCTCCAGTAGGGGAGAAGGGCCTAACGAAACAAAACACTACATGGTCTCGATCCTCGGGTGGTCTAGGTCACAGATTCTCCTTTAATCAAATCCTGATTGCTTGTGCGGGGGCATCACATGGACCTGGGCAAAGTTTATTCCAAAGTGCCAGGAAAGTGTTTGGACAGTGTCCAAAGATCAAGGAAGCATTTCCTCCTCACTGGGGGATTTCTGCTACATACATGAAATAAATGGACGTCAGACATTTATCAGCATGAAGGTTTTACTGTATATCCTACCTGGATATTCACCCAGAGAATTCTAACATTTCTAAAGCCGGATTTATGACTGAATGACTATAAAATGTGGCATAATTATTTACCTTAAAAGGAATGGATGGTTTTTATTAGGCAAAATGTAACATATCCACAGCCTTTTTATAATTTAAGATAATAAAAACCGTAATTGGACCAATGTATCCAAGTACTGCACATGGATAATTCATAGACTTCCTGTGATCTCTGAAATTTAAAGACGTTGCTCGAGGCTATTCATTAGTAGTAAATAATTAAGCAGAATTAGTAGCACAAGAGCATTAGCACCAAGGTGAAAGTGTTTTTATTATTTTATAAAGTTTGTGAGTCCTTCAGGGTTTTCCACTTAAGGATACGGAGAAATATATCAGCCCAGATGAATTTCTAACCTCAAGGTGCTTACAGCACTAATTATTATTTTTTTGAAGTTACTCTGAATCGATCATCTCTCCAACCTCTGCTTCCAGGTCTAAATGGTTTGTCTTTACCTTTTTTCCACTTTCTGAACCCAAAGCGTTGCGTTTTTTTAAAGCCTCAAGAAACTAGCAAACACAACATTTTTCCTGTGTTGTGTTTGCTTATGGAAGCATTACTTACACAAAAATGTTCTGAGGGTATAACGAAAAATGACTGGTTCAGAGAGATAACCAATCAGACTGTAGAGGAGGTGGGTCCAAGCAACTACAGGATGCAGGATCAGGACATATGATTGGTTGGTCCCACCTCCTCTCGTTGCTTGATCCCACCTTCTACAATCTGGTTAGTTATCTATCTGAACCATCATCATTTTTCCTTCTGTAAGTAAAACTCCCACAAACGTTGTGTTTAAGCATAAAATCCCAAAAAGTGGCTCCTTTATTTCCATGCCCAGCATCCGCATGAGTAGATTAATCCAGTAGGTGTGATCCCCGTCCAGATGAGAGATAACGAAGCCATTTCACTGCTACCAGTGTGGACTGATGTGCCAGTGACAGGGCAGTAGTGAATGATGGCCAACTCCCAGAATGCCCGGCTCCCGGGGGAGGTGTCCTGGCAAAGACATCTGCTCCATGCCAGCGTTAAGTGCAAAGGCCTATTAAATATGGAGCTACAGACGGCTTGTTTACATTATCCAGCATCGGGCTAATTCATCACGGTCCTCGCACACTATTTACAGAGCCAGGCACAGGGCGAAGATGGAGCGGATGTCAGCGCAGATGGCTGTTTAGGCCTTACCTCTGCCCATTTTTATTCTCTAATTGCCATCTTATTGTATCTGCTCATCATGACCTCGGGATCGTTAATACAGGAAGCTCCCGGTGGGGAAAAAAGCAGAAAAAAAGGGAAGCTGAGGATGTAATGTCGAGCCTAGAGTCCGTTTACTGCGCTAGGTTCTCAGCAATCCGCGGTACTGCCGCTCACTGCAGCCTGTGGATCATGGCAGAACTTTCTGCCTTTTTTCTTATTATACACTTTGTAACATGGTGCAGAAAGTGAAGCGCTCTTGCTCCTTGCCTTGCCTTGGCACCGTCTGTACTAGTGGTTTCCCATCTTTTCCCGGCTCCTGCATGGCTGTCCGAGGGATTGCTGTCGCGGCTCACTGCATCTGCGAAAAGTTTGAAGGAGAGCAACTTTATTTAATGCGCATGAGTGTAGGGGAAAGCGCAGCTGGCGAAGCCAATTGGCTAGGATCACCAGGTTTTTCTCACCATAGTTAGCCATAGTTAGGAGTCACCACTCCAGGCATCACTCTTGAAGCTCCTCCTACTTTCTATCACATGGTGTCAGACAAATTACTGTACCGTTTCAGCTCTTTGCATCACAGCCTGTAAACCATGCTGTAAGCTATCACAGCTTTTTCATTGCCATGATGTACTATTGTTTTTTAGTTTATGTCTTAGTTTTGTTTAGTTTAGTTTATATTGCATTTAATTATATGGAGGTTTCATTTCTGTCGATTCAATTCCTGATCTTCCATTTCTGGTCTCATTTTTGTCTC
Source organism: Cyphomyrus plagiostoma (assembly GCA_019775915.2). Lineage (NCBI taxonomy): Eukaryota > Metazoa > Chordata > Actinopteri > Osteoglossiformes > Mormyridae > Cyphomyrus > Cyphomyrus plagiostoma. The sequence continues at coordinate 5,082,313 of JABFEA020000110.1, read as the reverse complement.
ATTTGATCTAGTCTTTAACTAAATCGATATGTTTTGATCCGAGAGTTTCATTTTTTGCCTGCCTTTGAGAGGTGAGAGGTGCGTATTCTGGAAGGTTCCCCCGCCAGCCCCCCAACCCAACTGCGTGGAAACTGAAGCCTCCCCCCTCCTGTCTCTCTTCTCTCTCCACAGACCAGATACAGCGCAGGCACGCAGGGTTTTAGGCTTCTACACAGCGCCCTACCAATGGGCCCCAACCCCAACAGGAAAAGACTGCCCTCTGCAGGGGTGAGACACGGCCGCGTTCCAACGCATGTTCACTCCCCCTACCCCCCGCCACCCCCACCACTCCATCCCGTCCCCAGGAGCCAGAGCTGTAGTGGTCTGGTGGTTTTATGGTGGGAAACCAGGGTATAACCCACAGACTATCCACCCCCTGGCACCCTCTCTCGAGGCCCCCAGCTCCACCCTGTAGCACTGTCTCCAACCGAATAAAGTGCAGGAGCCCAGGGCCCCCGTGCTGCTGCCCTGCTGCCTTCTCCTGCATTGACATGAGCTCCTGATGTCACTCGCTATCTGTGGCAATGTTGCGGTGCTGCCGTTTTGTGGTCATTTAGGATTTTTACCTGTAAAACGTTCACCCAAACAAAGTCATCCCTTAATTAGCTTAACCGTCACAATATCTTTTTGAAAGTGTGACTCCCTTTTCAATAGAACCTTCTTAAGAAGGTGTTGGAGTGTCTGACTTGAGTGAGATAACAAGGCTAACCCGACCTAAGTGAAGGCAACAAGAGAAATACGTCAGCAAACCATTCAAACGGGCTCACACTGGACGAGCTGCCTCTTGTCAGTAAACGTAGCATCTCTTTATTTCATTATGACCCCTACTAATTTCCTAACCCCTGGGAGTGTTGATAAGTAACAGGCCTGGCTACAGGTGTAGGTGTGCTTTTTAATGGTATGACTTAATTACCTATATGCAGCCTGTACCTGTGTGGTGGTATCTGCAATCCATAAGGCAGGCAATTCCTTTGTGCCTTTTTATATCATAAAAATGATAAACAGTCTTGACATCAAACCAGCGAACAGACTCATCTGTGTGCTTCCTTGCCCCCCCAAGGATAAAGTCCCAGTCTTCTGAGTGTTGGGGGCCCCTGGGCATGTGTATATGTATGTATGTATATATGTGTGTATATATATACACACATCCTCCTGAGACCCAAGGAAAAAAGTGTAAAAAATGTACAAAAAATTACACTTTTTCAAATTTATTTTTATTTTTAATTTCACAGCATGTCCTCTTTAGTGTACAACAGGAATAAATGTGTTTCCTTGCATCAGTGGAAAGATAGATGCAAAAACAAAATGTCCATTACAATGATGGACATAAAGGAGTGGGTGGGGTCTATACATATATATAGCAGTATCCTGGTATAATATATTATGATGTAGACCCACTTCTTGTTTTCCTTTTTAATTGTTGACTAACAGCACAAAGCAGAGAAGAAGGTAGCCAAAGACTGAACGTTTGTGCTCAGCTGACGGTGCTCCAAACCCGGTCACTGTCCCTTTTACAAAGGAAACATCTTTTGTACCGTTCCCTCTCTGGCTCCCAACATTACACAACAACAGATAGAGCTTCAATAATACACTTCAGAAGCTGAAAGGAAGCAGGAGAACAATAGCAACAAAAAAAAATCTGATTAAAATGAACAGGCCCGTTTCCTCTGCTATAATGATTTATATTTGACGCCCGTTATGGCGAATGAGGTGCATTGTCTAAAGGCTAAAGAAAGACGTACATGACTGCAAACTGCATAAAGGAGACCAATTATATGTTAAAGGAAACCAAAACTTTTTCCATTGCTGTCATCAGATGTTGTGGTGAGCAGAGGCAACACTCAGGAACTGACAGGCCCTGTGACATTCAGGCTGCCCTTTCATCTCATCATCTGCCTTTAGCATATTCAGTTAGAAGTGGCCTCCTGGCAGCATCCGCTGCTCCACCTAAGCAGCCTCATTCAGCTCGCTTTTTTCCACAGCAGTTGGAAAAGTGCGCACAATAAGTTTTCAAATTGTCTCTCTGAGAGGCCCCATTCGTTTTTCTTCTCAAGCCCCGTGCTCTTCTTACACCCTGTGACGTTGAGAGTGATCGGATCCTGGCCCCCACCCCCGGGCGAGGCCGGCTCGGTAACTGGCGAGCAGATTTCCAAAAACTCGCTATGTCCACGGGATACGATTTTGAGAAGATTTCTGTGGAACTTTAACGAAAATTCTTCTTTGGATTGCATGAGGACTGAGTGAGCTTTGGTTCTCAGTACTGTAACATATGATGAAGAAGTATTAATTGAGTCTCATCTCCAAAAACAAATAAAAATGGACTCAGTGAGTTTGGGAAATGTCCTCTTCAATTATTGTTTTTTTTTTTTTTTTTCCCGAGCGTGGCTGCAGACGTGTCCCCGGATACGTGACAAAGCAGCGAGAGTGTCCCCATTCTCTCTCTGCTCCACCATGAGAACTGGGTTTGAGTGAGAGAAACAGCTGCCACCTCACCACCACGGGGCGCCTGAAGGTGCTGAGTTGTGGCCTTGACTGAGACGCACACAATATTTTTTTAGCCTAGAGAAATGGCCTGTGAAAGGGATCGCAGCAATATTGGAGGGTTCCGACAAATTTAGAACATGTTTTTTCAGCATTATAACTTCATTGCAAGAAATTTTTGTGCAAAAATTTTATTTTATATATATATATATATATACACACACACACACATGCTCACAGGCAAAGGGGGTGCACTCACATTTCTGGCAAGGGAGGTATCGAAGCCGTGGGTTTCACGCCAGGTGTTTTGTACGCCCTCCCCAGGCGGAGCATGTCACATGGTGTGCCGTGTCAGAGCTCCCGTTTGCACACTTCAGCTCAAAGTGTGAACCCAACTCTACTAGAGACACTAGAATATCTGGTTTGAATTACGGCCACTTACACAGATGCATTGGGAACTAAAGGGATGACCCAGTATTTGCTGAGATGATGATTTTTAGGAACTATTTAAAGAATAGGCTAGTATTGGATATCTTTAATCACAGTATTTGGCTTTTTAGAAAGAAAGCTTTGCTTTTGTAGCTTCTGCCTTGGACTTGAAGTGCAATTAGTGTTATATTTGAGGGTAACTTGGTACATGTTACCTGGGGGAAGAAGAAAAAAACCCACCACACTCTAAACTTTTGACCCAAGATAGTCACTTAAACGGCTAACAGTCACCACTATATCACCTTGACATTTGTGTCCTAATATAATGGTCACCTTGGAAACGAGGGTGGAACTCCTCTTTCTACCCCCTGCTATTTTCTTGTTACTGGTCCTTGCTACATAATAATATCAATTCCCTATAATAAAAGTTTATTTTAGCACACTATGACTCTCTCACCTTGTTAAAAGACTCCAGTTGGCAAAGGCATCTCTGCAGAGTGTGTAAAACTTTGGAAGTTTCTCACAGGAAGTGAAGTCAATTAAAATTTCCCCAGTCCTGGAAATGTTTGACAAGTTTCACTTCTCCACTTTGGGTTATGGAGACTTTTGGAGACTGGGCTGATCAGCTGTGCAAAGGGAACCGATGGAGACCCTCACAGGATTGGACAAGCAGCAGCAGCAGGGACCTTCAGTTTTGTATGCAGCACGATTACATGACCAAGTACCTCTTCAGGCTTTGTAAATGGAAAAACATGCACCTTCTCAAACGCTGGCCGGCACCTTGAGATACAGTAACGGAGCGCACTGTATGGAGGTGTTCACGTACTCCGTTTACTGGGCTGCGTTAACTGTAGCCATGGCTACAACCTTATCTTTGTGTTAATAAGCCTGACTCAACAAGGAGGTTAAAAAAAGGCTGAAATACTGAATAGGGAGCCGTTTGGCCAGGTTTGCAAGCTCACTGCTCAGCTGACTTGGAAGCCATCCTGCAGGTCCCGGATGTGGCCAGTGCCCCTTATCTAGCAGCAACAGAGGCTCTGTGGCCACGGGCAACGCTTTCTCTCTTAAGGAACGCTCTGTGTGTGTGTGTGTGTGTGCGTGTGTGTGTGTGCGGTGTGTGTGTATGTGTTGTATGCCTTGGCACAATAAAACGTTGGAAGCAGTCAGCAACATTGCCATTGTTTGCTTTGGGCGTGTTAACATCAAATCTGTCATTCCTCAGTCTCACTTCTTCCATCTCCTATCTCTGAAAGGCAACTCTGAAGAGCTGTTTTTTCCCCCTCCCTTTCTTTTTTTTTTTTTTTTTGGGGGGGGGGGCGTGACATGTTTGGGCCCTTTCAGGATTCAGGCCTGATTGTTCCAGGTTGAAGTTAAAGCCTTGCTCAGTTAATTATATAGGAACTGAAAGATGGTTGTAGGGTGGGCTGAGAGAGCCATAAATATTGCATGAACCCCATTCTGCACGGAATGACTGAAGAGTACCCATTAATTCCGCTCTGTCAGAATATTATTTTTAGAGAGTTAGTGTACCAGTGGAGGTTTTTAAAGTTGCAAGGAATTCATTTTCTCTTGAAATATTCTCTTACATAAACTGACAAAAATCTCAGACGCTCATAAAAGAGGGCATTTTTTTCCTCATTCTTTGTCCCCACACAGTTGTTACCCTTCATTCCAGACATATTAATGGTCCACAGTCCTTCTAGGCCCAGCTCTGGTTTCCAGGATACTGCCAGCATCTGCTAAAACTATGCTCATTTACTCACACAAGAAGCAATAAGGAGATGCTCAAAAAGAAAATCCTTTACAACTTTAATCTGGAGTTTCTACATAAACAAATTTAAACACATTACTCAGAACTTTCAACCTATCGGAGCGGCGCCTACTGTGATTTTGTATTTTAATACATAGACATATGACAATTTACACATTTTCAAAAGTACATACACTACTTGTTCAGTGGTTTAATCACCTACATTAAGTGCATTATCAGCAGTCAGCTGTAGCAGTAGGTTAAAATAAAATACCAGGCAGTTTTGCATTGAAATAGCTGGAAATAGATGTTCTGTGCGTAGGCCTAGGTTGTGCCGAATCCTGATCTGTATACATTAGTTACAAAGCTTACTTGGTGCAATTGCACACAAGTGTGGCAAAATTATATAAAGCAAGGAAGGGGCTGCTGTGTCCAGATGTGTCTTTTTTCAACCATATTTTTTGTTCTGCAGAATTTTCATAATGCATATGCAAAGATTCCAAAGAATTTCTCAGTCATTGTGTGTGTTTGGGGGGTGAACTTACTCTTTTTACAGGTGCAGAGAGCGCAGTAAAGAGATGATGACAATGTGACAATAATCAATTAAGCGTTATATCAGAGGATATTCCAAAATAACAGGCTAACAAAGGACTAGATGCTGTAATCTGAAGTGACAGAAAGAGAATATCCAGCTACTCAAAGAGTACAGTTATGAGGATAAGTCTGTGGAAACATGAATGGAATATTCTGGATTTCTGCATAATATGTGATCTGATCATAGGAGTAAGGAAAGACTGTCTAATTCACAAGACCACAATTTTATTGAGGAAATTGTTTTTAACAAATTGATATGACTGATTTTTCTCATACTGTGTGTATACAGCCATCATCTGATGGATGTAGTGATACAGTAAATATGTGCACTAATAGTGCACTAATAATAAGTCTTTTACCTCCATTTTTAACCACGGCGTGACAGAAATAAAAATATATAACCTGCATGTCATATGGTGTTTGCTGTGGTGACATTAAATCCAGGGGCACAAACTACAGATAAACCTAATGAGTTGCTTTTTGTGGCCTAAACTCTCTGCCACAAACTCCTTCTCCAACTGATAATGCACAGAACTTGCAAACGAAAAAGAACAAGATTTTTTTCAGGTTTCTGCCTTTGTTTCTTTATAATAGTATCTTTGTTTCATAGGAAATGCAGTACAATTTGCAGTGGTTGTTACCTTTATCTGTGTAAACAGTGTCTTTGTGCAGATGTGTAATTTACATTGCGCATTTGTATGACTGTTCATTTACAAAAATAGAACACGTGCACAAAACATTTCACAAGGCGTTTTTGGAAAGTAAAGCTTACACAATGACAAAGTCACAGCTCGAGAGGGGACAAGCAAGTAGAGCGGGTAAAAGATACATTGAACTTCAGCATAATTAACAATAAAGCCAATACTATGAATGTCGTGCGGAAAAAAAAATGTTTCAATAGCAGTAATGTATACAATGTATATTTCTTTGTGATTTCCCCCTCTGTTGTTTCTTGTTGCGTTAGTATAATTTTAAGATTTAACAGAAGCATTAACAAAGTAAAATCTAAGGAGAAAAACAGGACAATAGGTTCATAGTTCCTTTAAATTTTGTATTTTTTTCTGTAATCTACAAATAAAAATCCAGCTGGAAACTGGCTCAGAAAAACATGCTATCTATTAGAGTGCTGTAAATATTACATGAGATCCAGACTCACTCCGTAGTTAGTTTTACTTCCACTGTGTGGGGATATTATTTTTGAACTATGGCTTGTTTATCACCAGGCATGACCTAGATCCAGTCAGCTCCTTCCATCACGACAATCTGTGAAATCTCAAACTGCAGTCCCCGCTGAACAATTACAATGCAAAGCAATCCAAATGGAGATGTTTGTAGAAAACAACATGTGTGTAATTAAGGCTTAATGAGCCCTTGTCTGTGTGGAATGTGCAATTAGATTTGTAATAGAAAATGCTGTCTGAATGCCAGGGATGCTCAAAAAGCAGTGTGGGTGAAAGATAATTTTGTGGTGAATGCGGAATAATGCCTGGACTGATGACAAACAGGCAGGGATAAATTGTCATTTAAATTGGAGTCTGCCGGGACGAAGCAGGATCCGAGCAGCTTACAACGCGCAGGTCCACGCTCGAATAGCGAAGCTGCAACCGCAGCCGCGGACCGCCTGGACCGTAACAGCGCGCTACCATTAGATAATACGATTTTAATTGCGGGTCTCCGCTGTAAGCCCACCTTCAAGTGGGGAGGGGGGACATCTTGCCGACACGTCAACGACGGTGTAGTAAAAGAAAATTTGGCGACAAACACGGCGTTGCTAAGATGACATCAAGAGCATTTTTAGTTTCTCCTATTAAACAGTTGCGTTTCAATTAATCAGTCACTGTCAGATGTATTTCCTAGAAAGAAACAAAAATGTTGAGGGAAAAAAATTATGAATCCCTACCCCTTCAAAGAAGGTTTGTGTAATCCATCCATCCATCTTGGGTCTCCAACTACTAAAAGAAGTAGGATGCGAGTCAACAGATGTTGATGGTTCTGTTAGTACTACGGGATCATGCGGAACACGTGGATTCATGAACATGAAGTTGGTCGGCTCATTATACCTGGCTCATATGTTTTTTTTTTCATTGTTTGCATATTGCTAGTTTGTTTTTCTCATGCTGGCCTTTTCTTGAGCTGAAGGGAAGCACCAAGGATAGAAATTTGTTATCTTGGCCACTCTTTCTGTTCCCACGGGAGATTCAACAACCATTTAACCCAGCGTGATGGTAGTGGAAGATGTAAGAGCAGGAGACTTGTCAGATGTCAGTCCTCCACAAGGCTCTTCCTTTCATAGTAGAGGTAGCCTGTAGTCTTCCATTGTAAAGAAAACTCCAGAATGTCCTTGACAGAGAGAGCAAAATAAAATATTTTAACAGTCTTTTGTGATTGGAAAGCAGCCTCCTGAAACCAAGGTATTTTTCGAGTTATTCTCTAGGCTGCCCTTGTGTCCAACCACTGTACTCCGCTCAATTTAATACACGGACAAGGTGCACCCCTTTATGACAGCGTATTAGGGTTGTTACTTAAATAAATGAAGCACTTCATGCTTTCAGATAGTAGAGGTTGCACCCAGCAGCATGGGAAGGAAGGCCTTGTCACTCCATCTCCATAACTAAAAGAATCACTAGGCTCGGGTGACGCAGTTTTCAGACGGCCGTGAGACGGGTGAAGCGTTCTGTGAAGACCGCCTTTCAGCGGCTAACTTAGCAGAAACGGCGCAAATTTACACTCGGTTGGCTAACCCAGCATTACTTATTATAGTTTGAATCCCCATGCAAAAAAAAATATATAAAAAATTGTCATTTAGATGTATAATATGACCACCTGTGGCCATGCGCACGATCATTAGCATAAGCACGCATCATCTCAGCGATCCCGTTTACTCTCGTCATTAACTGCGGCATCTGGCCGCGGCTGCGCACTCCCTGCTCACTACTGAGATCATCCTATAGAACTGGGTAACAACTTTGTCCTTGGATGAAAATATTGTAAGCGAAGGAGTCGTCCGACTGTCAATGAATAAGTGCTATGGTTTGTGCCACTTTAAAAATCAGTGGCGTCTGTATTTTTAAGGGGAAAAACGAATAATCGGAGGAAGGAAATAATGAATAGTCAGAGGAACTTTACGGAAATGCATTTTAAAATACTTTTTTCCCCAAATGTGGCTTTGGGAGAAATCACTTTCTTACCATTTTTACCTGATCCCTGAAATTCTAAAAGAATGCTAGTTTTTCTGTTACGTCATATTTTAATTGGAATCTGGAAAGAGATACAAAGACGCACAGAATACTGGTGTGCATAGTAAGGTGAAAGAATTCCACCTAGAACTGGCTACTAGGTCCTGTGTCCAGAAGGCATTGTTTAATGATTGGGGACTTTAAAACCGTCGGAGTAGTTGCATTCGTTGGCATGTCAGTAGAATGATAAGAAAGAATTTCTTCTGATGGGCTCATACTTATGGTGTCTTCAATTCTTACCAACACAGTCTGTTTTAATTCTTTGCCCCATGCACTCAGACTGAAGGACTTGTGTCAGGTTGTCTTTTTTTAATTGATATTTCTGTTTGTTGTCTGCATTGGGTTTGAGACCATATTGCTACTTCTGTCGTTCACCGGGAAGTAGAGTGGAGGAAATAAGAAGGAGAGAGGTTGTCTGAGGATGCTGTTCGACCGAGCTTGCTGAGTGTAACTGCTTTTTATTCAGCCTGCTACCTACAGGTCGGAAGCTGTGATCATATGAAACACCCAGTAATAAATGTAAGATCAGAGGGGACAATTTTATGTCTCATTTTTGAGATATCTGTCCAGTAAAACCATTGAATATTTTTTTTAGCATTAGTATTACCTCTGAATTATGTTTCAGGCAGTGGCAGTTATAAAATACAGTGTCCTTTTAATAGGGAACTGAATAAAAACACCAGTGGGAAAGCTGAAGACCTAGATACAAGACAAGGCATTGTGGGGAAATAGCACCCGTATTGAGTAGACAGCACCTAATAATCAAGATAGTAGTATTGAATTAAATTATTAACCTTCAGTTTTACGTCGCAGATACACAGGAAGCAATCAACAGAATGGTGCAACTGAAGAGCTGTACAATTTCTCTGGCTCTGGGATCAGAATCTAGCATCTGTAATCATCGGCAATATTTGTGTCTGGGATGACTGTAGTGATACAGGCCTGTCACGGGAAACAGAGACTGACAATTAGACCTTCCGATCAGAGTGCAAAATTTGCACTGCAAGTAGTTAGCTAATATGTGTTTACATAAATGGTTATTCTCTTTTTAGCGTTACAGATTATACTAATCAAATTTAGTCTTCCCTAAGAACAACCGAGCAGCATTGCATTTGGATTTTTTATAAATTATTCTCTTGATTTTAGTTGTTTTTTTTGTCATTCATATGTAGTGTTTTTGAAAGCAAGGATATCTGGGTATTAATGCAAGGGCATTGTCTGGCTTCACGCTACAACTGCGACAATTTAAATAATGGATATTTTCTTCCTTGCTGCATGCAGCAAATGATTTCGTAGACACACTAATGGCTGCTTATGAAAAATACATTAAAAAGATTAAACAATAAAGACTCAGCATGGAAGTCGGGGGGAAAAAAGAAAGATTAGAAAAAGATGAGAAGGACGGGGAGAAAAACAGGGTGGTGCAATTTGACAACGGCAGTAATAACCTCCTCCCCTGTAAAACCAATGACAACTGACAAGCTAAAGGGGGGGGGAAGGTGTGTTATGAAGCGGCGGGGTGAGCCAATTGATTAGCTAGCATTCAGACAACACATGACTGCCAAGGCAGGCATTGACTTTCAAAGCACAAAAAGAATGAAATAAAGGTTGAGATCTTGGGGGGGAGGATTGGTGCGGCTGGGGTGGCTGTAGGGGCTGGTGTTCACGAGTCAGGGGCCTCATTTGTTTGTGGCGTCTCCCCAGCATCGGCCGGTGAGAGGGTTAGGAAACATCACAGGTCTGATGGCAGTATGAATCCCATTTGGCACAGCCGATCCGGCAGTTTAGGTAACACGGCATCCTCTCCTCGCCCACGGCTTATTGGGCCGCAATGGTGCAGGACCTCCTGCCGTGGTGGAGCCATTGGGTGCTCTGCCCCCACCCCACCCCACCTCACCCCA
>JABFEA020000110.1:5039010-5050540 GCA_019775915.2 Cyphomyrus plagiostoma | reverse complement strand
CCCCCCCCCCCCCCCCCCCCCCCCCCCCCCCCCCCCCCCCCCCCCCCCCCCCCCCCCCCCCCCCCCCCCCCATGTATGTATTCCATTGTGGGGACTAAATCTGTTTTCCTTCTACAGTACATCTTCATGTACCAACACTGAACACACCTTGTAGTACTGCTAAAATAAAACAAGTATGCAGGTGATTTAGTAACTGACAAAAGTTGCTTAGGCTCTGATGCTAAACCTTGAAGCTTAAACAGAAAGACTCCGTGGATATATGCTGCATTAAAAATCGAGTCATTATTAAAATGAAAATTATGATATTCTATGAAACCTCTACACTGGAGGGGAAATACAGTGAATTAGCATAAACACCGTTATTTTGCACTGAAGTGTGTTGTACCATAGAAAGGCAAAATCTATAACCAGAGCATTAATGCCTTGATTACAAAGCAATTTCTACCATGTATATTGTCTCTCTGCTGCTGTTGTGGATAATCCTGTGCAGGGGCTTTGGACATTGGATACATTTCTTCACACATTGTTTTCAAACGGAAAAAAAAACAAGGTGAATAGTGTTTTTTTATTATTATTTTTATTATTACTAGAAATTCTGTGTATAGGGGCACCGTGCTTATATTACAGCTTCACAGAGGTTGAAGGAAAATTCAGCTTTTTCTCCCTCCTCGTGTAATAGGCCAATATAATCTCAGTGAAAAAGAAGCCTGGTTTTTAAACAGCTTTCTTTTCACCTTTGCAATTATTTATTTTCAAATAGTCCTTCGGGGTAATGTTCCATTTTCTTATTTCACACTCCCTTTTCTCATAAATGAACCGTCATTGCAATAAATCATTGCACAAACAGAGACTTGTGCAAAGGCCTGAAAGGTCTAAAGATTTATGTAACACATTCATGTTTTCCACTTCTTCATTTTAGTACTCCTCTGGTGAAGCCTAGCTAATAAAACTTGCTATTAATATTTCCTGTTGCTTAGCAACCAGAGGCAGCAAGTAATAGCTTACGCCGGAAAAAAAAAATAGATGAGCGATAAGAAAAAAATTCAATTCTTGTATTATCTCCTGGGAAAAAAAACATGCAATGGGATATAAAATTGTACAGCTGCATATTGAGAAATATTTTAAAGAGACGGAATTTATTTTCAGTTTCTTTATTTAAAAATGACTTTTTTTATTTCGGTTGAAAAATTAATCTTCTTTTCTTAAAAAAAGTCAATTAGCCTTAGATTCACATGACAAAATGAATACAATGTGGAATTCGGGATGGAAATTACTGTGAGCCTAGTGGAGAATAAATTACACTCACAGTAGTGTTGTCTCTGCTCAGAGTAGTGCTAAATAAGCCAACAAAATAAATATTTACAAACCAGTCACCCCCCAGCATCTTAAAATGTGACCTGACACCTATATGAAAAAAATTAAAATACCTTGAAATATGTTAATGGATGGTGTACCTTGAAGAGTTTCCGGAATTGTGTGGGCGGCTGCTTTTGACAGAGCAAGGACAAAGAGAGAGTGGATGGATACCTTGCAAACTGTTTATCCGCAATTTTTGTTTATTTTTTTTTCTGATCCCATCCAGCGGCAGCCTATGCATTTTCATTATGACCTGCCCTTATTGTTTGTGCTACCTTTATTCTCGCTTGTGGCAGTTCCATTTCCCAATACAGTATGGCAATTTTCTGCAAGCGGGTAATGAACAGCAAGCACTAGACCTATAGGAAGAGTCTTTTTATGTTTTATTTTGCAGGCTATATTGTTGTTACACTATTTAAAAAGCCACAGCACCTATCTGTCACTGACAAGATCATTTGCCGTTCGCTGTCTCTCCATCCGATGTTTCTACTGGAAGCCAAACGCGATGTTTTGCTTGAAGCCCCTCTGCTTTATCTCATGCCAAACTCTTGTGCAGGGTGCTGTCATTCTTTATAAATACTTCCTTTATCTGTAAAGTTTGTTTAACAGATGTTGAAATGCTCTATAGAGGCCCAGGTTTGTTTGTCACGTCATGAAGTGATGCTGCATATCCAGTAGGTCAGGGTAGTCCTCGTCCTCTGAATCACACGAGTAATTTTACCTTCTAACATTGCTCATTATCCTCATAAAAGTCACCACCAGTGTGGACATCCTGGCTAACGGGTCTCCCATGCGCCTCTGACCATGCAGCAGATTTCAGGCCATAAAATGCACCAATGAGGGCATAGTGGCCAGGGAGGCACGCAGATGAACTTGCTGTCGTCAGAGCCATCCGGCTGAGAGGGAGAGCTTGCGTTGCTGTGGGCGGTGCTCTTGTTAGCAAGCAGTAGCCCCTCAGTGCCTGTCTTCCTGTCAGCCATGACAGTTCCATGTGCCACGAGCTGTTCTCATTTCTTCTTAAAGCAATTTCAAAGTTGTCACGTTAGACGAGGCTCCGACTCTATATGTTTCATAGAATGCTCCTCAGCCTCTGATGCGTTTCTTTGAAGGAGTGGGTGTCCTGACAGAATTGGCTATGAAGTGAAGCACATTGAGCTTAGTTTGGGAAAATGATGGGTTGGATCCAGTACAGGGATCTCAGAGCACTAGGAAGCACAAGGGCACAAGAGAGGAGACGCCCTGGATGGAATACAAGCAGGCATTTCTTTCAGTATTATATAAAAACACACCATCTGCCATTGCAATGCATTCCAAACCACACTGCTATTTAAGCCACAATAAAATCAACAATGACAATATTCCAACCTTGTAAACTGAAGCTGAAGACTAATTATGGAATTCACTTTTATTGTACTTACATACTTAAAAATACCTGCTTCACTCATATCTAATTCTACTTTCAGACTATTGAGCAGAATAGGTGAGTATTAATAAACTGTTTACTGATAAATTGATGCATTATCAAACTTAACAGCTCCATAGTTGATGCGAGCTTCACTACACAGTCAGTATGCCACAGAAGAATCTCCTTGGCTACATAAATTGGTAAGTCTTCTATTAGGGTGTGTTGTGTTAGCCTGCAGAAAGAAGGGTAAAATCCAGATGAGACCAGAAATGTACGGATTAGTCTCTACAGATGGCTGTTTAGAAACTGAATTGACTGAAGTGGAATTCCTGATGATTAAATACAAATCTAATAATAATGATAATAATAATAACGATAGTAATAATATGAATAGAAATGGATCACAAAAATGGATGGGTTGCACAAGGCTGACATTTAACAAGAAATCACTAAAAAACATTTGTTTTATGAAATCTTTGTGTTTGACCAAGCTAAATTCTTGTGTTTTATACCACAAAGGGGATATATGTTTTTTATATATATATACATTAAAAAACATAACTCCTCAAATGAAAAATTTGTGAAATCATTTTTAACGTACTCTGGAGTAAGTGCTGAAAATGACATGCCTTTCTGTCAGTGCAATGACACATACGTCGTGACTTGCCTGAAGCATAACTGTATTTTAATTGCACTGCTACCTTGAACAAAAAAGGCATTACTGAGGCTCACACTGATTCCACATAAATCAAGTGTAAGATGCAGGTATATCATTCTTTAAATGCATTTTGTGTTGTTGAACGATGTATGTCCAGCAATGTCATATTGGACAATAACTGCATGACATCATTTTTAAAAGGAATGTTAAAATACGCATAAACATAGTTAAAGAATTATGTTGCGAGAGTTAATAGCTTAGCATAAATATAAAGTAATGAAGTGAAGCATTAAAGGATTGAACATTAAAAACAAATCAGTATTCATTACATTTTTAATGAATATTCATAACCGCTTATTTAAATTACCTTTGGCAACTGTTGTTAAAGCTGATGAATAATTAAAAACAGCATGGTCAAAGAGATTTGAGTGTTACATTAGCCGTTTTCTTGGGATTAGCAGAGAGAGTAAACAATTAAATCTGGATAGCAGATTTTTTTTAACTTGAAGGGAAACTACAGGCCTCTCATGCAGGAATCTGCCATTGTGACAGTTACAAAGTAACCAGCCTCAGAATTAAATTACGTGCAGAGAATGAACTTTTTACTTGATTATCTCCCAACTTCAGCATCTCATTCAGCACCTTCCTTCTGTTGTCTTAAATATGAAAATGATTTGAATGTCTCCTAACAATCGAAAGTGATATTTAGATTACACAGCATGATGACAGTCGTGTGTTTTATTGTGAAGAATTCTTTGGTATTCATAATGCATATTGGAAAAATCTTCATTTTCTGGTCCCCATTTTGTTACTGCTGATGTTCTGTTGTGCGCCGCATGGTTTCACACAGTATCTGAAATGCATGATGAATACTGCCAAATGGAAAGACTTCCTTTGAAATCAAATGCCATCGGTGTTGATGTCACAACTGACTGTAATGGACTTGCATCTAAGTGTCACTTCCATGACCATTTCAGATAATCATATCACTAACAGAGACCCAGACCAATGCGAAACGTAGAGATAACTGGAGAGAGGGTGTGGATTTATAATAATACACTGGGGGGGGGGAATCATTTGTTGCGTTGATTTTTACTTATGAATTACTCAGATTTTTTTTTTTACTCAGAATTCTGAGAAAAAAAAGGCAGAATTCTGACATTAAAGTCAGAATTCAAATAATATTTTCATGGTGGTCCTATTCTTCTTCCGTAGTTTAATACGAAAGATGTTCTCCTGCCTAATTCTGGTGTAGCCTTGACTAGGTCCCATCAGAAAATGCTTTCTGACACAGCAGTGTTGTTTTAATGGGGGTCATGTGGACGGCTCACTAACGGCGCCTTTACAGTTGAGGGAATGGACCACAGACACTGGTGCTGGAGAATAAGCAGCCGCCCCACATCTCCTTAAAGCCTGTTTGCGGCTCCTTTGAAGGATCAATGTTGCAAGGCCTCAACATGGCAATAATTAAAGCTGTCATGGCTGGAGGCCTGCAGGGATGATGTTCCGTTATTATAGTCATTTGTTTCAATTAAACGCTCTGTGATTTTACAATAGCAACTGTGAACTTGCACGAGTAAGCTATTACTCTCGACGAGATATCTCCAGCATGAGGAAGTACGGGAAGTGCTCAGTGTGGCCAGGAAATCTCTACACGGTGCCAGTGGCTGTTAGTCAACAGGCTTTATATGTTCCCACAAGATAAAGTGGCAAGCTAATAAAAAAATATCCTTTTATTTTTTTAGTCATTTGAATTTTTTTTTAAAAACAAGGATAAGGACTTTTTAAAATTATTTCTCACTGTTGCTGATATACCGAGAAACACAATTATTCCCAGAGATGTTTAAACGTGAGAAGAACAGCTGTGATTCCGGAATTGTCAGCAATGTTAAATTAAGTTAAAGAGCTCGGTAACGGAATGTAAATAATCGCATGTCGTAATAGGAAGCATTCCCTCTGTGTTGCCCGTTGGTGAAAAACCAAATACGACGGGCCTCCAGACAGCAGCCAAGTTCTCACAACTGATCGGGGCTCCAATTATCTTGAATCTGCTCAAATGGTTCATTTATAATCCAAAACATTATCATACAATTGTTTTTTTTTGTTTTTTTTTTGAGAAACTGCCTGTAATGATTTCAATATACTTTAAAGTCAGGAGTGTGGAGGGAAATATGCAGGACCTGACTGCCATAGGTTGTCTTCTTACCTGCCTGTGGTAATTTTAGAAAACTGTAAGCCTGTGGAACAGGTGGTATCATTTTACTGTGGATTAGACTCCAAGACAAACTGTCAAGCACAGTGGGTACTGTGTAAGCGCACCGGGTTCAGTTCAACAGGAGATGCTGGCTCAATCATAGACCTATAGGTAAAGATTCATCACTAGATTTCGGTACGGCGATTACTCCAAGTGCACCAGGATCAGTTGACCAGGCAAGGGAGGAACAATGAGGGTGACATGGTAAGTAATACCAAGCTTCAAACAGGCCGTGTAGAGCAAGAAAAAAAACCTCACAGCCTCTAGAGTGGTGAATCTTCAGCCGTTTCACACTAGAGGGAGTCGCAGGCAGGGTTCAGAAGTACCAGCAGTGATGAGATACTGATGTAGTAAGTGGGGGAGGTACGATAACAATGTGTCCTGCCGTTTGTGGCCTGTCGGATTTTAAGCAGCTTAATACAGTAACTTATAAACACGGGGCATCCTGTGCAGCCCTGAGATGGAGGGTTCATTCTTCCCGCCAAAAGAATTCATGTTGTGGCCCTTAGGTTAAAAGCTGGGGGACATTAGGCCTACATCCTAGACCCCAAGTTTGTTCTGGGCGTATTACCTGGACACCCCCTATTGTAGTGTTGTGCTAGCTAACCTTTAGACTGACATACTGCTAGCATAGATATAGTTCACATTATATGTGATTTGTAAACATAATAACAAATAATCCTCTCTTTTTTGGTGTGGCATTCCCTGGCATTCCAATTTTCTGCAGTTGTTTATACCACGTTTTGCAGGTGCCTTTGTGTCTCACCATCCGGTTGTTTGTTCAAATCTGTCACAGGATGGTATAGGTCCCTCCAAGATCTTTACAGACAAAATGCTGCCGTATCTGGTTTCAGACAGCAAAGCTTTTAACCCGTCTCCAAATTAACCGACACAGTGATAGCAGTGGTAGTGTTTGGTTTGACAGCTTGTCTGTTTTGTGTCTTTCTGCTGTCATTCTTTTTTTTTTTTGTTCTAAACAGTGCACCACAAGGCAATCACAAAATAATCTTCTAGAAATGTGTGGTAAATGCTAGTGATTTATTTATTTCATTCATTTGGTTGGAGGGAACTGAACACAAATGGAATTTCACCCAAGCATGCGTGGAGGGAGATTTATTCTGCTGACAACAGCAACATGGAAGTCGCAGGTTTCCATTTTGTAATGACTTCTCTTGAAGAAATGAGTGATATTCCTTTCATTAAATGCTGGTTAATGTAGCCTCACAGTCTGCATACAGCAGTCAGATGGAACAGATGTGTCTATTGCTTAAACGTGCCGTTCGGTCTTGCTTTCCGGGCCTGAATAGCGCTGAGCTTAGTAACAATTTTATTTTGGTAAACTTGACGATGGCAACAGTCCAAGCTGAGACTGAAACTGTTTTAAAATGAAGGTCAGTAGATTTGGAGATGGGTGGTCCTCCAAACCTTGAGTTCACAAAATGTGACATTTAACTGGGAAACCTGCAGACAGTAAAATAAGATAGCATAGCAGTAGTCTGTGTGTGTGTCTGTGTTTGTGATTGTGTGTTATTCTGTGGGCATTTCAATTTTATGTGCTGCACTATTGCACTGGTTAGCTGGCTAAATTAAATTTTGTTTTACTGTGCAATAGTGATGTAGATCAATGAATCTTATATCACATAAACAAATCATATTAAAAACATTGTAACATAATCAATTCTCTGTGTCTTTAAAGCAAAGCATCTGTCTTAACCTTTCTTTTTTAATGAAATCACCAGCTCATTTTATGAGTCATGTAACAAATCCTGTTTTGTCTTCCCAGATTAATGTTTTGTAAAACCAAAAGTGCATGACTAAATGTTAGTTTAAATCATTCTTAGGTTTTTATTGCTAGAAATGTCAGTGAATTTCACATTTTCAGTTTACCATTAAAATGCAGTTAGTTATCTTGATAGTTAAGCGGTTGTGGTGTGATTGAGTCTCTTGGTACACAGTGCATTTGCTGAATTTTGCATTCTTAAGATAAAAATATTTGTTCTTTTTTGTGGTATATTTCATATTATCAGAACGTTCCTTTCTGTATTCATTCGCTGTGTTATTCTCATCTTTTGTCATTTCATTTTTTTTGCCAGCACAAATCTGGCTTGTCAGCGCGGCAGTTTTATCCATATATTTCTCAAATGTATTTTATTTTGAAGCAAAGTTTGTTCCCTTTATTGATTTTAGTGTTTGATTGGCCCTTTACACGATAAATGGTTGTGCATTCATGAGTTGGAATGGATTAGGGTGTGTCCTGTTGTTGCTTTTAAATGTAATTATATTAAACCATTGGTGGGGGGGGGGGCTGGAGGGTATTGCATGTGACTGGAAACCGTTTGTGCCTTTTTCCTGGCAAAGCAAACATGAAGCACCTTCCTTGGTGTGAAGCATCACGAGTCAAAACAAAGCAAGTCATCCAGGCATCAGCTTCCTCTTGTGTGGATGACATAAAAAAATTAGCATATAGTACCTATAGCAACTGGTAACAAATATAATAGCCCTTCATAATGTTTGTACCAGGAGTCACATTGCCAATATTGGGTGGAAGTGCCAGTCTAGCTGAAACAAGAAAAGCAATTAAGGGCAGAATGACGCATTAAAATTCATCTTTACGTCCAGTAGAAGTGGTTTCTAAATCAAGCCTGAAGCATATTTATTTATTTTATAATTCTGAGTAACATTTTGGACCTAGACACAGCATCTGATGTTGTGTTAATCATCCATATCATCTATGTGCTAACCCTTGATTTCAGCTAATACATTCTATAACATATGCAATTGTAGGGGGGTTGAGGTTATACTTTAGCTCTTCAAACAGAAGGATTGGCAGACTTTTACCAGAAATGTTCAGGATGTGATTGTTCATACTGTATTCACCAGTAGGTGACAAACATAAAAACACACATCGTTAATATCGCCCGAAGAGAAACCTGAGCATGATGTAAGACTGTTTCTTTACTATTTTTGGTTTTGCTGTGTAGGAAAAAGATATTCTCTCTGCCCTAATATATTCTTCGCTTGTCCCTTACCTCCACTTTCCACCGATATCTTATTTGTGAGGAAAAACTGAATCTTTAGGTAACCTGGCATGAGCTATCTCGCTCGTCCGTTTCCGTTGTTTGTGAGGAAACATAGTCAACTCAGATTAAAGGGTAAGGATTGTACCCTGAGGCTGTTGCTATGGAAATAGCCCAGCTCCAGCAATGATAGCCCATTCATGTTTGATTAATTGGTTTTTCAGTGTTCTTGGCTCTGTGAAGCCCCTTAAAGGGCATCTGAGGGGGGGGGGACAGGAAA
This sequence comes from Cyphomyrus plagiostoma, assembly GCA_019775915.2. NCBI lineage: Eukaryota > Metazoa > Chordata > Actinopteri > Osteoglossiformes > Mormyridae > Cyphomyrus > Cyphomyrus plagiostoma. Next base: position 5,041,570 of record JABFEA020000110.1, on the reverse strand, counting down.
TGAATGGAATGTTTTTAAAGCTCTTCAGTCTATTTGAAAATTGAAGGATGGCATTTAAAATTACTATTTTAAGACAGGACTTTTATTTTCGAGGGGTGTGCTCCATGGTTAAACCTGCGGGGGGCGCCTTTGTTCCAGCAGGGTCCGCTCGCCAACCCAAGGTGCAATGGGAAAGGTGGTGTCCTATAAATGTCCTCGGCCTAATCACGGCGTTCTGTTTCCTTAAGGCTGCTCTGTGTCTGATTCCAGCGACCCACTGGGGCCAATTAGTAGAGCCGCGCTTCTTTAGTGCTGTTTATTAAGCTCTGAACTGGGGGGGCCCTCTCCAGCTTCATCTTGTTAGCGCACCGCTAATCTAATTAGTTTTTACTTATGAATGCTGGACTCGATTAGCAAGTGCCGGAACGTGGCTTCGCGATCTGTGCTGATTTGTTACATCCTCGGTGTGTCTCCTCACGACATGATAAGTTCTCTGTTGTTTGTGTTTGTTTTGCTTTTTTTGTTTTGGCATTCATGTACTCTTAGGTTAATTTTAGTTTACCTAGGCGTGTATATAAACAGAAACAAAACTATTTTTTCTGAGACTTTTAAGAACAGACATGAACTTCAGGTAATGAAGTTTTTGATTCGAGTGGCCATGGTAAACGTGGGAGGTTAGTTTTTCCCATTCAGCTGTTAATCCGCGCTATGGGAATGTACAGCTGCCGCTAATTATGTTACTTAGTTAATAATTACAGATGATGTTGCAGTGATGTTTGGAGGTTATCCAGTGAGCTCTTAGGTGTCATTCATATTGTCTGATCTTCATTATTTTGTTGTTACATGGTCGGCTACTATAGGTGTATACTAAGCCAGAAGACAGCCTTAATGCTTGTATTGAATCACACAGACAAAACGTGATGGCTGCCCTTCTGAGTAGCTGGCTCCTGGTTCCCGTCTCTGTAAATCTGTCAGCAAAGCTTTAAAATGGCTAACTGAATGGTACAAGCAGAAGGAGCAGGAAAGTTCACCCCACCAAAGATTTCTGCAAGCCTATGTTCAGTCACGACTTTGCCCAAGGTTTCTACAGACCCTTGGACAGGAAGTGGTTTCCACCAATGTGACGTGATGGAACAATGGGGTACGTGAGTTAGTTACAAGGCTGGATTATGATCTTCGCGTGTATTTTGAACAGGGAAGTATACAGGGGTGGGGCCACATGGGCACTAGTCCAAGCTGAAAACTGATTGGCTCTTGGAGTGACCTCCCCCCATCACTCGCCAATATGTCATTGGCTGATGTTAAGGTTGGCCTCTCTGTATGAATTATGGCCCTTCTTATGCCTCCTGCCTTCTGAGAGTCCTAGATTCAACCCTGGTTTTTACTACTTTCTTCCCGTGCTCTAGACTGCTGTTTGTGCATAACTGCCTTCAGAGGGTAGATTTTCATAGCACAGCACAAAGGGGGGACTCTGCACATGCCCGCGAGCCCTGGAATGAACAGCGCGTGTCACTTACCCAAAATGCCCTTCGAATACAATCCATGATGTGAAATCTGACTCTGAAGCAGCTCCAAGTACGAAGAGAGACCTCTTGATGGGAGGCACACAAATAGCCTCAAATGGAGAACCTTGAGATGAAGTAACTCTATTCTTAAGGTCCGTTAAGGACAAGAGCAAACCATATCTCAATATATTTCAATGATGTACATGAGACCAAGCAGCTGGGTAATTAAGTGAATCCAGAAACTTGTTTTATAGTGACAGAAGTATCCAAGTGAGCCTTGGCTAGTCATCAACATAGAATTCTTATGCCATTTGTAGGCCTAGTGGGCTGTGCTTTGTGGCTCTGGGGAGCAGAACTGAGAAGAGGCCCATCTGCTTTTCATCCCTGGGGGGGAGGGGGAAACTGCCAAATTAGCCTTAGCGGTTCAGTGGAACAGGTGTAGCTGTACGGGCAGCTACCTTAAGCCTCCTGGTGCCATCAGTGAGGGAAAGAGACATCTCTAAGGGCAGCCATGTAGCATGTCGGGCTCTAGCGAAGCAATTGGGTACGCAAAACTAGTAAAGCTCACCTTCTTTTCTCACCCATATCCAGGAGATGACTCGCCCAGATGGCTCTCATTATGACGCCGCCCATCAGACCCCACTGATAAACAGGCCTAGGATACTGTCCCATCATATGGGTGCTCTGTCCCAACTGAACTCTCAGGTTGGCCTGCGAAGTGCCCTTACCCATGGTTCCCCCTCACCTCCCAGGAGTAAATCAGCCACGCCCTCCCCCTCAAGCTCCGCCCAGGAAGAGGAAGCTGATTCCCATTCCAAGGTACTGGTGTGGAACAGTTTTTCTTTGCTAAAAAAAAAAAAGAAAAAAAATGGGAGGCTGGTGACAGGGAGCAGGATATAGCATGTACATTTGTGACACTATATCCTTTTATGGCTACAGATCCAAATTGTACAAATGGGGGGGGGGGGGGGTGAAGGATGTCAATTTGAGAGTAATGTACAAATACAACATGGAAAAGAATCTGCAAAATTTTGTTAAATATTTTAATGGCTGGCTCAAGTTTTACTAAACACATG
>JABFEA020000110.1:4997555-5038910 GCA_019775915.2 Cyphomyrus plagiostoma | reverse complement strand
TATATTTATTTTTTTTGTTTTTTTTTTTTTATTTTTTTTCTGGTTTTGTGTTTTTTTTTGTTTTTTTTTTTTTTCTCATTTTTATTTTTTTGCCCATTCTTCTCATATTTCTTGCGGGGGGGGGGGGGGGGTGAAGGAGGTCAATTTGAGAGTTCTGGAAAAATCAAACATGGAAAAGCATCTGCAAAATTTTGTGAAATATATTAAAGGCTGGCTCACGTTTTCCTAAACTCCTGTAGCTTCTATGGGGGCTGAGCACTGGGTCTTGACCACTTATCCACTGGCAAATTCTTAGTCCTACTGCAGCCACAGAAGTACAATTCAATATGCATATGCTGGCAGTGGTTATTCAGCGCGTGTTCTGCCAAGCTCTTTGCTCACGCGGCGTATAAACACAAAATTGAAAGTAGCAGAACCTTCTAGCAGATGAGATCTAAAAAGAGATGCTCGATTTAATTTAAATTCAAAATTGAATTTTCTCACGTATATTCCCCCTCTTTGCCCCTCCCCAAAACGAAGTGGGTCTACTTGCAACAGTAACGGTAGCTGTGTGGCCATCATTACAGAGATGCCTCATCCTAGTGTAAATTTAATTGCAATGGTAAGAATGAGGCCCTGGTTCTATATCAGCATCATCGTGGAAACGATTAGCATGGCTTTGCTGCAAACATGATCTAAGGAGTAAGGAGTACTCTTGTGAGTTACCTGGGCAGGTTGTTAATTTTACTTTGAAATTAAAGCATAGAAATGGATGAATGGGTGAATGTATACAGTGTTCGCAACCCTAGCGGGCGAGTGTCTCGCCATATACTGCAAAGACGTCAGCCTGCTTTCGGTCCTCGTGGTTTTCTTATGGAATGCATTAAATCTGTCTGCATTTGCCGAAACCCCACAGCACATGGTATCTGGCCTGGTCTGCACAGGTCTGGCTGCGAGGCGCCTCTAACACAGAAAAAGTGATGCGACATTATGGTGGATGTGAATTAAAAATGCAGGTTATCAGTTAACTTGGACGCCGTTTAATCTGTGATTCTTGCCTGTATCTTGAAAGCGTGCAGTTTAACAGCACCTCAGGTGCCATAAAGGAACAGGGCAGGATTTATTGCTGTCATTTTCAATTCCCTTCTTGTTTTAAACATGTATTTAATAGTTATTTGGAGAGTAAGCTGGCTGATACTTTCATACACGTCATTGTAGTTTGCAGTCTTTACTGTTTGTGGTCTTCTTTCAAGGCATTGACCATGGAGGTGTTTACCGGCTAGTGGGGTGTGATGTTTCATATAAACATGGAGGGTGAAAATAGCATTTAGAACAAAATAGCTAATTGCATAAAATTCCCTGGTAAGTCAATATGAAATGAAATGGCAAAGCTAGTTTTAAAGATTTTATTGGAGTATTATAATTCAGTTGTATTATGATGCCTTAATATCCACCCATCTCCTTATCCTGGTCAGCATCACAGGGGAGCCTGGAGCCTTTCCTAGGTAGCACAAGCCAGGGGTACAACACAGACAGGACGCCAGCCCAGAATCAGAAACTGTGGGTAATTTAGAGATACCAAACTGCATGTCTTTGGACGGCAGGAGGGACGTTGCAGGACAGAGGGAAAACATGTAATACGTAGGATCTGTAACCCTAGCCCTGGGAGTGTGAGGTCACAGTACTACTCATTAGTTAGTAATGATCTCCTTAATTGTGATGATTAAGTCATTATAGAGTTGTATTTAGCCAGTACCTTTTTGTAGACAATGTCCTTCCAGTCTCGATTTTGCATTTCTGTAGCTATCATTACATAAATACTTCAATATAATAGTCAATAGTCACTTGGGTGTTCTGAGGACAGATGTTACTGATGGTGACATTCTGCCCTAGAGACACTCACAGCGACTTGTGTTCCTGTCAGCAGACCGGATGCTCGGGTTTGATACGAGAATTTTCTGTTAATTTCATATGTGGATGATAGAGTGCATATTTGGAGGCTAAATTGTATAAGTACTTTTTAATTAGATTAATGGAAAGTAAATTATTTTGTTTATATTCTGCATATAGTGAACAATACATCCACCTACATAATTTCATAAAGCTACAGAAACGGCACGCAATGGTTGTATATCAATACTGCCCACGTTTCATTTTCATTTCAATTATATGTGTCAGTGGCTTTCTCTGTATTTTAAAACAAATCAATCAATTAGAAGCCCCAGTTTGCCATTTTTCACCCAACTACGTTCCAGAGAGAATCCAATAAGATGGAGTAGTCTTGTCTGTTCTGACTTGAAGTGTGTCCATCATGTTTACGTTGAGATGTCATCACTGGGGGTAAATACGACCAAACAGAAGCTCCTTCAGTCTTGAATCTTCTCCTGGTGGCAATGTCTGCAGTCAGCCTTCAGTCTGTCCTTCATATAGAGCAGAAATGACGATTAGTTTGTGAGATTGTTGTGCCAGATTTGATTTTTTTTCATGTACACATTTAGTGGTATGTTGCATAATATGCATGGTCTGAAGATGACTCCATACTGAATTTCCAGACTTAGTAGATTTTTTTTCCAGGCTGTTGTTTAAGTACCTGCAATGCAGTGAGATTTTTTTTTTCTTACATTTAACTGCTGCGAGGCTGAACACTGACACCTAGCGTCTGGGGACTACTTTTATAACTTAATAGGAACTGTCTCAGTGTTAATTTTGATAAACTAGTTACATATTTTTGTCACAGATGTTTTAAATAGGTGTAACATTTCCTCTGTTTAATCATTTAAAACTAAATGACCATGCTTTTTACAGTAATTTATTTTAAAAGCTATTCTAATGTCAAGGCGTCAATTCCAGGACTTCTTTTCCACATATATGCATATGATTTGCATTGCGCTCAAAGAATTCGCCTAGCCAGTTTGGGTCTGGTCTGTGTACCCGGGTTAAGGGAATGTATGAATTTGCCTCTTTATTTCGTTTAGTGCAAATCCTCTTATGTTTTATCACAAGGACTGACAGCAGCAAGTGCTTCCCCACTGTCACGTGATTATTACGCCAACATGGCTTGTTACGTCTTAAAAAGTGGGGTCATCCTAATATTGCTGGTCATGAAGCTTCATCCTGTCGGACTTCTAAATTAATGGAGTGAAGCTGTGTGCGTGTTCGCGTCCAAACGCAATGCATTGCTGCAGATAAGCAGGCACGCAGACCTCACGGGTGTTTGCTATCTGCTTGTATACTTTGGCATTCCCCTGTCTAGCGGACATAACGTGCCCTTCTTGTGCCGCTCTGCCGTGCAGCAAAGTCATCTGCAAAAAATAAAGAAATTTACAGTTTCACCGCAGCAGAATAATAGGCTTGAGCGCGTGTGCAGAAATAGTGCTAGCTTCTTCTTAAGGCTCCTGGCAAAATGCAATCGTGCGTTCTCCCTGGATGCCACGTTTAAAACTTTGAACCTCTGCGCTGGTATCTCATGATAAATTTTATTTTGTTACCGTGAATTACTGTCCAACCAATTAACATATCTTCTTAAGATGCAGTGCTAATGGAATGGTATTTTTCTTTCATGTTTTTCCTGTCATGGTGGGAGTGGCTGAAACGGTATCGAGAAACTAGACATAACTGAAGCCGGGAAACCAAGTGTTATAGATTTATCTGCATTTGCAAAGCAGTTGCTCCGAGAAAGCAGCAGTCTTCTTTCAGTCAGAGACGTCATGACGTGATGTGCTTTGCGATGTACAAATATAAATGATTATTCCCAAAGATTATTTTGCCTTTCAGAATGTCATTTCATTACCCTTCTTCCAATTTATTCAGCATTCACATCAAAGGAAGAATGAACAGATGTCGTTTCAAACACTCTTTGCCTCATTGCATAAAAGTAGAAGATGATTATTTTTAATGCATACTCTCTCTCTATCTATCTTTCTCTCTGTCTCTCTCAGAAAAGGGGAAAAAAAAACTATAACTACTGAGTGGAATGGAGAGAAGAAAATGGCAATGGGTTCATAGTCACGATGAACTAGCATTTCATTAAAGCATGCGTATTGCAACCAAAACAAATGTTCAGTTGAATTTCTAGACAAATTGTCCATTCATAGCTGAAACATGAAGTAGCCTCTAAATTTAATGAAGCATTGTAGTACCCTCTGTTTTGATTTAGAAAATATCATTTTGATAAAAAAATATTTCAGCTTTTGCTCTGAAAATGTGTGTGTGTGTGTGTGTGTGTGTGTGTGTGTGGGAGGGGGGATAGCCTTATATTTAGTTGTGTGGTACAAATGTCCCTCAAAATGTAATGAAACCTGATAAAGATGTAGATGTCTGATAAAAAAAGAAAAATAGTATTGTCATATCACTTTAAGACATAATGAATATAATTGAAAGAAAAAAAAAGGGTGTAATGAAACCTGTTTTGTTTTGGGAACCATATTTTGGGTCTCCACAAAGGTCTGTGAATGCAATGAAAAAAGTCTCGTATTTTGTTTGGTTACTTGTGGTTAAGGTCTGGGTGGGGGTTAAGGTCAACATATTGGGATTAGAGTTTTCCCCATAGAAATGAATGAAGAGTCCCGAAAAAAGATATAATTACAAATTTGTGTGTGTGTGTGTGTGTAAATGAGAGATTTTGTACATGCAATTGTGTTCATGGAGGACTCACTGCTGATCACAGACAAGCAAAATGACTAGTGAAGGAGTAAATGAAGCTTTGACGCTATTGGTGGATGAGCTGTCAATCACTGCTTAATTTAATCCATCAGGAGCCAATGGGGTCCTTCATGATGGTCCCACCCACCAAAGACTTTCAATACCTCTTTTCTTCTTTCACTAACATTATGTATGTTTGATAAATGACACTGGAGACTCTGGACTTGAATTCATGGCATTTTAGTCTTTGAGGTTGAAGTATCTGTCTAGATTTTAAACACCCTCAGTGTACATTGATAAAAGGTGTGTGCTGTTTTCCCCTCTCCTTTCTTGGATAGTATGGAAGAAATTGGGCATTAAGACTAGAGTTTTCTTTAGGATTTTTTTTGAAAAAACACCATTGGAATAAATTATTTCTTGTTCATGTGTATTCGATGGACTTTCAAAACTCAAATGTTCCTTAATTTGAGAAATACACAGAACAGAAAATGGGTAATATTGGTGAATTTTAAAAAAAAAAATGATCCCCTCTTTCCGCCATTTTATTAATTTAGATAAATGGAAATTTATTTGGGTAGAATTGCTGGTGCTGTTTAACATTGATTTAGGCTGGGTTTCAGCAAGCGAAGATGTGCTGGTCTGTTGAACCAGATTGACATCCACCTGGACATTTGGCGGGGTCCCCCGCCTTCTCCAAGGCCTGCCATACTGGGGGCTGATCTTCTGCTTGGAGACTTTCGCAAAGTGTACTGTAGATGACAAGGATGAAAGGGAGAAAAGCTGCAGGAGTTGGGCTTTTAAGATCCTCCCTGCTTGTTCGATGGAGTAGATGCATATGCATGTATGCGAGGCCTGTTTTTTCATCTTCAGCTTGTCGGGCTTGTTTTGATGAAAATGACTGAGACTGCACAGAGCTAGATTGTTCCATTAACCTTTTCATGATCAAGACAAACCCTGCGGTGTTTCTTCATGTGTCCAAAATGTGCTTATTTAGCTTATTTTTGTGCTTATTTTGTATTTTCTTGATCGGTTGCATCTGAAACGATTGTTCTAAGTCAGGCAGAATTGTTTAGGACAGGTTTTAAGATGGTTGTTGTTCCTACGTTTGTCCTGTGAGCTGTACCATGCTTATACTTCACAATCGGGGAATTCAGTGTGTATCCTGGGCTGTGTGAACAAGCAGAGTAAAAGTGAATGCTAACCCTCTAACTGCAATGCAACTTGAAACCTGGGAAGACACTGTTAGCTTTGGAAATCAACCCAATTTTCGCTAAATATTCGATTGGATCCTCCCCACAATGCCTTCATGTTGCTGTGCTGCATCACATCTTCTTAGCAACAGAAAGATGCTTTTAAACAGAAAGAAAGTTTCATAAGCTTTTTTTTTTTTGGGGGGGGGGCATGTTTTACTCAACCAAATATAATATTTGTTTTTCAATAGTTGCAATTAAGAAATGTGTAAATATCAAACAGTGAAATAATTGTTACATAGGTTCATAGAACTGTGCTTGTTTTGATTTTTTGCGTAAGAGGACACTCACAGTGGATATATTAATACTGCGCTGAAATTTTGGACCTCCAAAAAAGTCATTGTTATAGAATTTAATGCTCTATCCATGATGTGAGACAGTCATGAAACAAACATTTAATATTCATGTGAGCTGTGCTTTGAGATGTTGAAAAAAGCAGTTGACCGTTTTCATTGAAATGGAAATGTCACTTTGCGGCATGGGTCAGTCAGCGTGCATGCTGGGTGATTGTATGTATTTACATGTTCTATGACAAGAGATGAGGCTGTGAGTGCACTAGTGGAAACGTGAGTATACACAAAGAAGCTCTGGTGTAACACCACATGTTTAAAAAATAGATGCATTGATCCACAATTGGGTTCCGGGGTGATTGAGAGCCAGAGGCTTGAACAGATGTCTATGACTACAAGTTGCCATCACGATGTTCCAGAAAGTTTGTGAAAAGATGGGTCTGTTTTAAATCAGCATGGTGATTTAGCCTGTCATATCCTCATAGCTTGGGTTTGGATAAGATCTCCTGGAAATGGAGCAGTGAGGGTGTGAAGTGTGAGTTTACGCTGATCATCTCCGCGCATTTCAGGGTTCCTCAGCAGTTCATCTTCCCAGTCTGTTGCTTCCTTCTTGGTAGTTGGCTGTCAGCATTTCCCTGACTGTCACCTTTGCAGGCTCCACACTGACTTGTATTTCTCAAGTTTTGTGCAATGTTGACATCTCGCTTGGCCCCCCGCTTGTTTTTTGCTTTGTCACGGGTGTTCAGACGTAAACCTTCATGCTGCCCCCAAAGTCCTGAAATCTAGAGAAGACTTTCTTTTAAGCGCTTCTAATTTTGAGCATGTCCGCTTCCTTGAATGATTTCAGACCTACAAGCAGCTCCTGCCGTTTGCTGATGTGTCCCCGTTGCACCTTTCAGATCACCGGGGAGAAGCGGCCCTCGTCGGAGGCGATGAAGAAGCCCAAGCCGCAGAAAAAGAAGAAGAAGAAGGACCCAAATGAGCCTCAGAAGCCTGTCTCGGCCTACGCACTCTTCTTCAGGGACACGCAGGCTGCCATTAAGGGCCAAAATCCCAACGCCACCTTCGGAGATGTCTCGAAGATCGTGGCGTCCATGTGGGACGGCCTGGCGGAGGAGCAGAAGCAGGTGAGCCTCATAATCAGTGGAATTATGTCGATCAGTAAAACAAGTAGCAAAATAACAAATTGAAATTACCATAGTTTACCCCAAGGCACTATTGAGGGCAAACCCACAGAAAATTCAATATTTATTGTGAAGGCTGCACTGCTAGAGGGTATAGAGCTGAAACAAGTGCGTGTACAATGCCTTCATAATGATAATAAAAATAACAATAATAACAATAATAATCATCATCATGCCTTGAACAGCAGATTCTATGGTCTATAGATGAAGTCCACATTTTTTAGTCTGTAGCCCTGTGATGTGGTCTATAGATGAAGCTCACATTATTTAGTCTGAAGCACAGTGAGGTGGTCTACAGATGAACCTCACATTATTTAGTGTGACACAGTGAGAGATTGTGTACAGATGAAGGCCACCTTAATGAAGTAGCACTGATTTGTTGAAATGTCCATTGATTGGTTTCTTTTCAAAGGAAAAGAAAGTCCCTTGGCTCTCATTAAAATGTGTGATTTATTCTTCTTACTTAATGCCAGAAAGAAAAGTTTCACAACCTAATTGTAGTGCAGACAAGTAGCTGGATTATTCAAGATGAATAGTTGATTAACAAAATGATGTTGCACTATCTGATGTTTACCGATTTGTTAGATTATTTTTCCTTTCTTCTGACTCCAGAATAACTACTAATTTGTTGAGTTATGCCGTTCACAGAGAGCATTCTCAAATCTAATGTATAGCCAAGGTCTGGGTGCTGTGCATTCCACACCCTGCGGTAAATTCTTGCCTCCCTCTGTCGGCCCTTCACAATGAATCTTCATTGTGCTCCTGACACCCTTGAATGTGAATACCTCATTTCCTGTCTTTTTATTTATATCGGTTGCCTGGTGATTTGATCATGCTGAGAATACAAGATTAGCAATTGCCTCGTCCTTGAATTTGCCTCAAGGACACCTGTTCAGGAAACACTGCTATTGTTTGTGTCTTAACCCTTTCCTTGCTGGGATTGCAATCGCGGTTTTGTCCACGTTGCTTGCTTTACTGCAGATTTAACAATATGCATTGCACCTTTTATATATGAACCAGCATAATGCACTTCTGTTTTGTTTACATGCACATTCCATTCTTACAGGGTCTGCTAAATTGATCAGTTATACTGTGTTTGGTGCTAATAATGAAGAATTGTCCTCATTATTAGGATTATAAAGATGTAATAAAATTTTAATGCCAGTGTTCATGTTTGCAATACTCTTGAGATTGTAAGCATTGTAGATCTTTTCCTTCCTATATAGATTTTAGCAAAGCATCATACACTGGTCTATTTTTGTATGTATACCTGAACATGTTCATTTTACGGTGTTGGATATCTCCTTGGCCACCTACACCAAGTCGCACAGAACAAAATATTGTTGTTATTAATTATGAAATGATTCTCTGTGTACTTTTATTTGCGCTTAATTCAGTGGGAACGAATAGTATTTGAATAATAGCATTGCTGTCTATTTAAGGTGCTAGTTGCTTTATTCAGGTAACCCAAATACTGCTACAAAGTTTCAGCGACAGGCATAAGCAAAGATTTGAATAAAAATAAACATGCAGTCTTTTCAGGTCCTCGTATAAAGCAGGAAACATGTTATGTGTCAGGGTGACACTAATAAGATACCATTTGTCTTCTGCTGAAGTTTCACTCGCGCCCAATTTCCTACATAATTAACTGTCAAATACTACAATTATCCTACAATTAAAACCTGTCCAAGTAGACCACTGTGGTTCCTTGGACACCTTCTGTTTTTTCAGCTTTTCATAAATTATAGGTTATAATTAAATAACTCTTTTCAATGTAGGAACCAAAGGTGTGTTGGCGCAAAGTAGATAGCCCTGGGTAACACTGTAACGCTAAAAGAATATCTGCAGTTAAGGGTCCGAATTCCAGCCAACACTCTGTGTCTGTAACGCTAGCATGTGTGGGCCAGCCCACTCGCTCCTGCTCCCTTGGATGATGATGATGATGATGATGATTTTTATTATTATCTGTTTTTATAAAGATTAATCCAAATGTCAGAATTAATTTAACTATAGAAAACTAAGCTTTTCTTCAGCATTTTGCTTCAAGAGGGATTTTTTTTCTTGATACAAAACAAACGCATCACCTCATTGTATATGGAGAATTTACTTTTTGTCTTTTTGGTGCCTTGCTAGATGTTCCCCCGTGTCGGGTTTATTCATATTAAATTACCATTTATCTGTTTAAAAAACCTTGAGACCCAGAATAACCCGTTATTAGCGTTTTCCATCGGGCGATGACGCAGGTCTCCCGGGGACCTGAGGTGATCGCGTCATTTTTTTCACTCAAAAAGAGGTTCTAGCTCATTTCTTCAAATGAAAGGGAATGGAATTGGTTTGCTAGTGCAGTGGAGGATGGAGTATGGAAATGAGTGAATGTCAGCAACACAATGATGAGCGAACGGGGGGTTGTGTTGGGCCAGAGTTATTAACCCCTGGCTGCCCGGCGGCTGTCTCCAACCTCCAGTAACATCCTTTAGAAAATTTATTAACATTTTAATATATAGCTCTGGTCTTGGGGAATGGAATATCACAGAGGACTTCCTAATAGTTTGAGAACCATGTCGTTTAATTAGATACTTAGCATATGTACTATTCAGAACTTAATAATTCCCTCTAGCACACAGCATACATTCACTTGGACTATCAAGTTTCTAATCACACATACACCTATGCTAACAGACATCTTGCTATGGCTCGGACTTCAGGTCTTGCCAATTTATAATTGTAAATTGCAAAACAACACATAAATATAAAGCATGGTTCCAAGTCTTCTGCCATAAGAAACAGGAAACATTAACAATCTGGGGCTGCTTACTGGATGCAAGGCATGAATGAAGGACTGATGCACAAGGGAAAGTTAACGTCTTTACGTATAAAGCTTGTGACAAAGTAATTTAAAGTGTACTTGACCATTTTGCAGTCACCCATTTTACTTCTGCATTCAATGTCATTTTACCAAAGCCAGCTACTCCAAAGTTACGCAAAAATTTTATGAAAATTTAGCTTTGACCCTTACAATCAACATCTAATTACCAAACCAATCTCCAAACATCGGTACAAAACCAAGGTCTTGCCAAGATTGAGCTTCAGTCAGTGCTCTCTCCTCAGTAGAAACCTACATCAAATAAATCTTAATTGGATTCTGGGCTGCACAGGTGCATGCAGGCGACCGACTCGTACGCTGCTTCACCCAGGTTGTTTACCTTATTTTGTTCCTCTATGCATGTCACCCTGTGGAGGTTATTGAAGCCACAGATGTTAAAGCTAAACATCAAAGTCAACATCTATTCATCTATACGTGTCCTGCCCACGTATTCAGCACAGGGATTCATGGTTAAGCTAAACACTTAAAATATTACATTTACCTCAGTATTATCTTACACTCAGTGACATCTACCTAGGATGAGATATCCCTATTTGAAATGAAAGCATATCAAGTGAGCTTTATGGCATTATGTTTCTTTGACTTTGTTTGTTTGGTCAGATTTGCTGAAGCTTAAGGGCCACTTTCTGCGTTTTGACCACGCTGTATTCCTGGCTGTCATGTTTTTCAGTTAACACTCGCACACTAGTAGAGGGAAGTGCCACAGTTTAAACCGTATTTGCATCAATGCCATTTTCGTGCTGATGAGTCAGACGCATGCCCCCTCATGCCTTCCATTTTTTGGACTTATTGAATTCCCTGGGGACCTTTTTCCAAGTTACACCCAGGCGTTACAGAGTCTCCCTGTCAGCAGGGTAGTTTTATACTATTGGAGCACCTGCTCTGCGGTGCGGTGGTGGGGGGGTCTACATTTAATGTATTCCAAGCCCAGGCTATGCGATAGATTCCCAGTATTTAAACAGCTGCACCCCCCTCCCCCCCCCAATCACTTAAAGGGAAAGGTCACCTGAACAGAAAACACTTTTTTTATGTTGCCCAGTATTAGAGTGTCTGACAGGGGCTTCATTCCCATTCAGCAAGGTGATCCAGACCAAGCACACCTGCCTCGGTCTGCCCCCCCTCTGTCATTTGTCACAGTCCCTGGTAATCGCTCAGCGTGTCAGCGGGGTACGGAGTTATTGTCTTCTTTAATTAACTGGTTATCAAACAAGAACATTTCATTAAGGTACAATTACTAGCTAATTCTGCTGGGACACCCCAATGTCAGGATCACGACCACAACATATGCTCCTATCATCGTAGTTATTTTTAATACATTCCGACCTGCGAGCCTCCGACGGCTTCAATTGCTAATGAATCCACTCACTTTTGAATAATTAGGAATCCTTAGGCATGGTAATTTATTAAGAAAAAAATACCCGTCATTGTGTGAATCATTAGCTCTGTTAAATGAATTTGAAATTAAAACTGCTGGGAGTCCTTTGGAGTTCATTAAGAAGGCGGCGGGGCTTGTATCAATATTTAAGTGGTGGGACTTGAGGTCGCAAGTTTTGTTTGAAAATATTAACGCCGCAGCCATAAGGAGAGAATAACAACAGGGGCGGATAGCGGTTGCGATGTCAGCGCTCTCTCGCTACGGTACCCTTTCAGAGGCAGCTCCTTCTCTTAGTTCTGTTGCTGAGATCTTTCATAATAGACCCTCAAGAGTGAGCTTTATGTAAATCCCATCAGTTTTCTTAACAAAGGCACAAACGATACATACGCCGTCTTTAATTCCACCAAAAAAATTCAGTACAATAGGCTTTAATTATATCTAAGGCTCTTCTTTTTTGTACTGCTTAATAAGACCCCCAGGGAGATACATAGTTTCCTCTTTCAATTTAGGTTAGACTGCTTGGAACTTAAAGGAATGTTTGTGATGTAATTCTTGCGCATGGTCTTGTGCTTCATTTGAGGATGGAATTTACCCCATGAGATGTCTATCAGGCTGAGATAACTAAATTACTGCTGCTTGTTCTGTGACATGGGCTGTGCATTGAGCTATTCATCAGCCTGAATGCATTTAGGTCCTGAGCCAAAAATGCATCAATATTGCGACCCGACTGGGAAACAGTCTGCGTTTGATTTATTTTATTTTCTATTATTATTTTCAGATATGTTACGTGCTAAGAAAAAAAACCAAACGCTGTAATCTGTACGATAATTGTAAGCCATAAAGATAAGTCACGTGACATGGGTCAAAAGTTCCAAGAGACCGAGGACGATGGCGACTCAGTGACGGGGTTTGCACTGCTTCTGCTCCCCCTGCTGGGCCAAGGCGAGCCAGGCCACTCCTTCTAACCATGATTCTGTTTGGTCCCTTGCAGGGGTACAAGAGGAAAACAGAAGCCGCCAAGAAGGAGTATCTGAAAGCTCTGGCCACGTACAGAGCCAGTCTGGTTTCCAAGGTAACGCTGACAATGCCTTTGATTTACAGAGGTCAGGCCTGATATAGCGGTGATAAATTGGAATGAGAATTCTTGCTTATCCTGAGGGAGGGGCAGCTCGGTGAGCTGTGGCACTATGAGAGCCGCCCCCACCCCACCCCACCCCAGCAGGCCCCATAGGATAGGAAACACGCACTGTGGGTCAAACGAGGGACAAGTTTACAAGCTCGCACTGGGCTGTGTTTACAAGCAAGCTTTCCATGCTGTAGTGGCATTAAGGGAACCCTCTGAAACTCCCGGGCGCTTAAATCAAGCTCATTTTCCAGTATAACTAAGACACGTTATCCCAGCCCGCAAAAAATCACAATCTGCAAATTATTTCTATAACGAGATGCAAAAACGTGATGCATTCGCAAATGAAGCATTGTCTGCATCCGTGTGGATCAACACACATCAAACCACCTCGTAAAAACAATCTGTCCTGATTTATGTGGGGGTGTCCCAGCAGCTGTTGTTGATGTTGTGGAATATATTCGTCTGCGGAATGAATGTAGCCGTCCACGATATCAACAGCGGCGAAATCGTGGCTCTATGTTCACCCATTGCGATATGGATATCATCTCGGGGAACGCCATGGTTCCGTGTCGCGTTTTTTAATGTTCGCATGGGGAAAGAGAGGCCTTATACAGTAGAAATGTGACGAAAAAAAATGAATGCACAAACGGCCTCAGATAGCTTGCACGTCACAGACATTAAGAACGTGCTATAAGTAAGCATACTTTTGGAAAACTCTGAAGAAGGAGACTGGATTAATTGAATAAATTATGTAGCCTGCTTAAAGCTTCAGAAGTGAGCAGGTAGGGCCTAGTCTTAATCTCCTCCAACCTGAAATCTAATCTTTCCAGTCTCGAAATGTGTTTTTGTAAGCTTGTGCTTTTTCCTTTGCAAATCCGAAATGCATTCTTTTGCCCCCTCGCCCCCAAAGACACACACCACATTTTACAACCCGCCCCCCGCTCAAAAAAAAAAAAAAAACAAGAGGTGTGATTTCAGTCAGAATGGTGTCTTCATCAGTCTGTTCCTATGGCAGCCATTATTAACAACCAGTCTCATCTGTCATTTTGCATAATTAAATGTTCTGTCAAATCTGTAATTCAGATGTGTGATTGATGTTTGCAGTGAATGGGTTTGCATTCTAAATGCTGTGAGGAACTTAAAAAAAGATTCATACCGAGCTGGCCTGATATGTTTTTTTTTTTGTTCCTTATAAAAATTCAAAGAGACATCTAAGAATCTAAGAAACACTATTTATCATATGAATTATTTGAATCCCTCGTTACCTATTAAATCACAAATATATGTATTGAGAAGTCTGCATAATCAAGCTTCTGTCCAGCTCAGTGAGCAGTGTTATTGCCTCCTGCCTCTGGAGTTGTGGGTTTGAGTCCGTACCTGGCGAGCGAGCGCGTTCTAATAATGAGACAGTGTGTGATTCTGTGGGTTTGGGCCAGAATGGGAAATTCTGGGTTCGAGTCCCATAGTCAGTAGAGTGATCTAACCATGAGCCTTTCAGCGGGGCCCTTAACCCCAGTTGCTCCAAGGACTGCCTAACCTCAACTTCTCAATTATATGTCACTTTGGATAAAAGTCTCTGCTAAATATATAAATGTTAAATGTTCCCCCAGTCCAGGATTACTGTTTCAAGATCACATGACTGGGTGTCTCCCAATTAATTTGAATGTCCTCCAATGGACTAGGCAGCCCCTCCTTCATGGGATAGACTACAGGTCACCATAAGAGGATGGAAAGCTGGAACCAGTAATAAATGGATAAACAATATAGGAATTCAATGACTTTACCCCATGATGAGATACATGTCACCAGTTACACGTTGGCCTCTTCACATTCTACATGTAGGATACTACTAACATTTTATTCAGAGTGTCCCCTGGCTCCCGTACCATGCTTTCTGGGATGCATCCCAGCTCTCTATGACCCTGTACTGGATAAGTTGTTAATGGATGGAGGGATGGATGAATGGGTGGATATAATTTTGAAAACTGTTATTTATGTAATGCTTTGTAGTTACCTTCTACAGTTTTTAGAGATGTGTAACTCTGGTATCTCCTTTATGACATCTTGCTTCCACAAGCTTGATTATTTTTTTTGTAGTTAACTTTGCTTTTCACTAGCTGAAGCGACACGACACCATAGCGCATCCATGTTAATAGACAGTCAAGAAAATATGAATACGCTTTGGGTTTTGCTTGTTCCCAGCACATAAAATGTAACCAACTTATATAAATGTAAATAATAAAAGTAATAATAATACATTTATTTCATAATGGGGGGGGGGGGGCATCACTGAAGCCTTCTTAATGCTACGTCCTTAGTAAGTTCTGTCTTTTAACATTGAACTTATGAAAGACGTAGCATTAAGAACGTTTCGGGAAACTCACCTCCTGTTCCTAGCTTCCTCAGAAGCCCACAGCAAACAGAAGTACACAGGCTACTATAGACTGCTAGGACATCTCCAGCAGCTTTCTGCACACATCAAAGAAGCCAAGCCTCCTCAGAAAGCAGAGCCTTCCCCGGCCTCTGCGGATGTCTTATGGTTTAAACTCTCTTTCCATCAGCGTCATTTTGCTGCTGATGAGTTAGTCACATGTCACTCTCTACCTTCTATCTGTCGGTTTTCTCGAATTCCCTGGGGACCTTTTTTCAAGTTATACCCAGGCATTACAGAGTCTCCCTGCTGTCAGCAGGGTAGTTTTATACTATCGGAGCACCTGCTCTGCGGTGTGGTTGGGGGGGGTCTACGTTTAATGTATTCCAAGCCCAGGCTATGCGATAGATTCCTAGCACTTGGCTGCTGGAAACGGTGTGCTGTATACTGTATTTAAACAGCTGTGCCCCCCCTCACAATCGCTTAAAGGGAAAGGTCACCTGAACAGAAAACACTTTTTTTCTGTTGCCCAGTATTAGAGTGTCTGATAGGGGCTTCATTCCCATTCAGCAAGGTGATCCAGACCAAGCACACCTGCCTCGGTCTGCCCCCCCTCCGTCATTTGTCACAGTCCCTGGTAATCTCTCAGCATGTTTTTAATTAACACATTGGCAGATTCACACACCACATGTATGTTCTTCTTACATGCTCGGGTATCACCTGCATCATGCCCTGTGCATCCTGGGATAGACTCCAGGCTGTTTACGTCCCGTACAGAGAAGTGCTTGCGCAAGATGGAAGGATGGATGAATGGACTGATGGATATGTGTACAGCTCACACATTAAAGTTATTAAATCTGTTATGCAGGTCACTTTTTCTTTTTCCTAAATTTATTCTCATCCCACTCAGACTCAGTTTTTCACCACCTTACATAATCATACTGTAAGAAATCTCTTGGTTAAAAGCATTCAGTAAACAACTAACTGTAGATTATATATTACACATTACATTCCTTTAAGGACGTGTACTATTCTTATAACTTTGTGAACGGTGGGTCTGCAGGGACTAAGCATGAATGAGGAAAAAATTCTCATTCATTAAATTGCTTTGAATATCAGCACAAATAATTGCGTAACACTCAAGGCCATGTATTCAGTAATGTATAAACACATTTATAACAAATAATAATGCATTCATAAAGCATTATAAACATTTCTCAAAAGACGTAGCACATAGCCATGTGCATTATGTATTATGAATGCTTTATGAAGCTCTCATCTACAATGTAGTATAGATATTTTCATAATGCATTATAATGGTTTGTATAAGAATTAAGGATGCTTTGTCCTGCATTATGAAAGTGTCTATTGTACATTATAGATGATAGCTTCTTAAGGCAGTCATAATACATAATAAAAATGGCAATAATGTGTTACACCTTTTTATAAATATTTATAGCCATGTTTATAATACTTTATGAATGCATCATAATGCATTATGAATGTGTTTATAGATTTCTAAAAACATGGCCTTCAATAAAGTGTTTTCAATAAATGTAACATGAATGTTATGTACTATAAAGGTTAAAAGGCACTTTTGGCATGGCCATTGATCCTTTGCTGCATCTTTTTTGCAGAACTACAGTGATCCAGTGGAAACTAAAAGTGCCCAAACAAGCCAACCCTCCCACATGATGGCGCCGAAGCAGCCTCTGTACAGCGTTCCAGCCCAGACCTCGTCTCCCTATCTGGGCCCCGGCTCGTTCCCCCTGTCCGACCTGCAGAGCTATGCCGGGCCCCCGCGTCACAGCCTCTCCCGGACCCTCAGCCAGTCACAGATGTTGCCCAGCATGAGTGCCTCTCCTCCATCCTCCTTTCAGATCAGCCCGCCTCTGCACCAGCAGCTCTCGCTGCACCAGAGCTCCATTCTCAACCAGCCAATCCGCATGCAGCAGGTCCAGTCGCAGCCAATCATCCCGCACCAGATGGGGCTTCAGCCGCCACTTCACTCCCCTCCGGGTCAGCAGGTCAGTGACTCTGCCTCAAATATCCAATCAACAAATGCCGATCTTCAGGATACAGGCCTGTATAAGAGCTTCACTCACAGGGTGAGAAGAGGGTTTTTGAAGGCATTAACATTTAGAATCTGTTACCAAATACTAATGATATATTATAAGATAATAGTAAAACTGCATGGGCTAAATCCCAGGGCTATGTTGCTGGACACTATCCAAGATTTAGATGCTGAGTTTAGCTCTGTGTTATATAAGAGCAGGAAAGTGCTTAGGTAAGAACTTCTCAAATTCACCGTACCCAACATTACCTGGGGTATTGTAATAGGGAGAGCATTATTTGAAAGACAACACAGAAATTGCATTTTTTCCCTCTCTGAGTGCAATTTTTGACCTGGTGCTGTGTAATAATAAAGAATGAGTAGCACCCAGTTGATAGATGTTATTGAAGAATGTTTTGCATAATTTCGTACTCACTTTAGGAAATATCTTAAAGTAAGTATAAAGCTTGCAAGCAGCAGACTGGGATTATAAATGTGACAGAAGCTGTACTTCAAAAATATTTTATTAAAGGCCTAAAATATATTCATACACAGTACAAAAATTCAAAAGAGTCTTTGATAGAAACTTTTAAAAAGATTTTTGAAAAACAAAACGGTATGTTGATGTAAAAAAGAGCTTTTTTCCACAGTAGTAAGATGTCATTTAAAGTGTTAAATTAAGAAGGCATATTATAGAACAGGACACTAATGAAATGCCACATGTTTCTGCAGACCATTCGGTGTGTGATCCTTATTGATCTTGAAACAAATAAATTCCAAGGCTGTGATATTACTTCCTCAGCTGTTCTAAAGGATAAGAGACCTGTTATTCACAAGATGCAACCTGCTTTATTGTAGAGATTGTAATAGGTACAAAAAACTGAAGATTATTAAAAGGGGAAATTTAACCATCACTTCCAGCTATAGGGCTTGGGTGACCATCTAGTCCATGTCAGGAGGGAACACTATGAGACACTTTGGGTTTTACAAACTACTTTAAAATCAAAAAGCTCCCGTGATTGGAAAAATCGTTCAGTTCTTGTGCTTTTACTGGTTTGTTTCGTTGATTGAAAGACTGATCCAGCTGTTTCACATTAGCATTAGTGACACATGCATAATTAAAGGAGACTGAAAAATCAGCAAGAAGTCAGTGCTTAAGTGAAATCTCGGTCCTTTTAATTGAAACAGTAGTTTACAAACCCTATCCTGGGCCTAGACAATTGATTTTGTGGTCACCCTATATAGGGTACTTGGTGTTCATGTGTGGCAGGTAAGGTAATGTAGTAGTATTCTAGGTGTATTAAACTGTAACATGTTAAGATACAAATCTTTAACTTGAAATACTAGATTCAACCATGGTATGAGGAAAAGAGACAGCATGGAAATTTCTGTTCTGATTTGTTTAGGTTTATTTAGAACAGAATACAAATACAAAGACTAATATTAAAACTAAATACCATGTAGGGTATTATTAATATGGTTACAGAGCTGGAAAGTTGAGAAGTTTCCATTGAACAGAAAGAATTATCTAAATTTAGAAATACTAATGGCCACAACCATATAGATAAACCTGTCCGGACGGAAGGCTCAAGCTGTCATGTTGGACTTTTTTATATTAATTGGCCACATTCATAATTTTTATTTTAATGGCTATTAACTACAGGAATAATCAGGGGAGAGCTGATTGACTCTCTTATCTTTTTTTATTGTGGGTTTTTTTAGAGGTCACGTAAATAGATGGTGTTGCATAAGAGAAGGTCTTGCTTTGGTGCCTCTTCCTATGTAGATGTGAAGAGGTCCAGAACATGGCTGAAGGAAGGGAATGTAGTGTTATGTTCAGGGATATACTCTTCATTTCCGACAGGGCTTCTCACATATCCAGTCAGAGTATCCAAGCAGCGTTGGCTCTCAGTCTCCGGGGGCACCCAACCCCGTGGGGGGGCAAAATCCTGAGTGGGACAACGAGTACTGCAATCGGGATTGCGGAGGAAGCCACTGCAGGTAAAGCATCCATCAAATACAGCTTATCCTTGCGAAAGAGAACATAAAACTCCGCACTTCACCCTGCATCGGCTGTAAAACCCTGAATTCTTAATTGGCTTTTCCCAAAAGTGGTTTAGATTTTGTAGCTCAGACTGAGCTTTGACTCTCGGCCATGGTGACTGGAGGCTGCACAGGTTTAAGGGGGGATGGCTGGTCGTGGCTGGCCAGCACATAAGTGCCCTCTACAGACCTGTCGATTGTATTGCACCTGTAACTAACCAGTTATGAAAAAGGGACCAGTTTAGGTGCTTGCATTGTTCCTCAATGGAAAAGCTAGCTCTCCTGTACTGTGACATTTAATAACAGGGAAATGGAATGTGTTAAAGAAAAATACATCTATATTTCTATAAGAAAAGACAATAAATGGACAGGTTCAATTTTACCAATTTATATAAATAGATCTTTTAATGGCCAATTCAGATGAGGTGTCCTTCTCAAGGGTGCATCAGCAAGTTCTTTCTTTGAGTGTGAACAGGACATAAGTCCTTGTCAACCAGAATATTGCCTGCTGCCCTATTTACACGTCAGATACACTTAAGGTGCAGGAACTCGTTAATTTTGTTTCTCAGAGCAAAGGTCACATTATTATTTAGCAAATTTGCTGGCCACTTAAAAGGCAGTTGCTAAAGGAGACTCCGGGTGCCAAGCTACTGATGGCTGTGAAGTCGAACTCCTACAATAAGAGAGCGAAAGCAGGAAACACTGAGTCCTCCAGCACCGCCGGGCCACTTCTGAAAAGGCTCCGTGTCACTAAACTGATGTTCCTGAGGTGTAACACTACTTTGCTGAAGTTTATGCATGAATACTTTTAATATGTTTCATAATATATATATATATATATATATATATATATGCAACAAACTTCTTTAAGATTATGTGTTTTGAAGGAGTGAATATGCTCAGTTGGTTGTTAGCTTTTGATTTTAAGCACAAGTGCCCTAATTATTTTAGTTGAACAAAATTATACAACACGGTGTGTGGTTTAATGAAGAATAATGTGGGCATACATTTTACGGCTGCTACATGGCAGGAAAACCACGACATAGGCATTAAATAATAGAAATGCACAGTGTGGTATTTAGCAAGCTGTCCCGCATTTACAAAAAAAAGGAAAATCTGTGAAAGGGTTGAAATTTGAATTTAAATCATCTGTAATAATTGCATATTTTGCATATAAATGTAAGAGAATTAACAAGGAAGACAGAAGTAATCACAAGTAAACTTAAAACAACTCCTTAAAAAACATGGACTGACACTCACCTCACACTCTTACAGGTAATACAAGGTCAAAGCTGACTTCCATTTTGTTCATAATTGTTATTTTTTAAATACATGGCAATCTATTCCCTGCTTATTAAGCATTATAGGGGCCTTATTTCTCTCTTAGAAGGCTGGTGGCGAGACGATTCTCCATTTGCATTTGGTTAAGTTTCTCTTATACATTATCTTGGCAAGTTACATTAACAACAGTGGTATAAATTTGTTTTTGTAAATAATGGGTCTCTGGCAATAACAAACAAATATTAAGAATCATCAAGTTAATTTGCAACAAATCGGTACTTTTTCACATCCAGTGGCATGAAGCATTTATTAAGATTTGAGCTATATTGAGAAAACATCTCATTCTTTATCATGTGACAGATTTTATGCTTCATAAACATTTTTGTAACTTTTTAATTTTTTTATTGATGTTTCCATTATATTTCCTCTATGGCCTGAAAATCAGTAGATCTTAGTCTGTGTTGGTATTCTCGGTCAAATGAATCTAAAGGTATATAGTTATTTTGTTTTAAATCAAGTTAATCCTGCATGTTTACTGCCTGTACAAAATAAAAAAAAAAGTTGCATTATTATCCCACTCAGGGTTACAGGTCTCTGGAGATTATCCTAGGCACCATCAATGGCATGCTAGTCCCATACATCTCTTACACACTCCTACAATAATTATGTTACTATGAAAAGTCATCTGACATGTGCCTTTGGGGACAATTTGACCCCAGGGTAGATGTGAAAGATATTCATACACGCTCAGTTTAGACCAGCCAGTCAATTGGGTACTCCCTGTGCCACATAGGGAGCATGTGTAGACTTCACACCCACCCACGCAGGAGGTGGGGTTTGAATCCCTAGTGCTGGTGGGGCATAGAAGCACTGTTGGCCACTGAGCCGCCTCGAAAATAACTGCACTCACAGCTAATCTTCATCTCCCAAAGGACAGTACAACAAAAAGTCACTGTGCTATCACCTTATACTTTAGATTTCCGAAAGTGTCCACATGACCCACTACAAAAAAAAAGGCAAGAGTTATGGTATGTGACCAGGAAAAAGAAGTACAGTGGATGTATTATGTCTTTGATTAAGTCTTAGTTAATAATTAGAAGTTGTCATTTTCCAAGCACACCCAGTGACTCCAGCACACTCACACCACTTGTCTCTGCTCTGTTTCAGCAGTAGCATGATAGCGAGGGACAAGCCTCTCTACCTCACTTGAAGCTGGGAGACCTTAAAGAGAAATGACACCGGGAAGCCCAACCGCCGCCGATTTAACTTCTATTTTTGTTGATTTGTTTTGTTTTTCTATTTACATTCAAGGATTTTGTGAAAGTCCTGAAGACTCCGAGAGAACCTCTTTTTTTTGCCAAGCACTTAGAATGCGCAGGCCTAAGCCAGGGCCCAACACAGCACTCTTGGTATCTTTAAATAAAACTTAATATGAAATAAAAAAAAAAAAAACATGGGCAGATTTTTTCAGGGGTAATTCAGCTTTAATATATGAAGAAAGAGTCTTCGTGATTGCTTTTATTTTTTTTTTTTAGGTTTTCTTATTTTATCTGTGTCTTGCTTGCTTGCCACAAGCTACCCCATGGACAATACCTATAGGGAGCAAATTTAAGGGCCGATTCGGACAGTGAGGATGAGAAAACAGAAATGCGGGTTTTCCTCTTGTATGACAAGACATCTGGTAAGGTTAAACCAAGCAATCTCGCACGGTGTGATTGTAAATATCACTTTGGCAGGATGGAATCGAGAATCTCGGGAAGCGTCTCTGTACTCTTAGCCCCAGCTGTGGCTCCTCAGCTCATATTTAAAACTGATGTTTTGTGAATTTGAACTTGTGCAGGTGGACTCGATGAAGGATTTCACACACTAAATCTTGGATTAAAACTGTGCTCCCTGGGTGTGTCTCTCCAGTAAAACAGATATAAGGACTAAGATTTAGTGTCCCTCCACACGTGAAAGGATCTGGGGAAGAGACTGGCCTTTTTTTTGTTAAACCACATGACTCGGCAGGTCTGTGGAGAGTGAAGGCTCTGTACCAAGTTAATTTTTATTTCTCTTAACTTTCTTTATCATCTCCCCATCCCCGACATAACTTGTACAGGTGAATAGGAAAAAAATAAAAGCTAGATGTGAAATGTTATTAAAGATAAACATGACAGTGCGTTTATAGTTTTACAGTAGTTTTACTAGGTGTTTTAGAATTGTGTTGAACTCATCTTTATAATTTTTTGTGGGAAAAAAATGTATTTAGTTTTTATGCCGTACATTTGATTATACACTGTAGCAAACATTTAAGTTCAAAATACTGGACACGGGGGGAAGGCCTCTCACACGTGTACAAACCTGCCAAATCAAAATGTCTCTTTGTAAAGCCAGTGACGAGAAGCGGATTTATCTATTAACTGTCGCATTACAGTTGCTTTTCCGCAATATTCCCTCTTCTTATTTAATTTTATTGACTGGTTTCCTATCTATTTATGAACAATATAAAGTAACTTTGGCTTGTTTTATCAAGGTGCATCATTATGTTTTTTAATTATTTGTTTTATTGTCATTATAATTAATGATTATTTTTACATCTTTTCATGCTGGTTTGTTCCTTTTGTGCTGGCAAATTCATTTTGTGTCACAATGCTTCTTTTTTTCATTTGTCTGTAATAAAATGTTTAAAGTGGATTGTGTCTTGTTTTTATTTAAACACTTCACTTATAGTAAATGATACTGCTAACAATGTTGTTCACATTTAGCACGTTTCAGACAATGTGAGCCCTGGCGATAGTGTTTTGGCATTTCGATGTGTCTGATGTTTCGCATCTTCGTAACCCAGACTGGTTTAGTTATTTTACCTACTTTTAAATTGCTTGTACATTTATAGGGATGCAGGTACTCTTACAGTATTGGAAGCAGGAATGGTCGTCACTATACTTAAACTTACACAAAAACAGTGATGGAGCATCAGTATTTCCAGGGTCATTAATAAGGCTTTAACATAAACCCTCAGAATCTATTGAGAAAGTAACTTACACTGCAGCCCTCTGGAAGGGACAGGCCCATGTTCAGTGATCAGATATTAGGACTGTACCCCTTTAATGTTAAAGCCTAGAGGGAAATTCATACATGGTACTGTAATCCCGAATGTATCACTGTGAAAGGTAAGTTCTGCTGAGTATGGATTGTGTGAACTGGAACACAGAAATGAATTAGTGTGTCCTATTTTTATGCTACTATATGGATTCAAATTTTTATTAAATAGGTATTCATCATTAAAGGCATAAAAATAAAGTATAAAAAAGGAAGAATTGTTTTGATTACCTAAGACGAAAATGTCAGTAATTATAAATGCTAACAAGAAAGTCTCCCTGCTTGCTGAAACCATTTGAATGGACGGTGAAGGTCACATAGCTCACACTATCACACAATAGATGTGGACACAGCAATCCTTTATGGTGCTTTGTGGTGCTTTGCGGGTTTTGCGATTCATCTCTGCCTTGTTTCCATCTTTGTGGATTGAGCTTTAATTGTACTGTCCCATTGTTTGTCCCGCCCCCATGCCGCCACCAGTTGTCGGTCTTCAGAGGAAAGCAAGACAATCACTGACTCCTTTTAGCACCCGTCAGGCTGGCATATCAGGATTAGCTTCCACTTGTGATCTTGACGCAGTCTCTCTCTATGGAATTCAGTGGTAAATGTTAGTTTCCAAAAATACCCTATCTGATTCATTTTCACTTACATATTATATATATATATATAATATGTAAAGGTGAGTTTACTGTGGTTGGCTTATAGGTGTTTTTCCTGTATGTGTGCACAGTGGCGATTTTATATACATGTTCTCAAGCTGATACACTGCATTTCTCTGAAATATATACTTATTAGAAATAACATATCTCTTATCTATCACTCTCTAACCTATAGCAGTTGCAAAATCACATAAAATCACATCCTATGTTACATAAAATTGCATGTTATGTTACCTATATTATTTCCAAATCTGACAACTATGGAAATATTCTTTTTATTTTGGGGGGAAAAATTGCGACTATATTCATTGTCAAAAATATCATCTACTGGTATTAACAGTGTTAGTCGGTGCCTGTTCAAACTGAGTGAAACTCTGGTCACACCACATCTGTGCAAAACAAGCATTCTTTAGGAGTAACTGATGCCTTAACCACAATCTTAAATTAAGCTTATCTGCCTATTATATAGAAAAACTATGCTGTGAGTTATTAAGTTATTGTGATTTTCTATTTCTTGTAATAGATGCCCGTTTATAACAAGAGGATAATTCCTGCTATAGTGATGTATGGCTTTCATTTATGTTGAATATAAGGTGTATAAAATGAAGGATTGAGGCATTCTGCTATGATGCACAGAGCAACTGTGACATCAGAGGAGAATTCATACATCTATTGTGTTCAACCTGCTCAAATTCAAAAGAGAGAAACCGTGTCTTTTTTATGTTTTATTCATGTGCAGCTGCCATCTCTCCCTGTGTTAAATTGGAAAACAGATCATTATTTTAAAATCTGAGGCTGGAATGTGACTCTCCATGATATGACACAAATCATGAGAAAGTCACACTTGCACACCTCTTGAGGTGTGTGAAATAGAGTGTGTCTCGGAAACAACAGAAGAGAAAGTTTGGTGGAATTTTGCTAACATTGACGGTAGATTTTTCTCAAGATGTTTCAGGCTTATTTTGATTGGTGAAAAGCTGACTAGTTTCTGTTTAATGTTACTTTTCGATCTACTATTCTCCGAAGATAAGGACTGACTTTCCAGTACCTTGTTATAATGTATAGTTTATCATCTTTTCCAAGTGTACATCTGAATGAACTGGGAGATGTATGATTAACAATCAAAAACTAAGCTTGCATTCCAGTTCTGTTCTAAAATTAGGCACCCATAGTCCTCCAGACAAGTGGAGTAAACCAGTTTTCACTCTACATCTAGTCACGAGAGAAACACCTACCTGTTTTAAACCAATGAAGAAGCCTCATTTCTGCCATCTCCTCTAACTCCAGTTCTTAATTGCCTACTTCACTAGGTTTTCTACCAGTTAATCAAACATTAATTAAAATTCTGGTTGGCTGAGATACCAATGTCTGCCATCTTTGTTCTCAGGTAGGTGAAACTTTCCAAATATTGTAAAATAATAGTCAAACACAAATAAATAATATTGCTCTTTTTTCTCAGCAAGTGAAAAATGAAATTCCATGGGTAACCTGAAATGTCCATGTAAAAGTAGACACAAAAGTAGAAAACTTGATATAGGAAGGATTTCACCTGACTTATCCAGGAAAAATGTATGCAAAAACAGTACAAACTTATGCCAGTTTGGAGAACACTTCACAGGTGAGAAACAAACAAAACAACTGTGTAATGTTCTACATAATGCTTGAAGGGTCACAAACACTTAGTAGTAACTCAGTTACTACAGAACCACAAATCATAAACAAATATGATATGTCAGTAGCAACTTGAGATAAAAGCATCACGATTCATTAATGATGAATAAGCATGAGTATTTCACATGTGTTATTCATTATTTGTTCCTTCAGTAGTTCCTTCAGTAGTTCACAACGATGACATAATTAACAGAGTGATAGTGTGTCACATCTTATAACTTGGCCACCTCAGCTAAACACATTAGAAACGGTCTGGGAGGAGTGTGACCAGAGAGTGAAGGAATAGCAGCCAATGAGAGATCAGCATATACAGTATGTGGGACCTCCTTCAGGACAGCTGGAAAAGCATCCCAGGAACCCCCTCATGGAACTGATGTAGAGGAGACAGTAAGGTCAGCCAGTCCCTGGAGCAACTGGGATTAAGGGTCTTGCTGAAGGGCCCAAAAGTGGGGTCACTCTGCCGAATCAGGGATATGAACCGACAACCCAGAACTGCCCCCACCAGCAAAATTATTTTTTAAATATATTTTTATTCAGTATATAATTTCATTTATGTTGTTTTATAGTTTTAAATACTAATTATTCTAAAATGTACAGAATAGTACAAATAAACCTTTCTATTGCTAGGTGTGTACAAATTTTGACTAGTACTGTAAAAACAGTAGTAATCACTTGAGATAAAAGATGTCACAATTCATTAATTATGAACATGAAATCAGTATATAATTAAGGCTTAGTTTGTGGTTAATTAATACATAAGTAACAGTGTAATATTGCATTATTTGTGCCCCCTCAAGTAAAGTGTTACAGCTTTCGAGATCGTTCCCATTTGAATGTCTGCTTTATTTGTTGACCTTCACAAAACTTAAACAAATATGTATCCATGGTATTAGATTTGATATTGCATATGTTGCATTAAAGCAGGTGGTTTGGATAGAGGTAAGCTGTGGTTATGGGCCTGATTTGGAAGTTTAAAACTCCAGTTTTGGTCCTGTGTAATTCATAACGAATTTTTAATCACTGATACAGTCGATTTTTCATTTATTTCTGAGTGGGGGATCGTATTGCCAGGTGTTGTTGCAATTGCAATTAAATAATTTGTGAAATAGTAAGTGGACTCAATTGATAAGCAGTTTTGTGTTTGACTAATCCTAATAAACCGAAAAATAATCTTATTATATTCTGTAACGAAACTGGCGGTTTCTATTTAATAGGGAGGGTTTCCACAAACTGAGATGAAGACAGCAGCATAATCTGTGGAGTAATTTCATTTTTAACAAAACCCCAAAAAAGTATTTGCACTATTGTTTTACAGAGATCAGTCACACCCTCATGCCATGGTATGTAGGAAGCCCCATAGGGCCTCGGGTTTAACACCGGTAGCTTATAGACTGGGTGAGAAAGCCGCTTTCACCTTCATCACCTCCTGTACCTTAGTGTGCATGTGCAACGTGCAAAAGTCACACATTTACTGTAAAGTACCTGTGTTGTGCCTCCTACTTCTCAGTTGTGGTTATGTAACCAACTAGTCCTGGTTTCTGTGTCAACGTTCAGACATGCGGCACGTGACACAACAGAGGGGTGGCTGACACCAGCCCAGCTTGAGAGCGGAAGGTCACCCCAAACCTTTGGCTTTGGTCTCCACCAGTCCTCTGGCAGAGTCAGTTGCAACCTTGGTTCTGTGGTAGAAATAGAACAGGAAATATGTAGGTGGTTTTGACAAGAAATGGGTTTCACCTTCTAGTTATCAAAGTCCCTTCTTGGCTCATTTGGTGTAGCTTTACCATATCTGTGCTGCTTTAGTTTTTTTAGGTTTCAGTCATTAGCACGTAAGAGGAGTGTGTTCTGTATTACTATATTTCTAGTGCAGTCACACAGATCAGAGATCACTGTGTGTATATATACATATCTATAGACTATTATAACTTTATGAACGCATTATAATGTGTTATGAATGTGTTCATAGATTCTTATAAATATGGTATTCATAGAAAGTGCTAACATATTAAGCTATGTTTTGACCAAATATCAAAGGAGGACTGATCACCAGCAATTAAAATCAGATATATTATCTTATATACAGTATATTATCTATGTCTTGTGTCTCTTTTTGTGTTGCCTTGCAGCAATGTAACAATAACAAAGCAATAATAGACATTAGTCCACAGGCTTGATGACTTTTCTGGTTGCAACTAATTTTCAAGCACAACACAACAGGCACACTGTGACCTTCTCACCCACGCAGATATCCTCAAAAATCAACTGCTCTTGCAGTACATACATACAATGTGTTTATCATGAATAAGTAATGAACATATACGAGCTGGACATATAGTTCATTCTTTAGTGTGATTTCACTTAGAATATTTTTATTAAAATATTGTTCGGACAATGTCATTGTTGACTCTGATGTTTAAGCAACATTTATCAATGAGATCATAATGAGGAAGAATTAAGGTGTTGAACAGTTGAAAAGCTGCCCAGCAGCAAGTCCAGAACTTAGAGGCTATGACTGCAACTCGCTGAGAGGAATGTACCAACCTAGTGTTGCAGGTGGGATGTATGTGAGGGAAACAAACAGCCTGGAGCCTGACAAAAGGAACCAAACAGCAGCTGAGGGAGGGGGTGACCAGGAAACACGCAGCACTGACAAAGCAAA
The DNA here is from genome assembly GCA_019775915.2 of Cyphomyrus plagiostoma. Classification (NCBI taxonomy): domain Eukaryota; kingdom Metazoa; phylum Chordata; class Actinopteri; order Osteoglossiformes; family Mormyridae; genus Cyphomyrus; species Cyphomyrus plagiostoma. Next base: position 5,010,363 of record JABFEA020000110.1, on the reverse strand, counting down.
GAAGAGGATGGGTATGTATGTTAATGCAGCATTGGCCCAGCAGCATCAGAGAGTAGTTTAAAGTGACATCATGGTCAAATGCAGTTATGGCTTTTGGTTAATATCACAATGTTATAGGTATATGCACTGTGGCCGAAACTCTTATTTAAGGTCATCCACCCAGCCTTACATCTCCTTCGCTGCTTTATCCAGTACAAGGTCAGGATTATGTTAATTCTTCATTTAGTACTATTTTGGTGAAATGGACCAGCAAGCCTGTACCCTCACTAATGACCGCCTTAAAAAGCAGTGCCATTCCTGCATATTCGTTTTTAATGTCTGCAAATTAGCATTACATTTCGTCCTGAAGTTCACAGAATGTGTCTCACCACATCATTTCATAGTTATATTTGCGCTCTGAAAACTTTTCCTCTCAACATTTATTTTTATCTTGATGATTCTCAAATTCATTTACAATACCTTTAAATAGCAATACGCCAGAATTTTTTTTTAATGTATTCACTGATAGAAATGATAAACTTATTGTTTTTAAGAGTGATAATAATAATGCTTATGTTTTATCCCCTAACCTGTCCCTTTTGAGTTTTATTTACGTGTTCAGCGATCATGCAGAATTCCCTGCAAAGAATCATGGGAGTTTCGGCGGGGGGGCAGCATACCTGGAAAAGGGCAGATAGTCACCCCACACTGAATATAAATATAACGCTTTTTTAGTATGGATTTAAATGACAGCAATACTCACAGCAGGTGTTGGAAACCAGCTAAAGCAAAACACTTACAATCTACTGACCACATACCTTCACCTATAGTAAACTGTCTGGAAACTGTAATGAAACGTTAAGATTTGTGTTTTTTTTTTTCTTTTATAAAACAAATTTCCACTTTTGTGTTGTTTCGATATGTAACGCAATTTCCTGTCGAAATGTGGAAAATCTTTGGTAATCCCCTTTAACCACATATTTCCATAAGCATTTTTGTATGTTTTGTGTCACGTGGTTTATTAGGTGTTTTTTCCAAACGCCTCCATCCTTATTTCTATGTTGACAACTCAGACTGAAATATGCCTGTTGTGAACAGTCAAATTTATCATTGCCTCAAAAAGAGTTAGAAACATACTCAATGTTTATCTTATAACGGGTAACGCTTTGCATTAACTCCACCTTGTTACAGTATAATGCATTCGTAGATCATTCATAAGCAGCATGTAAGTATACCTTAATATTTTAACATACCTTAACAGCTTTAATATACATTAATAACAAACATTATGTGATAAAAAATATTATTCTCTTGTAATGTTTGTTATTAATGTATATTAAACTGGCATGGTATGCTAGGATGTTATGTATACTTACATGCAGCTTATTCATGTTCTATGAATGCATTATAAAGGTGCAGTTAACATAAAGCATTACCATAACGTAAAAATAAATGCATTTTCTTAACCAATACCAATACTTTCTTAACCATCTCTTTTCTGTATCTATTTGTCTTATGCAGGGTTGCAGGGGCCTGGACCCTATCCTAGAATCTATGGGAGCAAATAAATATGTATACCTATATAATGTTTAAAAATTTTAAAATATTAGAAGTATCCAAATTCACACATTACTAAAATCCTTGCTGAAAGGTCAAAACTTTATTTCTAAGCTTTTATATAAATTTCAAGACACTAATTATAGCTAAAGTGCCTTCATTGAAAAAAACAGCAACAGATGGTACTTAGAAAAAGAGGGTTAGTCTTTATTGTTTTGTCATGACAACTGCTCGTATGTTGTTTACTTCTGTTAGATAAGAGCAGTCTGCCTACGTTTGTTTCCAGATGACCGCCAAAATAAAAGTAATGTCTCAGTTTCCCCTTCTTGAAGACGCTTATCAGATCCACGTGTTAAATGTGTCTGAACTTAAAAGAAAAATATGGGCGTGTTTATGTATAATTTTGTTTATATCATGTTTTCTTGAAAAATGAAGAACTATGTAAACCATAAACTTTGGATTGTTTGTGTCCTCTTAACTGGTTTTTAAAAACTGTATCTCGGCTGTATTCAGATATGTTTTAGCAGGGATATACTTTTGTATACTTGTATCATATTTTTGGGTATGACATTTCTTGTAAATAGTCACTTTTCCATAGTTTTTAGAAAATTGCTGGCCGAGTGTTGTCTGTATTTCAGCAGGGGTATTTTAGGGTAGGCAAATATCACCTCCTGAATTTAGACACAAGAATAACTGGAGTTTCATCTGTAATCTGTCCTGTGCTTGCAGGCTGCTGGGATGGAGATCGTGGTTATCTTCCCAGTCTACTCTCTTCCAGGGGTTCCATCAGTAACCATATGCCCATGGAGGTGCTGAACTTCATGTTCACCTGCTGAAATGCAGTTGAAATATGTACAATTCATCATAAACAAATATCCATCAGCTTGAACTATGGTAAACACATAGCTGGATTATAAAAATAATTCCTAGTAATACAGGAAATGTTTTTACACAGAAAAGGTTGAAGTGGGCCTGTTCTGGGTCATATTTTAAATTACCTGGCTACAAATCCCTGAACTATTTCACAAAGTATTTGGTGCTAGCTATTCAGACATCCAACTACTGTTACATTTGCATGAGGCACAGAGTTGAGACAAAGCCAGGGGGACCGAAGGCAAGCCAGGGGGTGGGCGAGCGGGTCCCCCCTCTGGAAGACTAAGAGACTGGGACCCGGCCAGGATCTACAATACTTGGGAGGTGGCTAAGGCAACCCACTGGAGGGGTTAATTAGGGCAGAAGCAGGAAGCAGGGAATCAGGGATCTCCTTGGGGATGGGAGCCGGGGGGGTCAGGAGCAGGAACCGAGAGAAGAAATACGGGAGCCAGTGCAGGAACTGCTAGTACAGGAGCCACGTGGACCGGAGCAGAGACAGAGGAGCAGGAGTCAATGAGTTGGGAGAATACGGGGTTTAATCACAGCGGAGATACGATCAGAAGACATCCACATAATGTCATTGACCAGAGTGGGGAAACAGACTTTAACGCGGACTTAAATACACAGGACTAAGGATGGGAAACAACTCAAAAAAGCTGATGACATTAGGATTCCACACGAGGTAACGAGGGGGGTGTAGCACACAGGAGGTTTGGACGAGCAAGGTGTGACAACTACTGTACATTCTACCTGCAGTTCAATTACCTTTTATTTACTTAAGTGAGAATTCTGCAGCTTTTTGTAAAACATGTACATATTACATACATAGCGGATTAAACCGACAAAGAACATCAACATAATCACATAATAAGAAAGTAAAAGAAGTACTGTAAAGCACTACAACTACTGTATAAGATTATAATTTAAATATATTAAGGTAATTTTTGCACCTTCAATGTAAACATAACAGATTTTTGTAGATTTAAGGTGGGTGGGTATAAGAGGAGCCATAATTCATAGAGAGAGGTTAACCTTATCACTAGCTAATGGCATGTTTTGAATTAGTGAGTGACAGGTGGAGGGGGCACTCTGGGGACCAATCAGTTTTCACCTGGGGCCAGTTCCCCCTGTGGCCCCACCCCCTGTTTGCACCCCTGCCTTTATTTGTCAACAAGTTTCTGTCAAAGTTACACACAAATTCCCCTCCCCCCACCCCCAAAATCATAGGTTAGCTCAGGTTGGGGAGTATGCGCTGATGCAGCGCTTTGCCACGCCCACCACACAGCAAAACTCCTCGGGATCCTGGCCGGCACACCCCCAGGCAGATTCATGGTCCTCTCCCACCCTCCGAAACTGGCCATCTATCTGCCACAGCCAGGTCTTACATGGGCATCCCCTTAGCCTGGTCCAGCCGCTTGGGTCCTCATCAGTGAGGATCCTGTAAACCAGATAACCGACAAGAAAACGCGCCACTTAGCCGTAGTGCCATAACTGACGCTCCCTCACAATGCAGGCAATGTGCCTCATTCGGGACTCCTCTCGCAACCACTTACTCGACACAAAGTTTAACCAGCGCTACCCAAGGATTCTCCAAAGATACTCAATACCGAAGGAGTACAGTCTTCGTCTCAGCTCACTGGATAACATCCATGTGTCACAGCCATAAAGCAAAACAGGGAGCACCAGGACTCTAAAGACTTGGACCTTTGTCCTCTTGCAAAGATATTGGGAACACCACACACCCCTTTCCAATTATCTCATGACCCCCCATGCTCTTCCAATCCGTCTGCTGACTTGATAGAGACTAGAGACATGAATGTCACTGCCAAGATTGGTAAATCTCTCGACAAGGTCGACATTCTCCCTGCAGACAAACACACTACTGATGGCTGTGCCCAAGAAGTCATTATATGCCTGAATGTTGGTCTTTATCCAGGACACCTGAAATCCCAGACACTCAGACTCCTCACCCATTCTCTCAAGAGCCCCGATCAGAGCCTCCATCAACTCCCAGATCACAGCATTGTCAGCAAAGTCATGATCAGTAAATCTTTCTTCACCAATGGGCACCTCACAGCTGCTGGACCCCACAACTCTGCCCAACACCCAGCCCATATAAGCATTGAACAGAGTAGGAGCAAGAACACACCCCTACCAAACCCAGAATCAACTGGAAAGAACGCAGAGGTTTTCCCTTCTCATTCCAGTACCATTGCACACGCCGGCCATGATGTCCAGCAATTTCGGGAGGATCCCACAAAGACTCTGGATGTGCCACAGGGCAACTCGATCAACTCAAACGCTTTATGAAAATCGACAAAGGTTGCAAAGAACCTCTGCCAATATTCACGCTTGCATTCGATGAGAACCCTCAGTACAAGGATACAGTCAATGGTAAACTTCTTAGGTATAAAACCAGACTGCTCCAGTCGCTGACAGACAAGCAAATGATCATGGATCGTGTTAAGGATGACCCTAGTAAGGACCTTACCCAGCACTGAAAACAGTTTTATCCCCCTGTATTTGCCTCAATCCAGGCGATCACCCTTCCCTTTCCCAGATAGGGATTACAAGTCCCGTTTTCCAGTCAGTTGGGATGATGCCTGACTCCCAAATGGAAGAAAAGATGCCAGGAGGACAGCCTTACCGCCAGCCTGGAGAAGTTCACTTCAGATATCACAGATCCCTGTAGCCTTCCCTATCCTCAGCTGATTCACCACTCATGCAATCTCAATGAGATCGGGTCGTTCACAGCTGATTGGAGAATCAGCTTTGAGAACTGTGGACCCAGAGTTGTTCAACATCCTAGCTGAAGGGTCAGCTTTGAACAAGTAACATCTTTAAACATGCTAAAAGGAGCCAGCCAAGCAGGTCACAATTGTAGTGTTATCCGTAAGGACCATTCCATCACTCGCTCTGACTGCAAGTCTTAAAGGAACAGATTCATATGTGCATAATGCTTTGATTCCTCTTAAAGCAAGATGTGGGTCACTAGACTACAGATGGTGTGTCAGGAGTCTCCAGTGTCTGCCCATGAGTATGTGATCGATCACCTTCGCCGTACTACCAGTATTGGAGCACAAGTTCCAGCGATGCTGCTCAAGGCATTGGAACCAGGATCCAGTGACCCGCAGTCCCTGACCTTTCACAAAGTCATGGGAACATGGAGCTGCTTTCACCACAGCCTCCAGACCTATGGGGACCAACACAACCCTCATAGCCAGCCCTGCAAGTGGTCACACTGAAGTTAACCCACCAGAGGAATGTCACCTCATGGGCACCGTTCAACCCCTGAGCAAAGTTGCAAGTAAAATGTCTCCCTCAACAAGACATCCCTCCCTGCGTTCAGACCATACACTGAGACAACAGACAAGACATCCAAGGAGTGCCTTACCCTGAGTCTCATAATACGGTCATCGAAAGGACATCACATCAGACACCATCAGAAGGGGCCGATCCGCTACATCAACAGCAGTTCTCTGAGTATGGCAGCCATCAGACTGACCAGACCAAATGTAGGTATACCCACCTACAGAGGTGTGACCACTCCCCAGTCTGCATACTTCAGAGAGTACTGCCACCAAAACACGTTTATGAACCTCCCCCGACAGCAGAGGAAGATGGTCATCTTGACAGGAAACCAAGATTTTCCGTGCGCCTGCCTGGATGGGTTGCCTCAAACTGGGAACCAAATGCCCCCATGCAGCAGATGAAGCCTCAGCACCACACCAGCCCCAATCCCCAACAGGTCTGACCCTATTAGCTCTCTGATGGTTTCGGCTCGTCCAGGAATGGGGCTTCCAAAGGCTTTCCATCATCCCCTTCATGGTGCGTGCAGCCATCCCGTGGGTGGCTACGGCAAAGCTACTTCCGCAGAGAGCAGAAGCATATCATGCATGTTTCTACTGAGCAGTTGTTTTACGGTGGCTGGAGTGCCAATCCTGCCACCAACCCCTAAAAAATGTGTTTTGCTGCAAGTTGGAGGACTGCTTGCCAGGCCAGATGCAGTTTAATGTCATACCCAGGATATTTCTCAGGGAAAGTGGTTAGGAATATACGGTGATCTGGGTACAAAACACATTATTTAATTAACACTAATATATAGTACACATGGATGATATATACAGGCACACTCAAATGTATACCTGCATTCCATTCTTCCATTTTCCATACACTTTTTGCCAGTGCTTGGATACTGTAAGCCCAACCCAACCAGCTCTGTCAATGTCAATCATTAATTTAACAACAAGCTGGTGCCACAGTTTTCAAACGGGGCTGCAATATAATCAAAGACTAATGCAATGAGACAGTTAAGAGACATTTTCAAAACAATACAGCTGTCTGTAATAGTGTGTTTTTATTGTTATTGCCTGAAAAACCCTTATTATACGCAGTAACGAAACTGACGGCTTTTAACAATTTAGTGGGGAGGGTTTCTACAAACTGACTACAAAATGAAGACAGTTGCATAATCTGGGGAGTAATTACATTTTTAATACAAATTCTGTTACATTGACAGCACAACTGGTTCTGATAAGCACTGTGGAACTGTCAGATGTAATGACTCAAAGTTATAAGTGACACCAAAGTGATTCTATTCAACTTGGCATGTCATGACTCACTTGTCTGAGCTCTCATTCTTAGTTTTGGCCACCTGGTAATAGTGCTGCCCACAATAAGTAAACTCTCCAACTCTCACTATGCCTAAAGCTTGCGGTGACTTTAATTTTCAGTTTTCCTAAAGGTAAGCACCATGTTGCACAGTGAAATAGTAAGTTTCCCATAATCACACCTAGTTTACACATCCTGCACTATACTGTTTGTACTATATATCTTATTTTAAAATAGAATACTTTAATTTTAGCAGATGAACAAAATAATAAATATGCCCAATAGGTAGTTCTCAGGCACTATGCATTCAGGAGTGTTCTGGCATACAGTGGCTCTGTGAATTCTTTGGAGCTGAGAACAATCACGCCTGGCCCACTGGGACATTATGAAGTGGGAGATGGGTGGAGCAGGGTGGACATGCGTTGCAACAAACAGCTGACACAAGCTCAAAATAGCTTGTGGGGTATTTTTATACAATCTGGTTAGATTTAATTAATAGAGTTGGAGTAGTCTAAAAACAGCCACCAGCCCTCCAAAAACCTGCATAAAACTCAACTTTAGGACGTATGCAGCGAATAGCTCTAATCATTTAGCTGGTTTGTGATGGTGCACTTGTACTGACAGCATTGAGAGCATTATCTAAGGCCTGATGGGTGAAGGCAGAATAATAGTCCTAGTAACACAATATATTACATGTATTCCATATATTCATTCAATTTACAGTGATTGTGCGAATATTAGTCACCAGAAGAGAAACAATTGTTTTTTAACCAAACACAATGATTACATTTTAAACAAAGTCACCAAGCTCTGTCTTTCTTCTGAGTGTTGGAACATTCTTTGGATGTTACAGCAAATAGCGTAGGAGAGAGTTTGATATTTGGAGAGCTACAAACTACTTTTCACTATAATATATATCTGTCCAGTTTTCTGTGTTTTCAGACAGTTCTGTTTAGGCTAGAGAATATCCCTCACAAGGCATGTCGCCATGGTGTGCCGTTAGATGGAAACCAATAGATACCTTAAGGCAATGCTTATTGTTTGTTGTTTCAAATCCTCAATACATAAGACCATAAATAAATTAATAAACAAACAAATAAAAAGCGCCAGAATTCTCCAGGGACAATTTTCAGAAATCACCGGCCTCCCAGTACAGATAGTACAGAAGACATTAATATAATGTTATGCTCATAATGCCACGTGGCAGCGAAACACTAACCTGTGAGGGAGGTTCCCTAGAGGCCTAGCAGCTGTTTCCTGGGTTGCTGGAGTATTAATTGCCATTTTAATCTGCTACCTGGTAAATTAGAGTTGAACATGCTAGTGTTTACATTCTAGCCTATTCAATCATTTCTGGCAGAGAGAGCTGTCCGTATTGGAACTCTTGCCCAAGCCGTATTCACTCAGGTGGAAAGTACAGGGTTTAGGCCCCTACGATGCTTGGTCTTTATATAGCCCCAGAATAGCTGTTTCCACTTTTAAAAGTAGCATTTAGTTTACGAGAAGATGAGTACAATGTTCTTTTTTTTCTTCAAGTCTCACATTAGCACTATTGAACAGGAAAAATGCAAACATGTGCTTCTGTCGGGCAGCCGAAGCACCTTGATGGATTAGAATCCATCGGGAGCTTGGGCATGAGGATTTCTCCCCAGAAGATCCAGCCTCTACAAGTTTTTTTTTGAGCCATTAGGGGTTAGGGTGAGGCCTCAGTAGGCTCTGTCAGACACTAATGCAAAAAATACAAGGTGGGACAGAAGAAAGATTCCCATAACAACTCAAATGGTCGGTATAAAAGGGATTCCATCAAGCTATAGGTATAAGTAGCATATAATTTCTTAATATTCAGTTTATTTGCACGAAACACCATGGATTCAATTTCATAGATATATTAGATATAATGTTGCTATTAGCTCCCATTAGAGCTAACAGATGTTCACATTGGATTCCCTGTAATGTGACAAAGACAGAATGATTCTGTTGCAACAACATTTTTTATGATTTCACCTGTTATTATTTAACAAAGGAGCTGCATGAAATAGATTTTTGCATTGTCAGTGCAAGTCAAATTTAGCCTAGGTTGTCTATCTGCACTGCTGTGCATTTCACTGGCAGTAACACCGGGACAATGTGCCGTGAATTCTCAGCCCTGCTCCCAGGCCGGACAGAACGGCTGTGTGAATTGGAGCACAGCACAAGGCCCAAGTCCTGCTGAAAATCACCAGCAATTTTGCATTTTCAACCACAATAACTTTATAATCACATCTGCTCTCGCTTCCTGCCTGACTTGCTACCTCACTTGCAAAAAAAGTGCTTACATACAGATTTTATTATCCTCTAATTAATCTTAACAACTTGCTAAGATGCATGTGTGTCAGAAGTGTTTTAGCAGTATTCAATTAGGGTCACCGTTTGTCATTCTGGAATTTATTTCAGTACCAGCCATCTGTTAGCATGGTTTGTGTTAGATTAATAATATCACAACAGAACGTTCTGCTGGATGGGAACTGCGGCTCTATGTAGGCCACACAGCTTCTCTAACATTCTACATTTAGTCGTTACAAAAGAAATATACTTAGAGGCAAAGTGGGAGAAGCGTTTCTTTTTTTACACAGCAAAGCTAAAACAGTCAGTACATTTCCAGGCAGTATGTGGTGCTCACATGACACACCACACACACATCACCTCAAACACTCACTGACACGGTCTCTCCGCTTGGGTCTGCACTGCAAAGACCCCCTTTTAACCCACCTTTTCATTACAAGGGCACCTCATCCCAGCCCTAGCCCACCCCCCAACATTTCCAAACCATAAATTCCAATCCTGACATTACTCAAAATTCAGATCACAGCCATGGCCCTCTGTAATATGTGTCTACTTTAAAATTCATAACTACATTTCCAAGCATAAAGGAGGTCTGATGGAATGTTTCCAGTAAGCTTACTTGAGCAAAAATACAATTCGTTCTGGCATACTTAATAACCTTAACCTGACTCTTTAATATATACAGTTAAAAAACCAACTGAAATGCATGTCTTGGCATGAAATGGCTATAGCTATAATTCTCCTCCTCTGGGACAAGGACCTGGGTAAAGTCCAGCTCAACTTGGTGATGTCACCATGCTTTATGATTTTTTCCTTATTAATCGCAGACCCAGTTTTACTGTGAACAAACAAACTTAGCAGATTAGGCTGGATGTAATTGCACTATTATAAAACAAAATGTTTTTTTTTTAACCGCCAGCGGACCTTGGATTTTAATTCTCTAATAAGCTGGTGTGGTTTATTTTAAATTGATTTAATTAACAGGCATACTGGGAAATAATATAAGAACAATATTGATTTGCTGATCATCTTAATTATTAATGTTAACCTTGAAGTATTTGCTAATAAGAAACTTATTACATGACAGTAGCAGCAAAATACCAATGTTTTAAAATTAAATTAAATTTGACAGGTGTTTCGTTTGGTGCAGGATTTTGTCAGGTATAATCAGTAGCTAAATATATATGACCCCCCCTGAATTCCCTTGTTCCCCATTTTATTTAGTTTTACACGCTGCTCACATTATTGGCCCACCCAGGAAGTGGTTTCCTTACTTATTGTGGTACTGGGAGACAAGTTTTAAACAATGCTGTACTTTCTACTCTCGGCTGAATTAGGTCATCTTCCATCTGCGTACTTGTCCCTTGGACAGAACTTTCTCTGTCCTATTTTGCAACAGCATCCAGTGTCGCAAGTCAAAGTGAAACCTATGGAGGAAGAGCACCCCCTATTGTCTGGAATGAGAAATGCACATTCTAGAACTCCAGCAATTAAAAATTCAGTGTAATACAACCAAGATCTTTTGACAAAGAATTATTATAGAGACAATTTAACAGATATTATATAATTTATTTAATATCATCAGTAGATATGAAATGCAACTCCTAAATAGCAAATGAATTTAAATATACCTAAAGTCCAGACATATCTAAAATTTTTAACCAAAGGAATTTACTAGACTAACTTTCTAAATAACCAATAAAGCAAACAAATTAACAAATAAGTGCTGGTTGCGGAAATGAGTGTGAATAAAAATCTTATACTGACTATAAAGTTTCCTACCTAATTGCTTATTACTCTTTGCAGAAGGCATGGGGAATCTACCCTTTACTGAAATGGAACAGAAACAACCTTCTTCATTTTCTCAAATTCAGGTTATAAAAGATGCTGGTTTCAAATGAAGGTTTTGGTTCTTCATCACATTCAAGGAGTTGTATCGCCCTCTAGAATACTAACTTAAAATTGCAGGCATAAATTACAGTATGCGTTTCATTCCCTCCTGTTTCTGATTGTTTTTCATTTATTTGTGTGTGTAGCATATTATACAAGATTACCATACTTACAAACACTATTTACAATTAAAGTTAATTCAAGACCCAAATATCCAGTTCTTTCTGGATACACGTATTTAATATTTTATTGTATTGTACTTTTTAGAAAATTTTTAAGAGTCAGTCTGCAAACAAAGGATATGTAAAATAACCACAGGTTTTCTGTTAAAGAGAGACTAAAGAGAGTAAAATTTCAGTGTTGCAGTGTTTAATCCCTATGCATTCATACATACGGTAACTCCATGTAGCTCTCGAAAGACTGTGTACAATTTTTAATAATTATTTCAAAAGACAATAATTTAAAAGTGCATGCAAAACATAAATTTAATGGGTAATGTTCATTTTGCTGCAAAAAATAAATAAATGTGGTTTCCAAGTTAAAAGTTGTATTTATCGCTCAGAAGCAACAACCTTCAGTAGGTTGGACCTGAAACAACACTCTAGATTCTTTTATAATGTCCATCCATTCATGTTCCATACCTCCTTTTTCTATGCAGGGTCAGAGGGGAGGGGGTCCGAGCCAATCCTGGAAACTACAGGCGCAAGGGAATAACCCAGGATGAGGTGCTAACCCATCACAGTCCTTTAAAATATATTTTGAAATATTATAAGGCCATGGTGCTATAAGCGACATATTGTAAACAATTAGGAAATAAATTACATTTAAACCCATGATACCACTCTGTTACAAGCAAGGCCCCCACTTCTACAAACCAAAGGTACCATTATCCAGTCTCACACAAAGTTGGGCCCCCCACAGTGTCTGAGCTCCTGATAGTCTTCCCCCTTCTCTTACCTTAAAGGCTGAGTAATATTTCTGCACAAAATCAGTGCCATAGGTACAGCATAGCTGTGTGCCCTACACCCTCACCTGATGTTTTCCTCCCCAGATATGTAACTACATGCTGCGGCAATGCAGACCACAACAATTGTGATTGCTCTGCTTGGTAGCATCAGACTTCCTCCTGTGCAGATATTTTGTTGTTGATCACTTCCAGTTGTGGGGATGCTTAGTGAGGACCAAGTTTTTTTAGCTTGTTGCTAGCCTGCTGTTTTTGCCACGGTTGTGTTCATTCACACTAGAGCTGCATGATATTGGAAAATTTTAAATACCACAATGCAATTTTTTTCTTTGTGATAAATATTGCAACATTTGTAAAGCAAAAATTCAGAATGAATACCATCCATCCATTAGCTTCCGCTTATCTGAGGTTGGGTCGCGGGGGCAGCAGTCTCAGCAGGGAAACCCACACTTCCCTCTCCCCGGCCACTTCCTCCATCTCCTCTGGGGGAATCCTGAGGTGTTCCCAGGCCAGCCGAGAGTGATAGTCCCTCCAACGTGTTCTGGGTCTTCCCCGGGGCCTCCTCCCAGTGGGACATGCCTGGAACACCTCACCAGGGAGGCGTCCAGGAGG
>JABFEA020000110.1:4987293-4997531 GCA_019775915.2 Cyphomyrus plagiostoma | reverse complement strand
CTTCCGGGATGGGCTCCGGACCCCCCGCGACCCAGTAGGATAAGCGGTTTGGATAATGGATGGATGGATGGATGGATTATAGTTATTTAACAACATTAATAGATCAAATTATTGTGGATGAGATACACCAGGATACTGATAAGAAAGTCCAGTAGAAATCGTTTCAAACAATGCTCTACTGTTTCAGATAAAAATACTCCATTGATGCTGTGACGATACAAACACAATGAAATTAACAATAATCAGGTCTGCATTTGGCTTTTATGTTTGTTAATAATCCACCATGAGTGTGGCATAAACTTTCCAGCACTAGGCCAACATCAGTGTGTGTTAAACGAAGAACGCAAAAGCCATCCAGGTTCTGAACCGATTCTTGTTAATTTTATACAGGAATTAGAATCAATGATAATGTTTCGCTGCAAAAACAGAAACATAATATGCAGCTTTTACTATATTTACAACCAGGGCTGTATGGACTATTGTGCCCCCCCCCACCACACACTAAAGCTTTGCAGACCAATAAACCCTTCGACCCATCAGGAAAATGCCTAGTGTGCTAGATGGTCAATCCATGCCTGTCTACCACATGAAAACCAAAAACCACAAAGTGTGCAACAGCTGTACAGTCAAATGACTGTAGGCCAGGTCTTAACAGGGCATAAAGCCCAGGGTTACCAATTAAACTTAAAATTAGCTACATAAAAAGTGTTGGGGTCGTTTGTAAACCCTACAGACTACAAGGTAACAAAACTCTTGCATGCATGTAAATGCATGTGCATTTGTGTGCAGACTTGTCTTGAATTGAAAATCCTACTCTAGCCAGTTGACCAAAGTTGGCCACCCTGAAGCCCTTATTGCTGCTTACGGACCCCATTGTCTGTCATAGAGCCACAATGCATCAAAGTCTGAAATCACACTGTCATTGGAGCTTCTAGTCCCACAAAAACAGCTAGAGAAGGAATATTGTTGCAGCATATAGCAGTTTCAGAAAGAACACATAACATTACATATATAGAAGCAGCTCCTGGCACAGAGAGCAAGTTTTTACATTAATATTTATGTAGCTATGAATATATTTTTAAAAATATCCAGATTCCACCACACTAGATCAGAAACTATGTGAATTATTATAACTCAACTTCGATAGTGAGTGATCTTGAATATAAAATCAGAAGGTACGCATATATAAGTGCCCTTTCATCATGTTCAAAGGTCTCTCTGGTAGACCTTAGAAATATACCCTAGGAACATTTCACAATGACATACACAGACAACATTTTTTTTACAGTACAGTCCCAAAAGATATTTCTTTTTTAAAAATTAACCAACCAAACATAGAGCCAGTATTTCATGAAGATCCAAGTTCATGTTGCCTCACAAAAGAATTTTTCCACATTCAAATGATTGCATGTTTGTGTGGCTTTATTTAAAAACATCCATCATCCATTTTGTTAGTCAGCCTCAGAATACATATTCCGTTGTTTGCTTGCAATGTGATGAATGATCTGTTTCTTAAGAATGCCTTTTTTACAGATAGATCTCCACAATGCTGTTAGACCACATCCTTTGGTCGCCTTAGAAACACGGGCTTTTAAAAAAAAAACACCTCTCAGGGCAGGCTTCTTCAGCTAACGCACATGAGAACTACAACAACCTTATTCCTTTCAATCCATCATCTCCTAACGGGAATCGATTGAAAGCAGACCCAGACAGTATCAAAAGCATCCTTCACCATTGGGAAATTGATGTGTTTTTGCTACTTTTAAATGCTATGTGCTGTTTTACTAACCACCAAAAGTGAAGATACTCTGTCCTTTTTATATTAAACATGGATGGTACAAGAAAGTAACACCACATAAACATTATCAGATTCACACAACACCTCCACAATGTTACATTTTGGACACCAGTCAACATTGTACATCATCACAAAGAAAATGGGTCATTAAAAACAGAATTGGGGATTTAAAACAATATTCATTACAAGTATTTTATTAAATATGAATAGGGTTATAACAACCATAGATAATAAATATAAGACCCATAATAATAAATAATAAAAAATACAAATAATTAACTTAAAAATTTCTGTGATTGTGACTCTTTATACTCAACTGGTTGGCTGAAACAAACCCATGGTCTGGATTTGTACTCTCTGGACCTGAACTTTCCACCTCTAGAAATGATGTAGCATAGAATAAAGAATGTGGCTCGGATGTAATACATTGAGAAAGTTGATCCACACTTGTGAGCATTGATTGTTAGAGTGAGACTCATGAAAAGTGAACACCTACATGTTTGAATATAATGTCAAAATGCACTGCAGGCAGCTGGGAGGCTCACAAACCATCTGCTGCCTGCGAGCCGGCGCACCTGCACTAGATGAGTTAACTACACTCAGGTGCTGCCAATTAGGGTTCCACTTAAACAGGCCTCTGGAGACCTATGGAAGAGAGGAGGAATCACAGGGGCGCTGATCAGCTCCTCTTCGCTTCGTGGTGCCTGGAGCGACTCCCTCCCTCCCTCCCTCCCTCCCTCCCTCGTTCTGTGAGACGTGGGTAATGACTATGTTTTGAGCATGTAAATGAAAGTGGGTTCTTGCCTCAAAGCGTTTCTGCGTTTTTGTGTAGGTGTGTGTTACGACATGGACAGCTGTAGAAGCTCAGAGGACTGGGCACTATATATTCTTACCCCAGCATGAAATGTCATGTCAAATGGATTAATCCAATACCAAAGCCAAAATAAGAGTTATATTGTTACTCTATGTCTCTACAGTGCAAGTGATTCCATTATTTCCGCTGGGTGCTATTTCCAGTAATGCTCATTGATTAAATTCACAATCATTCTACACAAAAATGAATGGTCTTGCTTAGTGCTTTTCCTGTGTGGACTGAATTTACATTGTACGCACATACATACAACACACACGATAACACAAAACGGCTTTCTTTTCACTTTTATTGAAATAATTACAGAGTGTGAGCAAAACTCTCATGAATGTGTCCTTGAAAATAACTGCAACCACAACCATAATACTAAAAACAAATAGTAAATGAATCAGAAAAATAAAAGGATAAAATCCATTTGACAACTGAATAATAAGTGCAAAGGTCAATGAGAAGGTCAGTAACAGGAGGAGGTCAGCATGCGGTAATGTTTTTCCTGCCATATTTTCGTTTGGCAATTTTGATATACACAGAATATGTAAGCAGGAGACTTGGAAATAATATGTGACTATGAAAGCCTGTTTTATGTATTTTCATATTTCCTTTTTAAAATATGTCTCTATGTTAAGGTTTGCCTGTCTGTAATTGACAGCTTGCTGCTTGCACCATTCGATATGTTCTCTCAAAGCTGTTTTCAGATCTTTCCTGAATACAGGACGACACGCTGAGCTCTCAGCATCTTAACGCAGGCAGCTGCCGTGGAAAGTTTATTCTTCACACCGGTGCATGACGACACCATCTTAAAGTCTGCGATGCAAAAAATAATTTGCATGTATTTGTACATTTTGTCTGTGTGCACTTGTATTTTTTGTGCATGTTTCACATCCATGCTTCTTCGGTCGCCGGTGTTTTGTGTGCTTAAATGTATTTTATGTACAAGGGCCTCTTAGTACGGCGGTCTCTGTCCACCATAGGTCCTGGAGCCTGGCTAGGTCAGGGGTAGGCAACCCAGATTCTGGAGGGCTGGTATCCAGCAGGTTTTCTGTCCTACCTTATGAGTTACTATCTGCCTGAGACCTGGTGAGGTTCCTCAGACACCAGGTGGGATAGAAAAGCTGCTGAACACTGGCACTCCAGTTTCAGGATTATCTATAAGTCCTTTTTTATCTTGTGACCACTAGGGATTACTTGGGGTGGGGTTGTGAGGGTTGAGGGGGTGTCTCGGGGGGGGTAGAGGACTTTGATGAGGGGCCAAGAGTAGTGAGGGAACAGTTTGGCCCACTGTACATAGCCGAGATGGGAGGAACTAGGTGCCTCTCTTGGGGGGCTCAGCAATGTGATCCAGTAGGGAGGGAAGGTCCTCCTCCATTTTTTCGAACACCGCTGCCATGTGCTTCTCGATCTGCTCTATGGCGCTGTCCATCTGCCAGTCGCTACTTCTTCCCGCTGCCTTCCCCAAATCGAGAGACGTAGCACCACTGGGACAAGGGGAGCAATGAAGTCCCGGGATTGGCATCTCAACCTGTTTCTGACCTGATGCGTCATTATTGTTCTCAAGTCCTGGAGAACTTGCTAACGTGCAGGAATTTTCACCTTTTCTGGTGCTCATGTTCAGCTTAAGGTCCCCTCCATCTTCACCAGCATTGCTGCTTTTTCCTTTCAGATCTTTAGACTCGTTCAGTGAAATTCCCTTTTCTGTCATGGCCCCAGGAAGCTGAGACTGGCACCAGCTTCCTGTAGACATATCTGGCATCTTCTTATCTGCCAACAATGGTATCTTCTGAACTGCTGTTGGAGTCACTGTCATTGCAGTAGTGCCTGAGCAATCATTCAGTTGTGGAGAGATCACTGGCTCCCCCTTTTGGTAGTTCTGGGTTACTGCACCGCATGAATCCTTCATCCCCTCGCTGTTGTAGGTCTTCTGATGGGCAGTGGATGCTCTGTGATCTGACACCATCGCATTGTCAGGAGGTGATGACATTTTTTGTGGGTCTTTCCCAGCAAGCGGTGCATCTTCCATCCCTGTCACTGTTTCCTTCTTCCCCCCGTTACTGTCCATGTCTGCCCCTTCACCCGTTGATTTCAGCAAGGCCTGTGGTTTTGCTGAGCACATTTCTCCTGCACCACCATCTCCTGTACCTCCACAGCATGTGCCTCCTCTTACCTTTCCCACATCCCCATTTTCACCTTCCTCCTCCTCTTTTTCACCAGTGGCTTTGCTTTCAGACCGCCCTCCTTGGGACAGTTCCACGGTGCTCCCTGGAGCCACCTCCTCCATGTCCACCTTCCCTCCTACTTCATTCCCAACCTCTGCTCCACCGTCTTCATCGCCTGGCCCTCCGCTGGACTCCATGGAGCGGAGCCGCTGCATGAAGGTAGTGACGCGAATCGCTTTCTGCATGAGAAGAAAAGAGGTAAGAGGGGATGAGTCAGAGAACAATGTCTACACCTCAGAAACAATGAATGTGTTGTGGCTGATTTGCACAGTGCTGTGTATGTGAGGATTTATTTCGTCAGGTGAGCCTTTAATTACTTATGTCTGTTTTAAAATGGGAAATATTATTACAAGTGCAATAATGTCACAAGATAAAAATTACAATTCTTCAAATTAACTTCACACTAATATTCAGTTGCAATTTGAATATGCTGATGGAAACTGACAGAAAATGCACATTTTATTTGTCTTTTTATCCAAAGCAAAATGCAATTGAGAAAACGGGGTCTGACGGTCTCCAGAGTAATTGAGAATCGTTCAGAAGCTCAAATCCCATTTTGGGATTTGAACCAACATCTTTATGATCACAGGGACAGTGTCCCAACCATTAAGCAACACATAAGTTTGTGTTAGTGATTAATATTTATTTTGGAATAAATATCTGATCTGTCTCTACTTCATACGTTAAAGCAAGAAAATTGGCGTTTTGTCTTTTCAATAGTAGAGGGTCTGAATTGCTATTTAAGGTCACATTAAAGCAAATCTACCAAGAGTCAGACATCTGGGTCAGACTGACAGACTGCCCCATGCTTACTGTATCTTCACAGTCTGCTCCATACAAATAAACCCTCACCCGATGTGCCCTTTCAAAATACTCCTCTACATTGATGATTTGCAATATTTTATAAAGGCATAATGCCTCGCTTCTTTAAACTAGCATGATATCTGGGTCTTTTCCCATCTGAAATTGTCTATTAATTTGCTTTTTTTTTGGTATCTTTCCTTCTCTCTGCTTCTTGCAGTCCTCCTGGTGGTGTGAATCCCACCTGCATGATGAATGTTTTGTCCTTGTTCTTCTTGGCTTGTGTAGGTACAAAAACATGTAGTTAAGCTAACTGGTGTCCCTATATTGACCATTGCGTGTGTCTGTCCACATGTGTTGACTGGAATCCCAACCTGGTTGTACTGCTGGGATTGCAGTGCACCCAGGCCTGCAACCATGACCAATATAAGTGGTTAAAAGATGGATGAAGCATCTGCCATCATCCCAGTCATTAAGTTCATAGTGTTTACCCTCCATTTGGCTTTGGCAAAGTTTTTCTTGAATTGGGCGCAAACTCCATCTTTCAGATTTTTTTCCGAGGCCCCCTGGCCTGCGATCCTGAAACACACGCATATTTTTAGATTGACCCCTCAAGAACTGACTAGAACTTAGTATAATGATCTAAGTATGACATAATCGGTGACTGAACTTCCAACTTTTGAAAGTATTTTTCAATCACTGTACTGTGAGTTATTTTTAAGAACTTAGTCAAAATATTTATATAAAACACCAGAAAATATAACAAACCATAATCTAGTTCTTTGAAGTAGTTCCATTGTGTTTGTATGAGGTTTCTCCCACTGACAAACCATATTAGAATGCATTATGAAGGATTTCTTTTTACTATTTTCCTTTCTTGCATCACAGTCCGTGACAAACGATGTAGGTTTCAGACCTTCTCCACACCAATCATCGTCAGAGCCAGCGATCAAATTCAGTTAATCTGGTTTGACATCATGTTCAGTAACTGTCTAAAAGCTATGTGATAATACAGCTGATGAGAGTGGAAAATAGCATATGTGTGAGCATTACATCGGAGGAGCTCACCAGTCATGAGTCAAAGCATTCTGCGCTGTGACTCTCAGCATGGGGTCCACCTCCATCAACTTGCACACAAGTTCTTTTGCTGTGAGAAAACAAACTCAAATGAAGCTCTGTGGTTTATTACTGTTGGCGATTATCCACAAGAAAAAATAGGTTACAGGAATGTATACGATTTTTTTGCTAGCTTGTGTTTATGTAACTTTTTTGTGCATCTAAAATCAAAGAAGAATTGGTCGCAAATCATGCTCTACGAAAATCAATCCAGTACCTACAATGATGCTCCTTTCAAATGTTCCTCTGTTTCAAGCAGCCAGACAAGTAAAATAAATCTTGTTGCCTAAAGGTGTCCAGCCAGGATTGACTCTTTCATGTCTGTCATTTTAAGCCCATGGTAGAATATTGCTGTGTTTTATTCTTGAAACTACCAAATGTATTTCTGTCATTGTTTTGTATCCATATCTGCTCAATGCAAATAATTACACAGAACACAAAACAGACAGCAATAAATTTGAAAGTGATGCATAATTCAATAGATGTTTATTTTAAAATAGTACCAAAAATGTATATATTTGCAAGTAGTCAAATATAGATAAAATAGTTTTTACATTCAACATCCCTCTGTGTCAATCTGTGTGCTTTCAGCGCTGACTGACCACCTACCTGCAGGAGATATGTCATCCCAGTAGGGGGAGTCAAACTCAAACTCTCCAGCCACAATACGACGGAAGAGTATGCGGTTGTGCTGATCGGTGTCGTCTTCCTCGGTTTCGTCGTAGAATGGAGGATTTCCAGACAAGCTGATGGATGAGTCGTTTTTAGAAATCAATCACAGGCAACACTTCAAGTAGGAGAGGGCATGAAACACAACGATATGGCTATCAGTGATTACGTCTGTGTAATACTGGGGAATGTACTGACAATCTTCTTCTACCTGGTGGGCACTCACAGTATGAACATGATGACACCAACAGCCCAGCAGTCAATCGGGCAACCATACCGGCGCCGGGCCACAACTTCGGGTGCTGAGATAAGAAAGCATGAGAAAGGGTATCAGAATCAGAATTCACTTTATTAGTCAGGTACAACTGCATGTACTAGCAATTTACTTTGGGAGTATTGATGCTTACGTTAACACATAACATAGAAGAACAAAGAACATAAGAAAAATACATAAGTAAAACTAAAATAGTAGAATAGTTGAATATAATAGCGCAGAGCAGTGCCAGCTGTCCAATATAGTAAAAATAATTATAAAGACAACAGAAAGAACAGAGGTATAAAAGTATGAAAATATATGATGTCCAGTCGATGAAAAAGATGTACAAAGATGCATGCAGAGTAGTGGGGGAGTAACAGAGGCAGGGACTGTGTCAGGGAGGGCTTGATATTGAGTTCAACTGCTGAAGAGAAGAAGCTGTTTTTGTAGCATGTGGTTCTGGGTTTGATAGAGTCACTTGCCAGAGGGTAGTTTTTTTTGAGCAGGATATGAGGGATGCAAAGTATGTGTACATTGTGTTCATGTAGATCTGCTAGCCGAGTAGTAATAACGAGATGAAGGTTGGACTAAATGGCATCTATTGCATATAGGCTAATAGCTGGACAGACAAAAGAGAGACTTACCCAGATACTCAGGGGTGCCACACGGCTCTGTGATACCGTTATTTTCAAACCTCGACAAGTAGAAGTCGCGGAGTACCACTTTGTTGTGGTTATTTTCCGTGTAATATATAAGATTCTCCAGCTGAAGACACAAAAAAAAATATAAAAAATATATATAACATCCATCCATCTTCTGTACCTACTTGTCCTATGCAGGGTCGTGGGTGTCCGGAGCCTATCCCGGGAGCTATGGGCACAAGGCAGGGAATAACCCAGGATGGGGCGCCAACCCAATGCAGGGAACACATGCGTACATTCACACCTGTAGGTAACTCCAATCTACCTTAGCATTTTTTTCTAGGATAGCGGGTGAAAGTCTGAGAACCCAGAAGAAACCCCAACATGAATCGGGAAGAGACTGCAAACTCCACATACATGGAGCTATGGTGGAGATTCGAACCCTGGTCCCAGAGGCAACAGTGCTTTCCCTTCTAGTAAAATCTCTCTTTATAAGCCCTGACTTATAGGGGCAGGCCTCACATAAAACATATATAGAGAATATGAGAATCTGTACCATCAGTCTGCTGTCACTATAAATCAGGGCTTATAAAGAGGAATTATAGTCTATATAAGCATCTATCCTGTAACATGTAAAAATCTTAAAAGCATTACATATAAGGAAGATTAAATCTCTAAAGGTGGCTTCAACATCATGGAGAAAATGAAATGAAGTTTCCAAACCGCCAGCTGTCAAAAGTATTCTAGGGGGTATCTTGATGGTTGTTGCTTTCACACGAATTTATTGGAAAAGTGAGCAAATCATATGAGAGGGATCAGTATGTCTCTGAAATGGAGGCTGATGAATGGGCTGTTCTCCATCGCCTTCATGAGCCTACTGACCTGGGAACAGAGGCGTAACCACTTCTGTTAGTGAGAAAGAGAGAGTGGGTTTGTGGCCTTTTATCCTAATAAAAAGTTGTATCCTTGATTTTTTTTCCTCCCGTTGAAAATAATTTAGCCGAAGCAACCTAGAAACTTTATTTCTGAGCCTTTGTGTAAAACTTGCGTTTAGTATACTGCCAACTGTCAGGAAACAATTATGCATAATTGTGTTAATATGATAATTCTTCAGATTATAAATAACAAGTATATTACATTTCCCATCTGAATAATCAGCTACCCAACAGCTGCCGTTGCATTCTTGGTGGAGAGCTTTTCAGTTTTCTGAAGTCTTACTCAGAAGAAACAAGGGAATGGATCCAGACAACAAATAATTACATAATAATTATGTAATTACATACAAGGGCGTAGGTTTTATTATAACATTGGAAAATAAGGGGCATTACCGTCATAACCTGTGAAAATTACGTAAAATTCTATATTCATTTTTTACAAGACTTTTAAAGGGACAGATTAACAAAAAAATCACCCCCCCCACCAAAGATCTTATGCTTATATAAGAGGAAAAGGATGAATTGGAAAAATACATAAGCCCTTCTGCTTGGGACAGTCATAAAATATGGAGGCTGGTTTTCCTGTGATAATTACTTCTGTGACTTTAAAAGATATCCCACCTCCCCTGGAAGTTCTGGGAGTCTCCTGCAATTTGTCAGCAGCTTCCTAACACCTACAAATTATGTGCAATATCCTACAAATGTATGCACAGAGAAATAAAACTGATGTTATGAAGGGGCGTGGCTACAGGTGAGCAGGGTGGGACTGCCTGCTCACCCAAGACATCCCAACCCAAATCAGTGAGATCTCGATTTAATTAGTGACTGCGCCAATACCTGGCAGATGATATTTAACATAGCCAAATGTAAGGTACTCCATGTAGGGAGCAGAAATATAAAGTACAGGTATTTTATGGGTCCTACTGAAATAAAGGTAG
>JABFEA020000110.1:4958964-4972349 GCA_019775915.2 Cyphomyrus plagiostoma | reverse complement strand
AAGTTCTCCCCAAGCGAGCTTGATGGGCCAAATGGCCTCCTCTCGTTTGTATAGTTCTTATGTTCTTATGTTCTTATGAAACCTAAGTCAGTAATGCAAAATTATACGAGATCTGATTAACTGAGTCCTTTGGTAGTGCTGGACCAACGTTTGTCCGACTAGCCAACATTTGATCCACTCTGCAATTAGTCGAATGCCTCTCTAAGCTCGTTAAGTTATACTAAAGTGGACAACCCTTCAATAAGACAGATACCCTTGGCTCAGTTAAGCGTGTGTAAAAATTTGATTTGAGTATGCGTTTATTAAAGTCTCATCCAATAAATGTTAATAAACTATAATGTTAGATACATATATTTATAGTACCTGCTTTTTTTGTTAAATCTCACCTATGTTCACCTAGTTTGCTTCATCGTTATTCAGGACATCCCCCTGTCTTCTTATCCACCCTGAGCAGCATAAGCAACTGGTGGCTGCGATTAGCCTTTTCATTGCAAAAACAATTGTCTAAGCAAGTTCTAAGAATACCCTACTGTGGGTGACAAAGTTGCCCAAGTTGCTTAAAATTGGATCAGGTACAGGAAGTTACCAAATAACCACTAGGTATGTTTAGCAACAAAGAGCATTGCTGAAAATGAGAGTTTTTAACAGTAATTGTATGAGGAGTGTTTTAAAGGCACTTTAAATAGAATATACAGAAAAATTGGGAACTTTCAAGTGATTTTTGTGTGAAGTGAGTCAGAACCCTTATGTACTCATCTGTGTTCCTATGTGTTCCAATTGAATCTCCAGAAATACTACTGAAATAATATCAATAACTCCCACAGATCCGTCCCCTCTGTTCAGTCATCTCATCCTCGTCTGTCATTATAGTACTGCCAAACACTTGTTTAACCTAGTCTGAAGGGGATTACAGTTAGTTTTTGTCATAAGTTTGGTTCATTGTGTGAGATTTGGTTCATCAGCTGAGAAAAGGCCAAGGTCCAGAGACCACTTAAACTAGGATTTATTTAATCATATTTTTTCAGGCATGAATTTCAGCCTGTACATTGAACGTTTGTGGAAAGTCAAGAGAAAAGGTATATAAGTTAACTATAATATGTAACCATTGTGATCTTGCTTTGTTGTATTTTTTTATTTTTTATTGTGAAGAGGACTGTATTTTATTCTGAAGAGGACTGTGCACAGATCCCTGTCTACAATTACCTTCTCAAAGGCTCCTCATCTCTTCTTCTGTTCCTTATTTTCAAGAAGTTTTTATGAAAAAATATCACTCTCAAACAAATTGGCTATCTAAAGTCTCAGTATTAAAAGTTATTGAAGCAATCCATCAAGATCTTTGCAAACTGAATAAACACAACAAATAAATTCAGGGATTTTTTTCTAAACTGATTTTGACAAAAATACGAATGCATTGCATTATGTTACTCTAATACCATGTGAATCAATGTCTTAATGAATGCAAAAATCACATTAATTTCCCAGACACATGGTACTACAGATGCTGCCCATTGCATCTGCTCAGAGGAGCTGTCACTCTGTCTGTCTGGCGGGCACATTTGTATGTTTGTGCATCTGGCTGCTTCATGCCATAGAAATTGGAATTATCACTGTACCACGCTTCACAAGGACTTGAAGGCAGCTTCCATCTCCCCTCGCAATTATGTTTTACAGAATTACGAATTACACTTTGGATAAAGCCTATCAAGTTAATCAAAAGTGAGTGCTTAAAAATCCCCTCATGCTGCGACTTTGCAGCCTGACTTATTCATTGCCTTCTTTCCACACCCTGTGCTTGATATTATTACTATAAATAGCAATAGAGTAATTAATTCCTTAATTAAACAGAGGTACTTTACTGCTCATAAAACTTCTCAAAGTTTGGTTTTTACACCTGGGCTCATTGATAATTAGGCACCCTTCCTGTTGACTAGAATGTCGTTTATGATCACAAAAATATCCGGCTATAACTTAATTATGCACAAACAGACTGTGGAAAAAGTTAATAATTTATGTTCTGTTCTACATACATTTATTGACTGCTTTTTGCTGCCTTATCTCCACAAAATTTCTAAGAAAACTTTAGACTGAATTTTAATCGATCCCTTTTTTATCTATGTTCAAAATATCAAGGAATTCATCAGTCTTTGACTTCAAGCTCCTTTTCTCAGCCAGAACTATACAAACTGAGAGATACTTTAGTTCTACATTGCAGCCTAATTTTATCGTATTGGTAATAACCTGAATACAACCGTCATTGCCTTTCAGGTCCAACTCTCCTGACAGCTCCCTCTGTAATCCCTGTACATGTGCGGCTAGCTCCATTTTAATTTGCTCCCTCTGGCTTTCAGTGAAATGTTAGCGTGGACATTTGGGAATTTTCATGGCACCACAGCATTTCTCAACCATCAGCATGAAAATGCATAAGAATTCCCCGTAGTGTCACTGTTGGGTCTGCTGTAGAGTTTTGCACATTTTCCACATCTGTATACCTTCTCCTAAAAGGGTCATTCAGTTAGCACTTTGGAGAAGTACCGATTTTCATTCCAAATCAGCTCTGATGAGTCTGATTTAATTAATTCCTTTTAATCAATCCATTTGATTCAGTTTTGGAGCTGCCAGTGCTGTGACTAGAGCCAGAAAATCTTCTGGAATGGCATCTCTAGGGCTCCAACAGCTTGTCTTGCCAAAACGGCCTACCAAGGAGAAGCGGAATGAAGATGCCTATTAATTTGGGGCATGTCTTCATTTGTTTTTAGGAATGACACCATTACTGT
The DNA here is from genome assembly GCA_019775915.2 of Cyphomyrus plagiostoma. Classification (NCBI taxonomy): domain Eukaryota; kingdom Metazoa; phylum Chordata; class Actinopteri; order Osteoglossiformes; family Mormyridae; genus Cyphomyrus; species Cyphomyrus plagiostoma. The sequence continues at coordinate 4,969,575 of JABFEA020000110.1, read as the reverse complement.
TATGATTTTGCCATTTTATGGAGCAGGTATTGACCAGACAACAGGCTGTCCTAGACAACAGGTCTCAGCTATAGCTGAAATGCACATCGAGATGCCTGGGCACTGGATTGTAAATCCGTCATGTTATTTATTAGCTGCAATTTATTATTATTATTATTATTAGCTCTTATTTATTTAGTTAGTTGTTAGCCACTCATTCCCAAACAGCTCAGACTCCTGGCTGGGCCTGCCACCTTCTGTACTGTACTTACAAAGTTCTTGCTTACGGTTTGCATTCCGAAAGTGCCTCTATGACAACCTTCTCAGAGGACTTAAGCATGCGTGGGTCTAATGTTAATTTCAACAGAAGGGAGCATTGTGGGTAGGCAGGATCCATGCTCATGTCCACCATGGCAGTGATGGCAGAGATATGGTAAGCAATTGAAAGCCCCAGGTCTTAAGAATTTAGCCTGGTTTTAATCCACTTGCCAGTAGATTGTGCTGCTTTTTATAATGTGGTTGGTACCATTGACCAAATTAAGTCAAGGCATATTCACACTTTATTAATGCTAAATTTTCCTTCCACAGGTGTGCAAGCTATTCATTCTAACACATTCTCAGCTACATCAACAATAATCATGGATTTTGTCAGTAACCTTAAGCCATTTGGTGACTTTTTTAAATTAAAAAAGCAGGAATTATGAACTTGCCAAGCTGATGTGTTCCTGTGAACCAGCACGACGGCAAATATAACACACGTCATTACTTCCTGTTATGTCCCAGACCTACTACTGGCACATTTGACACCTCAGGTGTGAACCTCTGCAGTCCACATGTTGGCATAACTATCCACAGTTACATTTAGTGTTGGGCAGTTAACCAAAATCTACATTGGTTTGCCCATAATCAGCTACTCTTTCTGGGATTTCCAAATGAAAACAATAAACAAATAACATAATCCGGATATGGCTAGCATCCATTTTCCAAACTTTTCTATTACAGGATCACAGTGAGCCTATACACAGGAAGGCAGAGTGCTCTGTAGACAGGATGCCAGCCCATCAAAGGTTGTAACACACAATGTAACATTTCATTAAAGACACCCATTTACCTAGCCATACGTTGTTAAAGACTGCAGGAAGAAATTCTGAACGTACTCAAGCCCAGGGAGAACATGCAAACTGCACATACATATACCCAGGAACCAAACCCTGTAAATGTGAGGCAATAGTGCTAACCACTGAGCCACCCTGCGACCTCATTAGTGTCATAGTCAGCGATACCAATCAGGCTTGGAACGACTGAACTGAAAAGCTGCAATGTCCTATTCATTTCCATTACTAAAATGTTTTGCAATGATTTTAATATCTTACTATATTTTATCATGTATTTATGTTTTAGTTTTGAAAGTACCCGGCTTAAGAGATGTATTTAATATTCATACATTTAATTTGTATTCATATTAATATTTTATTCAGAGCAGATAAGGAATGGGTTGATGTCACCCCAAGACAGGAGTCCTGGGTTCGCCCCATTTCCCATTCTCACTGCTCTGAATCTTAGGCTTTGAAGGTTCTTCCAAGTCCTGCTTAGAAGTGTCTGATTTTTATCTGTGACGCCTTTGTTAACTTTTCCTGTCAGATCACCTGTGGCCCGAGCAGAAAATTAAATGCGCAGTCACTGTAGATCGTAGGACCTGGCTTGCACTAAAAACGATTTAATAGCAGCTAATTAAAATCAGCATTTATGCTGAAGCTGACCTGAAATGTAACAAGCACCCTTTGGAACAAACGCGTTATAAAATGCATGTAAAGTGACAGAGTCTGTTTTCAGCACAGTCCCCAGCATCATTGTGACAATGCCGGACCACGATTCCTAACCCCAAAAATTCCCGTCCCTTATTTAATGTACTATCATGCCCGTTGTGTCTCAAATGAAACAGAAAATTTGTTCATTGGTGATCACAGGAAGAACACAACCAGAAAGGGTTTTATGGACTGAGAAAGAAATCATTCAACAGGATGCTAATAGAAACAGTTAAAAGCCTGATTATTGGGATTTTTTTGTAAGAGTCATCTGGGTGTGGTGATGGTTAGTTGTCAATATTCAGCAGCAGACTGTACGCCAGCTGAAACTGCTGATGATATATTAAAATAAGACCACTTAAAGTCCATCCTATGCTGAACAATGCAGTGGTACAGGCTGGACAGAGTGCCAGTCCATTACAGGACACATATACACATCAGCATAAGCGATAGGCAACTTAAAGTTCCTAATGGATAAAATAATAGTCAAACAACCAAAATTAGCAGTTGGAATATGGATTTATGCATGGATAACATGTTAAAAAAACCAATAAGAAAATCCATTAAAAGCATTAGAAAAAAATCCAAATTCCTAATCTTAATAGACAGCAAATGTTTTCATCCTTTTGGTTAGAAAGAATATCTAGTGTCTGACCACTACTATAGAAAAGAACTGCATAAAACGAAGTTGTCCATCAAACTCCAGTACTGTGCTTACCCTACAGCAGATTTTATGCAGCTTCTTCTTGTGTCATTTATTTGCATATTGTTCTAAACACATATATGTGCCTTTGGACAACCCACTCATCAAGATTTTTGTTTTAAATTTATCTAGATGCTTAGCACACAGTTAATTGTTGCTGTTCTAACAGTCTAAAATGATTCTGGCAGGTGTTTAAATTGGTAACATCAAATGCACATCTAACAAAAAAAAAATGTGTATACTGCATACGAAGCAGACAACATTGGCCCAGTTTCATGGAACTACATAAATAATAGCCTTTAATACATACAAAAACTGAAGGAAATTAATTGTGTGAATAAACAGAGTGAATAAACAGATCTGCTACGGTAAATAAGCACTGCTAATTCTGACAGTTAACTTCAAATGAGTATGATACGGCATTTAATCCTAATGTATGTCTGAGTTTAAACTGTGAATACATCGTGAGATATTTCACAGACGAACGAGAATGCTCGAAAAGAAAGAAAATAAACATAACATTTGAAGGATAACACATTAATTAACATCCAATGAAAAATTACACAAGCTATTTGAAGCAATGTACAACAATCAGCGTCTTGCTGGGTGGAAGATGTAAGATTTAAAAATATTAAGCACTATCTTCATTACTCTTTCAAGGCTGGAGTCATAGGTCTACTATGACATAATATGCTTCTATTACATTTGGCATTGAGGTTGGTTGTGTAGGTGTCGTAAATGTCTGAGCCTAGTTTCGGTGGCACAAGGTTGTCTGACATGCGTACACGTTCCTCACGTGACCTTTAACACAGTCTCTGTCTTCTGTTGGCTGCCCAACAAAGAGGCAACACTCAGCTTTTGGTAGCAACGATATCTTTTAACGTAGAAGGATAAAACATTTCTCTGGAATATCCTTAATAGCTACGAGGGGAAGCAAAAGAAAAAGAAAAAAAAAACAACGAAAAAAAAAATGGAAAAAGGACGGGAAATTAAATTTATAGAGGCTGGAACATAATAGGGTAGTTTTAAAAAGCCACATTTTATCTCAAATGTTAAAATCTAACATCATACTACATTTTTCTTACTACGAAGTGTGTTTCTGAAAGAACGTGGTCTTAACTGCTGTTGTACACATTTTTACCGTGATAACGAATAATCGTTGAAAATGACAATAAGCGCAAATGAAGCAATCTATGAGTATAGAAATGAATTATAAAAGACTATACTTTCATCTGCACGGTCCCTGCATGTTCATTAAAAATATTTGTATAAAAATTTGTAACAATAGAGATGCACCATAAAATGAAAACGTAAAGACAAATAATTATAATTTATTAACACAAACTGTAAATAAAGTAGTCTGACGTTCGGCAAACAAACCGGATGGCTGGCATCAGATGCTGTGTGTATTCTGCAAAGGATATTGGCTCGGTCCACTCAGAAAAAAAAAAACAAACAAAAAACAAACTCCGTTTGGATTTCAGACAGCATATCTAAAGTAACAAGTAACATAAACATTGGCAATGCCCAGAATTTCTTAAAAAAAAAAAAAGTGGAGGTAACACTCAGAAACTTTACGGTAAATCGCCTTTCAAATACGGGAATAACTTACCTGGAGACTCAGTTTTCACGAAGAACAAAGAACACTGGGTGCTTAATTGATTAGTAGATGTGTACAAACCTAGCAGTAAATTTTTTATCAGTTATTAAGAATTAACAGTTATTACTGGTATTATTACAGACTGAAGGTATCATTAATAATAGATCGAATACAATCTTTTTGACAAATTCGCGCGTGTCCGGTGAAAGTTAGCGTTGAATCAGTTTGTCAGTCCATTGTCCTCCGTCACTAAACTGTTTTTGTATTAAAGAGAAAATCTCTCTCCCTCCTTCCCTCCTTAAGTGAAATTGCATTATTGGCACAGGCTGATCTCTCTCTCTCTCTCTCTCTCTCTCTCTCTCTCTCGCACACACACAGAGTATCATAGAGCTTTTCGTTATCAATTGGAAGCCGTAATATCTAGTATGACGAAGATCAATAAAAGGTCATCGTCATAATCACATTAACTGCAGTACACAAATATTCTAACCATCCTTACTGATTGACCAAACACATCTAAAATACAAAACACGTAGTCCTAATCTTTTGTTATGTCCTTTGTATCGCTTGTGAATATCAGAACCAGTAAAACTCTGACGAACAATCTACACTGTTTCACAAATTTGCGATGTCTTCACATGACAGCTTGTGTCTTCTTCTTTGGGTGGATGGATGAATGTTTTTATTTCATCAAGATTCTAGTCAGTCTAATCTTATTCATCATCACATTAACATATACAGTATACATATTGTAACGGTACATAATGTGCTACTTGTTTTATTTTACTTTCGCTTTAAGGGTAGGTCAAGCGTATTACGAAAGGGCGCGGAAAACAAAAGTATTTTATATGTAAATCGACATGACAGAGTGCGGAGTTCTCCTTCACCAAGAGAAAATATTATCAGTTATTTTTTTTCCTTTGCATATACAGCAAATAAGTACGCTGGGGAGCTGGCTTGGATTAATTAGGTCAGTCTGCGCCAGCTTTGTACATGTATGTCGGGCTAGTTGCTGGATGACTGATATTGAAGTACACCTCTGAGCACCGAGTTACGCGGTTCCTGTGGTGTTTTTAAAGCTGGTTCCTGATACTTTTATCCAGACAGTGTTACAGTATATAGGCTAAAAGTGTTAAAGGATGTTCAAATCTGTAATTTTAAGTGTGCACATGCCTTATACAGGTGAGAGACTATGGAATCGTTATTCACAGCTATGTAACTGCTAGTTCACAGACGCTTTCCCTCCCTTTCCTGTTTTTTCAAGGCTAGTCTCTTTCTTTTCTTTGTATGCCTTTCTAACTTAGTGTCATATATTATTTCTGCCGCTGAAACACCAGCATTCAAAGCAAAAGCTTAGATAACATGAAGACTGAACATTAAGAGCATGTATACATCTCCCCAGTATACAGTGGACATAAAAGCTTTAATGTAGCCTGTTAATTATATTGCATTAAATTAGCGTTACACCAGTTTTGTCAACAAATTCAAAACTCAGTTTATTAATTTAACAGTGGCCTTCCTCTCATACTCTCCCCAAAGCACTTAACATAGAAAGCAACATTAAAAGTAGGCATGAAATCATTAAAATTAGTAACAACATCACATAAATGCGCAACGTAATTACAGTTATGCAATCAGTGTGAAAAAAGAACAAGCCTGACAATGAAAAACACGATGCAGAAGCTCCTAGCGTAGGTACAAGAAAACTCCTGGTTTCCAGGCCAGTCAGATCCCTAAATCTCCAAGGAACATCAGCATTACCAAGTAAAAAAGAGATCTTATAACTGCTCAGCCTGCAAACTGTGTTTCTCACTTGTCAGGTTCCAGGCTTGTGGTATGTAGCGTGAATGGCCTTTTCAACGACCAACCTGCAAAGGTTCAAGATGAGCTGAAGTCCACATCTGATGGCAGAGGTGCTTCATCAAGAGAGGAACAATCAAGGCGAGAAGCCACCTTCAGACCAGCCAGTTATACTTTGTGTTTTGTGATTGGTTAATCACCATCACCATAATGCATAATGCTGATCTCACACACAAATTCCTTCTATACTGTGCTGTTTATTTATACATTTCCCTCACCAGAACAACAATTTTCTGTAACTATTGTAAAAGCAAAATAATTTAATGCACTATCATTTATCTTTTGCCAGACAATCTCCTCCAGAGACACTTTGAACTGTCAGTCCAGATTGAAAGTGTTCACTGCGTTCAGGTTATAGCTCATGATATTATACCCCACTATAGTTAAATACATAATTAGCTTGTTTAAAATTCACCACTTTTCAACTGAAATAGGTCCAACGAATAGACTTATTTTGTTACATTTAGTTTAACTAGTTATTTTTAAAATGATGCTGTGTAGTGGGATTAGTTAGCACTATAGCTACTCACCTGTTTTCATTGTGTCACCACTTAATAGTTAATGCTCCTGCCTGGATTCCAGATAGTGAAGAAAAACTAAATAAGGTCAGTCCAATTCAGCCTTTTTTACCCTCAGGTAAAAACCTGAAAAAGTAAGTTCCAGTAATGGGAACTGTTAAGTCACCTGACAATTTTGAATGGGTCAGTCAATGGCAGCACTCAATGTGCCATCTGGTTCTGGTTTGTTTGAAAAGCCTATAGGCCTCTCTGACCCAGTCATTGGCCCTCAGAATAGAATAGAACATGCGACTTGCTCTAATATCACCATGTTCTGTACCTCTGTTCGCATAATTTGCTTCACCATTTAGATTCAGATCCAACATTCTGATTTTTGTCACCCATTAGAATAATGTGTCAAATTTCCTGATGATAAATTACAGTACTTAACAGATATTCACGAAGTACAATAGTGTTCAACTGTTATAACTTCTGCATCATATGAACATGTGAGTGCTTCAGAAAAAAAGGCATCATCAATTAAATACTTAGAAAGAAATGAATACAGTATAATTGTAAAGTTTTAAAATACTGAAACGAAAACACCAGTGCATAGCCAGATATTTAATACTGGCCCATTGTGAGAATGGAAGCAGATAGTATATAGTATGAGGCTAATATTGGTCATAGATATAATATAGTATAAGGAAACCTGCATCAGATAAGCAAAACTGAAACTTGTTGGTCAGCTAACAATGGGTCATTATCTCTGTGGTAGAATACCTGTTTTGCAGGTGTGAAGTCCTGGGTTCAGTCCCTAATATCTCAGATGTGGCTCCTTGCCATGCAATGTCAGAACATTTGGTGTTTGATTGATTTTACCCTTTTAGGGGGCAGTGTAGGACTCTGCCTGATGAGCCGAATGGCCTCCTCTCATTTGTAAATTTCTTATGTTCTCTGTAACTGGAAAGTTGCTTGGTCAATTCGTGTGCTCAGTAAGATCCTGCTTTGGCAGAATCCATGTATTATTCGTTCATTCATTTTCTATCAATTTCATTTGTTAAATATACAAAGGTTAATTAGACGGCAATCTGCCTGAGACATAAAGTGAACAAAAATATATATTGTGATCATCCGCATATAGTGATCTATTTCACCCAGACGTATAAGCAGTTTCCACTGTTAGTCATTTTGTTAGCTAGTTATTTGTTGGTTATTGGGGGATCGATAGCAAAATGGGACACAAGCTTTTATTTGTACTTTACTAGACTGTTAGACCCCTCACATGTTTATGATTCTTATTAAATTTGGCCAGCAGATGGATCGTTCGTTTTCCATAGAATTAAAATGACTAAAGTATATTGGTTATAGGTCGAATTTTCCGTTGCAGAAATTAATTGATGCATTAAAATGTAATTTAGGTACAAAAATAACTGCGTTTGCTCAGTTTTTGATTTCTGTCTCTTTTCCTGCACTTCCGTGTAACTTCCAAGTTAACACCGGTGCTTGTCATAAACCAGTCAACAAGTTTATCCTCGCGCCTCCCCAGTTCATATTAGAAGGAAAAGACTGGAGTACGTACTTAATAGGGTTTGAAATGGCATTCAAGGAACTACAATCGATCGAGTCTTGTTCCTGCGGTGTGACCATGACATAAGTCCCTTAGTTTTTGCAGCGTTAAAGTGCCTTTAGTAAAATGTGCCCATGTTTCAACATATAGTGAGATGGAATTAAGAAAATGGCTCGATCTTTTCCATTTATGATTTGAGCACACATTTGTAAATTGGAAAACAAATCAAAAGCAAGATTCATATGTGCTGGAATTGAATACTCAGCTTGGACAGGAAGTTGTGCCTAAAGCCAGTCAATTGAGAGCTGGTCCCTTTATTAAAACTGTGGTGGACCGAGGCATAGCAAGAGCAGTAAAGAACAAGGTCAGTTTGCTTGCCTGTGCAGAACACGCTCTTTATTATAGTGAACAGGATTGTAACAGGCATCCAACAAGCACAAAACTGAGACACATGTAGCAGAAACAAAAGCTGGTCACACGCCGAACACACACGGTAGAGATTTACACAACCTAAGAACACACAAGGACTGGACAGGGCACACACAAAACACGGACAAACATATGTGCGACTGTAGGAAATGCAACCATAAACAACAACAGCACAACAAAGGCTATTTACAATTACTGACAGGGCTATTTACAATTCTCCGCGAGCAGGCTGGGAAATTCTGACGCCTGCTACAAAGCAATATTGCAAAATTAACAGCAATGTGGTAATGTTAAATGCAATCAGATAGTATTAAAAGCAATATGGTAAAGTTAAAAACAATACAAATTAAAAGCAATAAAGAAAAGCATTTTTTAATTATTTTTTAGTTGAATTTATTTTGTGTATTATTTTATCTTTATTTGTATGTATTTCACTTTCTTATTCAACATTTACTTCCTTGTTCTTTTACAGAATTATTCTTTTTATGGCACTCCTGTGACTCCATAGGTATTATTGCAAACTGGAAGTGTTTAAGAACAACAGAAACTGAGCCACAAAGTGGCAGACCACATAAAGTAACAGTGCATAAAAGTCACCAACGCTCTGTTCACTCAAGAACTACACAGTTCCATTCTCCCTCTGGCATTAACTTCAGCACAAAAACTGTGCACTGGGAGCTTCATGGAATGGGCTCCCTTAGCCGAGCAGCTGCATGCAAGCCTTAAATCCCCAAGCACAATACCAAGCATTGGATGGAATGGTGTAAAGCATGTCACCACTAAAGTAGTGGAAGCATGTTCTGTGGAGTAACAAATCATACTTCACTGTCTGTCAGTCTGATGGGCGAGTCTGGGTTTCGTAAATGCCAGGAGAATGTTACCTACTTGACTGCATTGTGCCAACTGTAAAGTTTGGTGGAGGATTGTAAGCCAGGCCTTCACTTCCAACATCAATGCCTGACGTCACAAGTGCTTTTCTGGATGAATGGGTGAAAATTCCCACGGACAAACTCCATAATCTTGTAGAAAGCCTTCACAGAAGGTTGGCAGCTGTTATACACTGTCCAGCCAAAAAAGTTGCCATTTGAATTTAAATCAGCACATACTTAAAAGCCAATAACTGGATCATTATTACAGCTCAGCAATGTTATGCAGCAACAGAATGAAGGCAGTACCTGAATTTACTCAATGGCCAGATTATACCCCATCCATCATCAATGGATTTTTTCTACCCTAATAGCATGGGCATATTCCAGGATGAGAATGCCAAGAATCATCAGGATTGAAATGTGAAAGAGTGGTTCAAGAGCATTAGGAATCATTTTCATACACACATGGACAAAATTGTTGGTACCCTTTTGTCAATGAAAGAAAAACACAATGGTCACAGAAATAACTTTAATCTGACAAAAGCAATAATAAATAAAAATTTTATGAAATTTAACCAATGAAAGTCAGACATTGCTTTTCAACCATGCTTCAACAGAATTACTTAAAAAAATTAACTCATGGAACAAAAATGATGGTACCCGAAACTTAATATTTTGTTGCACAAGCTTTTGAGGCAATCACTGCAATCAAACGATTCCTGTAACTGTCAATGAGACTTCTGCACCTCTCAGCAGGTTTTTTTCCCACTACTCATGAGCAAACTGCTCCAGTTGTCTCAGGTTTGAAGGGAGCCTTTTCCAGACGGCATGTTTCAGCTCCTTCCAAAGATGCTCAATAGGATTTAGGTCAGGGCTCATAGAAGGCCACTTTAGAATAGTCCAATGTTTTCCTCTTAGCCATTCTTGGGTGTTTTTAGCTGCTTGTTTTGGGTCATTGTCCTGTTGCAAGACCCATGACCTGCCACTGAGACCAAGCTTTCTGACACTGGCCAGCACATTGCTCTCTAGAATCCCTTGATAGTCTTGAGATTTCATTGTATCATGCACAGATTCAAGACACCCTGTGCCAGATACAGCAAAGCAACCCCAGAACATAACAGAGCCTCCTCCATGTTTCACAGTAGGGACAGAGTTCTTTTCTTGAAATGCTTCATTTTCCCGTCTGTGAACATAGAGCTGATGTGCCTTGGCAAAAGGTTCCATTTTTGTCTCATCTGTCCATAGGACATTCTCCCAGAAGCTTTGTGGCCTGTCAACATGTAGTTTGGCAAATTCCAG
>JABFEA020000110.1:4935101-4945321 GCA_019775915.2 Cyphomyrus plagiostoma | reverse complement strand
CCCGTGGCATTTAAACGATGCCCAATTGGCACTAAGGGGCCTAAAGTGTGCCAAGAAAACATCCCCCACACCATTACCCCACCACCACCAGCCATATATATATATATATATATATATATGTCAGGGTCAGCCCCTGTTGTCCTACTCTACGTTTTTGGTCATCCCTTTGTTCGTGTTAGTCTTTGTTCTTCCCCTGTTACTGGTTTGGCCGTGTGTGGCTCAATGCATTGAGCTTGTGGTTGTTTGTGGTCTTTTCTCTGTGTTTGAATCCTGCCTCCGCTCTTTTTGTATGTTGCTCCCTAGCGTGTCATTTGAGTGTTTCTAGTTATTGTATCTGGTGATTTTATATGTGGTTTCTGGTTTTGTTCCTTGTGCCCCTGCTTGTGTCTTTACCTGTCTGTCATTCCCTAGTGTTATTTTGTGTTTCCTTGGTTAGTTCTTAGTTTCCATGTTTTTAGATCCTTTTGAGTTTATTAGTTTCATCTGTTCCCTGTTTTCCTGGTCTTTCCTGGCATTGTGCAGATTTTCGATAAAGTCAGCAGTTCCGTCATACTTCAAGTGTAAAAGATATAACTCTCAGAAATACTTAGCGAAAAATTATAGTATAACGTTTGGGTTTACTTTCAGATCCATAAAACAATGTAGTCTGTAGTATGTACCTTATGCGTAAGTATTGGTTAGATTACTGGTTCCAGATGAGGAAAATGAAATTTAAACGATAAAACTAAAAAAAAAAATCTGTTTTAAAGTATCTTTATAAATGAGATCAATATAATAAAATAATAGAGTTGAGTCGAGTTCCTTCATCCCACCAAGACTGAGGTAAATGCGACAGCCAATCACGCTTCTTCCTCCTACCAATTGATATGAAAAGAACGGCCAAAATACCTGCCAAGAATTGGCCAATGAAACTGTCTTATTCTAAAGACCAATCAGAACGTAGTTACCGCAGTGATATTAACAAGCAATAGATATGTAACACCGGTAAAAAAAATATTACGGATAAAGATGGTAAATATAGGTAAGATGGTAAAACAATTAACTTATTTACCAATGCCACTAGCTACACCTGCCTGGATAGTGATGTTTTAATGTTGCTACAAGGCTGTACAGGTGATGCATCTTAGGGTGCTTTTCCACTGCCAAGAAGAACCGTACCATACCACGAACTGATGGTTTTCCGTTGTAAATTATCCAAGTCCTGTACCTTTGCTCACTAGCATGGCCGAAAGTGTGACTAAACTGAGCTTCTTGTGTCATCATCATCTGACTGGTGTAAAGGCAGGGGGGATACCTGTGTTCTGCATCAATATTTATGGATTATTTGAAGGAAAAGGATTATATTATTCATTATTAGTTATATTACACATTGTGATACATTGATGTATTCATGATTACTCGGAACTTGAAAACAATAAAACTTGAAAATTACTTTTAAAGTACTATAGAACAACTGAACGTAATGGATTTGTAAAGCAAATTGAGACTCTGACCTCAGATTCAGCTCCAGATGTGAGTGCTGCAGCCCAACAGACTCTGACGTCAGATTTGGTCTCTGGAGAAACTGTTGCAGCCTTACTCATTCCCTGCACCCCCCTTAGAGTTTGGTGCTGGTAAGAATTTTCTTAGTAATTATTTTGTGTATGAAACACGTTGCATTTGTTTAATCACAGACTTAACTTGGTATCGCCTTTCTGGTTTCTAAATCAGGCTTTGGTTGGTCATAGTCTGCTTCACTGAAACAGCAGGTCAGGAACATTTTTTGTCTTAATTTTTTACCTTCCAATTGTGACTTGTCATACCTGTTCACAATGGCACATGTTTTTGTCTTCTCGTGTGCTGTTGTGTTCTGTCTCTGTGGCAGAATCTGCTAGATTACAATATGCAGAGGGTGGTGTTTGCCACCAGACACCAGAGCAGGCTGGACACAGGGAAGTTCAGGTCTCCAAAGAAGAGGAAGTAGTTCATTTCAGGGGTAAAGGTTGTGAAGAGGCATGCACTCACCAACACTTGCCCAGTGGCCAGATTGCTGCTGCCTTATTGAGACCATCTTTGACAGGGTCTGGACCATACACCACAGTTCAAAGAGGAGGGGCCTGGTGCAGTGTCCAGATGTAGTCTCATCCTTGAGGACTACAGGAAAATCAGGCAGCGCATTACTACTTAGTTATGCAGCAGACCACCTTGCAGCTGGTGATGTGAGCCACACCACCCAGCTACACTGGCATAACAAGAGGGTGAAGAGGCAGGACTGCATGGTGTTGAATCTGGGGATGGACTTGCCTAGCTGCTTGGGTGTGGCGCCTGCCCCTCTCCCTCCTGCTAATATGTACCCCTCTATCTGCACTCCCCCCCGGCCCAGATCACTGGTATAATCCCCCTAATTCACTACTTCCATTTCTCTTTTCGTTTTCAATCTCAATATTGCGTCAACTATCACTTCGCAAAACACAATACTGATATTGCGTCAACTATCACTTCGCGCTCACAAAAAACAAAAAAAATCAGATGGTCGTCAGTCTCTGTGGCGCAATCGGTTAGCGCGTTCGGCTGTTAACCGAAAGGTTGGTGGTTCGAGCCCACCCAGGGACGTCTGATTTTTCATCTAGAGGTACTTTACCATTATTTCACCATGCTTATAATAGTACCTCATCGAAATATCTCCGTTATTCACTACTTAAAATTTTCGTTTTGATTCTATTGAAATTAACCAAATAGATATAATCAAAATTTATATAAATAATTGATTCTATTGATATAAACAAAACATGATGCTGATATTGCATCAACTGTCACCTTATGGTCACAGCGTTGTTCTCAGTGAAAAAATGAAGTAGTGAATAACAGAGATTTTTTGATGTGGTACTTTAAAAATAAACCTTTGCGGTGTAATAAGCGGTTAGCCCATTCGGCTATTAACCGGAAGCTTGGTAATTTGGTGGCAGGAATGATGGGCTTTTTTTCTAGCGAGATATTTTAGTATGATTTGACCATTCCTTATAACATTACCTCATAAAAGTACCCCCATTACTCACTACTTGTTTTTTTCGTTTTCAGTTCATTCTAAGGATATAAATACGAGCCGGATATTGGATGAACTGTTGAAAAAAAATGCGGAAAAGTGCTAGTCTCTGCTACGAATTTGGTTAGTGCATTCGGCCATCAACCAAACAGTGAGTAATTAGAACCCACCCAAGGGCAATGAGCTTATTTTCTAGCTAGATGTATTAATTTGCCTTACCTTTCCTTTTAATGGTACCTCGTGAAAGTATCTCCCTTATTCCCTACTTACATTTTTCGTTTTCATTTGATCGTTTTCATTGAGAAAAACTGTACCTTTATAAAAATTTTTAAAAAACATTTACGTTTGATTGGTTTCTGTGGTGCAATCAGTTAGTGCGTTCGGCTATTAGTGGGAAGGTTGGTGGTTCGAGCCCACCCAGGGACAATGAACTTTTCTTCCAGGAAAATATGTTGTTGTTATTCGATCCTTCTTTATAATAGCACCTCGTGAAGATATGTTCATTACTAAGTAGTTCAGTGCTTCGTTTTCAGCTGATTTAATTGATATAAATACAATACATGCACTGCATCGACTGTCAGTTCATGATGACTAAAAAAACGGCGTATTACTAGTTTCTGTGGCGCAATCGGTTAGTGCGTTCGGCAGTTAACCCAAAGGGAGGTAATTCGAGCATACGTAGTGTGATATCCCAAGACTTGGTGTAAGGAGACAGACTCAAATCGGGGGCAATACGTTTGTAGACTTTAATTACCTCTCGCTTTACACTCGCAACCGCTTGTTCAAGCTTTTCAAAGAACTCTCTCCTTCTGTTACATTCCACCTTACTGACATACTAGCTCCCCCTAGTGGTCTCCAACACACCTTCCGTATTCACATTACTATATCCCCTCCCCTCTGCTAACACTAGCATAAACAGTAGTTACCACCAAAAACAATAATTTTCAACAACCTTAACCAATTTTCACAGTTCCTTGGTTCCATTTATTTCCTTGTTATTAATATTAGTATGATTATTATTTTTTACATTTTGTGCCTTTAACGACACAAGAACACTAACTATGTTAGGGATTTGGGTAGACAACCTCCTCCCTGTGAGACTCCAAGGTGCATTCTTGCCTTGTGGCTGGGGAGCTCACTGCTAAGCTAATGATAGTCCTTTAAATAAGCAGGAACTTTCCTACTATGTTGAGACCTCCTCACTGCCGGACGTTCACCAGCAGGGGAACCCTCAATCACCTCTTCTGAATCTGCTGTTGCAGCTCTATCAGGAGAGGGGTCTGGAGAGGTTGGGCGGTTCCTTCTCTACCAGGGGTGTGTACTCTTCAGTCTGTGAAGTATCAGATGTCTCCACTGATGTTACTGGAAAACTGGAACTTCTTCTACGCACCTGATCAATGTGACGTCGCACCACTTGACCATTACCCAGCGTGACTTGGCATGGCACAGGCCCTGTCTTCTCCACCACTGCCCCAGGTATCCAGGTCGGCCCGGAACTGAAGTTTCTTGTGAAGACTAAATCTCCTTCTTCCAAAGTCTGTGCTCGAGTGTGCGTGTCATGGTAGCTCTTTCGTTTCTCCTGTTTCCTGTACACTCTGTCCCTGGTGTCTGGGTGTATCAAGTCTAATGTGGACCTCAGTTTCCTTCCACATGGTAGCTCCGCAGGTAATTTACCTGTTGTGGACTGTGGGTTTATCCGATAACTGAACAGTGCTCTTGCCAATTTAGTTTCAAGGGAATCCCCTGTGGTTATTTTTTTATTAGTGACTTAACAGTCTGAACAACCCTCTCTGCTAACCCGTTCGAGGCAGGGTGGTAGGGGGCTGTCGTAATGTGTCTGATGCCATTTTTCTGCATGAACTCCTGAAATTCTGCACTAGTGAAACAAGTACCATTGTCGGACACTACTATTTCAGGTATGCCCTGCTGACTGAAGCTCTGCCTAAGACACTCAATCGTTACAGCTGATGTGGATCTATTAACTATATGTGCATCTATCCACTTGGAATAGGCATCCACCAGAACAGGGATGTCAAAGTCAAATACATTAGAGGGCCAAAAAAACAAATTTGCTACAAGCCGAGGGCCAGACTGGTTCATTGTTTATTAAAACATATTAAAATGATTGCACATGACCTATTGAACCAAGTCCTAACACGGTGTACTGTATTTAATTTAATGATTAAATGAACAATCCAACATTTTTGTATGGCTCTGTCACTAATTTCAAGTGAAAACAGGTTCACAGACAAAACCAAACTTCCTTCAAAGAAGAGTGAGTTTGCGGGCTACCATTGCATTGTGGGGAATGGAGTATTGGTGCGTACAAAACAGCAGCAGGCGGCTGTGGCCTGTGGGCCGGTTCTAATACTAATCAAATATCATCCTGGGGGCCGTAGATAATTCATTCACAGGCCGGATCTGGCCCGCGGGCCTTGACTTTGACACCTCTGCACCAGAATGAGAAATATTTTACCCTTCCATGGGCTCGCGTAATCCACGTGCACTCTTCTCCAGGGTTTATCCGGAACTTCCCATGGGTGTAAGGGTGCTAACGCCAGACTGTTTCTGTGTTCCTGGTGCACTGCGCATGCATTTACCAGCGACTCTACTTCAGCATCCAAATTTGGCCACCACATGTAGCTGCAGGCCAAACCCTTCATCCGAGTGATTCCCGGGTGGGTCTGGTGAAGTTGTATCAATAGTGCTGCTCGGCCCAGGGGAGGGATAACTACTCTTCCACCCCACAGTATGCAACCCTCCTGTGTGCTCAGCTCATCCTTGCGCTTGGTGTGAATGTGGGATCTTCCAGTTTCTGCGGCCACCCTCTCAGGGTGAATTCACACACTCTTGCTAACACTGGGTCTTTATCCGTCCAACTTTTCACCTGTTGTGCATTCACCAGTGGTGTGTCACTGGCGTCCAGCAACAACACCCTCTGTGTCTGTCTTCCTCCTCCAGTGGGTTTTGTCTTTCCACTGTCAGCGGCAGCCTGCTTAGGGCATCTGGATTCAAATGGTCTTCATCCCTCTTGTAGACAATGGTGTAATCATACGCTTTGAGCGTAACTGCCCACCTTTGGACCTGTGGGGAGGCCATCTGTGGTACAGCTTTCATTTCACTGAATAGTGAAAGTAGGGGTTTGTGGTCTGTCACAATTTTGAAGTGCCTTCCATACAAATAACTGAAAATTTTTCACCCCAAAAATCACAGCCAACCCCTCTTTATCCAGCTGGGAGTAATTCTTTTCAGCTGCACTCAGCATTCGTGACACAAAACTTATAGGCCTCTCGGATCCATCTGTCATCTGATGCGAGAGTACTGCCCCTACTCCGTAGGGTGATGTGTCACAAGCCAGGATAAGGGGTTTGTTGGAATTGTAGTGCACCAACATCGCACGTGATTGCATTAGGATCTTTGAATCCTCTAAACCCCACAACCACTTTTCATCTTTCCTTAACAGAAGATGGAGAGGCGCTAGTTGTGTGGAGAGATTTGGCAGGAACCTGTGGTAATAGTTTAACAACCCCAGGTAAGCCTTCAATTCACTAACGTTGCATGGGACCTGGGCACCAGCTATGGCTTCCACCTTCTTGTGTAAAGGGTGTAGCCCTGTGGCATTTATTTTGTGTCCCAAAAACACCACTTCTTTCCCCATGAACTCACACTTGCTCCTTTTTAACCTCAGCCCGCTCTGTTCCAGCCTGGTGAGTACCTCCACCAAGTTCTGAAGGTGCTCCTGTTTACCTGGTCCTGTCACCAAAATATCATCCAGGTATGCTGCAACATTTGGAATATCCCTAAGGAGGCTTTCCATTGTCCTTTGGAGAATCGCAGGACTGGATGCCACCCCGAATGGTAGTCTGGTGTATGTATAGAGGCCTTTATGTGTATTGATCGTCATGTATTTTCTAGATTCCTCTTCTAACACCACCTGCTGGTAAGCATAGCTCAAATCGAGCTTTGTGAAATGCTGTACCCCAGATAATTGTGCAAGTAGGTCCTCGACCTTGGGGATTGGATACTGTTCCACCTTTGAAGCTCTGTTGATGGTGACCTTATAATCCCCGCATATTCTAATTGATCCATCTGGTTTTCTTACAGGCACAATTGGTGCTGCCCACTCTGCGAACTGTACTGGTTCTATGATCTGGTCATCCAGCAGTCTCTGTAGCTCTCTCTCTACCAGTAGTTTTACCGCATATGGCACTGGCCTGAGTTTGTAGAATCGCGGTTGTGCATCATTGTCCACATAAATTCTAGCTGTTGTGCCTTTCAGTTTCCCCAAGCCCTCTTTAAATACCTCAGCATGTTGTTTCAGCACTTCTTCCAGCTCCAGCTCCCACTTTGTTAACCCACTGATTCACCATAGCGAGCTCCTGTAACCAGCTACACCCCAACAGGTTTGGTCCTGCCCCTTCTACGACCACCACAGGCAATACTTTCCTAGTGCTCTGATTCTGCACCTCCACTTGAGCCATTCCAAGCACCCCCAACTTCTCTCCTGTATATGTCTTTAAGGTAAGTGAGCATGGTTTCAATTCTGGAATGTCTGTTTTCTTCCACAGCTGTGCATATTGTTGTCTGCTTAATATTGTCACTTCACAATCAGTGTCAATTTCAAAAGTGACCTGCATTCCATTTTTTTTTACCGTGCGAGTGATGGGAGCAACCTTAGGTAGCTCCTGTGCCACCACATAAATTGTGTTAATGTCATTAGGGTCCACTTTGTCGCTCCCCAGGTCCCTGTCCTTTCTGGTCTAAGATATGTTTAAAACCCTTTGAACTGATTTCAATTAATACAATACAAAATCCTACATACAGTGGACTATACAGGGCATCGGATGTACAGGATGGGTTTTACATCTTCTAACAACTGCTCACACTGTCAAGGGGATACACCTGACAATTACATCCATGCTCTTTGGTTCTGTCCACCTGCTCAGATGTTTGTCCCGTTTTAGTCTTTGTTTTTGGTGGGGGGGGGCTCTTGGGTGGTGTCTTTCTGGCGACTGCATGCAGCGCTACTGGGGTAGCCTGTTGTGGCTGGGTGTATCGCCGGGGTGTGGGTTGGCACATGCACTGCGCCTGGCCCTGGTGTGGGGGTCTTCGGCGCATCGGTGGGGCTGGGGGCCTCTTTAGCTGGCGGGGAGGTTGTTACCATCTGTCCACAGGTGGTTCCTGCCTTGGGGCTCCATCACACCAACACACATGTAGGTCTTTGAGGTGCAGGTGCGTCGCTGGGATGCAGGGGAGGCACTCTCATTACTTACTCTCTCATGACACGTACATTTAGGGCCTTGGGGGTGGGCACACGGAATGGCGTCCAGAGGGTGGTCTGTTCATTCAGCCTTACCTCTGGTGCCAATGCCCACTTCACAATTTTAAGTCGCACATAGAAATTGTGGGTTCTGGGGAGGGACTGAGATGACACCAGCTGTTGATTGGCAGAGGGTGGTTAGTGCCATGCCCTTCCCCTGTTTTTATAGTACTTGAGGACAACACGCACCAACACCACATCTGAGCGAGCGAAGGGAGGCATGGAGTCTTTTCACACCCACGTTCTCTGTTCACCATCTGGAGCCAGGGACTGAGAAGAAGAGCTGGCTATCCGGTCGGGGTCTGGGCTGGTGGGCCTCTTAGCTGCTGCAGGGTCCGAGGTGGTCTTCTTGTCCCCACGCCAGATGAAAAAAGGGGTCTATCTCCGGGGTCTGGTGGCGGATTGCCCCTCTGGGGGCGGTGGTGCCTGGATCTCGGAGCATAGAGTATATATGGGGAGTGTGAGTGTGTGTATGGCGTTCATTTTTGTGTGTCTCCATGTTTGGCGAATGTGTGAATATTTGTTTATGTGTGCATGAGTGTGGGAACGTATGCTTGTGTATGTGTGCGGCTATTTGTCTATACGCATGTGTCAGGTTTGGTCTTAGACTCCACCTGAAATAACATCTCATGCTCTATTCCTCCCCTCCACGCTCCCTGCTGGTGGATGGTGCCCCCGGCTGCCGATGCGTTGGTGGTTCTCGATGTCCGGGGCTGGATGCTCTGGTGTGTGTTGGCTCACTCTTGGCGGTTGCCTGGCGAGGCCTGGCTCTCTCAGCTGTGTCAGGCCCCAGCTGCGGGGTGGGGGGGCTCTTGGATCTCTGGGCCCGGGCTCCGGTCTGCCCTGGTGTGGCCGGCTGTCGGCGGAGCCTGCGTGCTCACCGCCACGGCCCCCTTGGGCTCCTGCGATGTGGCTGCCGGATGGCCCCCCGCCGGAGCGCTCCTCTGCCCTATTCTGGGTGGGGGTTGCAATTGTCCCTGTGGTGGGCCTGCTGGGGTTTCTGTGCCCTGGGGGGCTTCTGGATGTCTGGGGGGCGGAGCTGTGGCTCCCCACACACACTACTAGACATTTACATGGAGAAACCTTATGAACACCAGTGCGCTGACACACACAGGTGTGCGGACAGGTGCTCACGGGCGTGTGCTGTCTTGATCGGCTGTTGCTTCTGGGCATGTGTTGTAATGCTGGGTGTGTGTGCTGTTCAATAACATTTACCGTTTGATTTTTGATGTGATTCATACAGATGTTGGTTGTTGTTTTCTCTCTTTAGCAGACAGTGAAGGGGATTATCTTTTCTCTTCTTTCTCCTTTTTTTCTCTCTCTCCCCCTCTCTCTCTATCCCATTCTTTTCCTCCCCCCCTCCTTCTCTTGAGGAAGTAAATAAAAATAAATAAATAGATAAATAATTACTGTATTTTTCGCAGTGTAAGGCGCACCTAAAAGCCTTAAATTTTCTCAAAAGCCGACAGTGCGCCTTATAATCCGGTGCGCCTTATATATGGATCAATATTGAGCCGCAACAGGTCTCTCAACTACAGGAAGCAGCCGCCGACTCCATTTCCTCCCGTAGAAGTAGCGCGCGGTGCATGCTGGGATATGATTGCCCAGCTGTTCAATTCGGACACTGAAGAAGAAGAATTCGAGGGATTCCTTGATGAGGAATGAACTGATAAAGTCAAATGTATGTGTTTCTTTTGTGTGTTTACAGCTGAACAAGGTTGATCATATAGTGAATATGGACATTAACGTTTAAACAACGTTGAGTTATTGTTATATTGTTATTGCTTAGCACTATTTCGATAGTTACTATATTGTGATTGCATTAACGTTTGATTTACCGTAACGGTATCAGACTGTTTCTTTTATGTGTTTACTGAA
>JABFEA020000110.1:4916824-4930820 GCA_019775915.2 Cyphomyrus plagiostoma | reverse complement strand
TTCCCTGCCTCGTGCCCGTTGCTTCCGGGATAGGCTCCGGACCCCCCGCGACCCAGTAGGATAAGCGGTTTGGAAAAAGGATGGATGGATGGATTTTTATGTATGCACAATTATAAATAGCATTCAATTATTAAAATTAAATATACTTGTTTCCCTACTGTTTATCAGTATTATCTTTTGAAATGGGCACTTAAAATGTTTTACATTGGGTACATTTTGGAGGTTTGGAACGTATTAATTCATTTTGCATTATATCTTATGGGGAAATCAAACTTGAAAGTCGAACTGTCTCCTGGAACAGATTTGTGTTCGAGGGTCCATTGTATGTGTATTTCATTTTTTTAAGAACGGATCCATATGATTAACCAGATCGCCAAAAAAGGTCCATGGTTCACAAAAAGGTTACGAACCGCTGACGTAGTGGCAGAGCTTGTTGCAACCAGACTATACAACTCCTCTCTCACTGCCAGACCCATAGGCAGTAAAACTGAACTTGTCTGCTGTAACCTCACTATAGGCACCATACATCCTACCATAGTTCAGGAACCTAGTTCCTGATTCTGAGGACTGGGTTGTCTCGACTAGGAATTTTTGTGGCTCCTGGCAACTTTCTTGTGTCACTTTCCCACCACACAACAGGAACTATGACGTTTATGATAAATATGCATGGGAGATTCAAAAATCTCGTAGATTAAACTTTACTTATTTCACATGAAACCACACTGCTACCCCAAAACAATGGATAATGAAAAAGTGGTTATGCTAGATATTTGTTATTGATGTTCTTTATATGGCCTGCAACATTTTTACAATTCATTACCGAATCTGGCCAGCAGATGTTTCGTTTTTCACAGAACTAAAAAAAAAAAATGTCATGTTATCCTGCTAATAAGCACTGCAAGTTTCACTACTGACACTGGTGAAATTAGACAGAAATATATCAGTTGTAGATTGAATTTTCTGATGCAGAAAAATGGAGAGGCAGGCAAAGAAGATTCATTAATGCATTTAACAGATGTCAAAATAATTCCATCTCATTTTTTGCTGCAATACTTCTATCTTTATTCCCTGCACTTCTGTGTAACTCTCAAATTGGTGCCAGTGCTTGTGGTCAACCAGTCAGCAGAGTTTTTATTGCTATAAACCCCATCCAGTAGCTTCTAGTCGAGCAGAAAGAACCTACTGCAGAGTATGGACTAAAACATTCAGGAACTACCTCCTAGGAACTACAATTGGGCCAGTTTCCTACATGCCTGAGAGTTTCCTGCAATAGGAAAACAGCTCATGTATTTAATTTGGGCTGTGTTTGTATGACAGACACCGGACATATAGCCTGCAAGATTTAACATTTTTGTCCCCCTAAAACAATAGTCCTCCTTTTGGTTTTGTCCCATAATTAATATAAATACAGTGGTACCTCGGTTCTCAAACTTAATCCGTTCCGGAATCTGAATTGAATCCTAAAAATATCGAGTTCTGATCAAATTATTCCCATAAGAAATAATGGAAAGCCAATTAATTGGTTCCTGGCCCCCCAAAATTACACTTAAATATGTTTTTTTTTTTAGCATTTAAATACAAAATGAACAGGATAAAACAAGAAGAGCATTTTTTTTCTTAATGGCTTCCAAAACGATAAAGATCTTATCCCAACATTACCCCTGTCCTGCCCGGATCGTCCGCTCGTTCCATGTGCCACGCCCCCTTGTTAACCTAGTGTGGGATCCCCATGTGATCAGCTGTTTTTGGTTGTTGTCATTAGTCCTCTGTATTAAATCCGCGTTTCAGTTTGTTTCCCCAGTCTGGTCATTGGTTGCATTCGACTTGCTTACAATGTTGGCTTAAAGCAACGAATTCTGATCCTGACGCAATGCATTACGGTCAGATGCATTGCGACCTCTCGCCCGGCTGCACAAACTGGAACCTCTTCCGTGACGACACACCTTTGCCCTTATTGGCTGAAGAGTTTAGTTACACGCATGACGTTTGTATCCCAGGCAGTTCCGATGTGTAATCTGCTGTTTCTCACGAATATTACATAAAGCATTAAGAACTGGTTTTCAGTTAATTTACCTGGTAAAATAAAGTTTAAATAAATGACATAAGTGCCCTAATAGTACATGTAAGCTAGTGGTTTATTTATTGTTAGTTACTGTAATGTTGCACTGCTTTATTTTGTTAATCGTTCAGTACGTGAAGAAGGCATTCAAGTAAGAATTGCATTGTAGTATGATTCATTTTCTGGCGCATACAATTTATTAGGTCAGCGTTCACGTTTCGACTTCTGATATTCAGATCGAGTTCTAGGTCAAACTGGTTTGTTCAACTTTCAAGAATTTCAAGAAAGTTCTGGTGAGTTCGAGAACCGAGGTACCACTGTATATAAACATTGAGAAGCTTAACTGCTTCAGTCTTCTGCTCTGATTTCCAGTGACTGATTTCAAGGACTAGCCCTGTAACCCTTCTCCATTTTAGGTGTTGGCGGGCTGAATGGCGGTACTCCAGATGCTGCACCACACCTCGGCGGCTGGTAGGTGTCCTGCTTCCATGTACAATAATGTATCTATGACACTCATTGTCTGTCCATTCTGAAACTGTACAGGTCATTCCATTTGTTGAAACTAGTTTCACTTGCAGGACATTTCTATTGTGTGTCAATGTTTGGCGTGCGGCTGATCTGGGTGTGTAGTTGTTTTCAGGTGGGGGAGTAAGATAGTAAAACGGTGCCATGGTTTGATAAAGTCTGTTTTCTTCCTTTTAGGGAGAGTGCTTCAGGAGATGGTTTTAAGACTCACCGTGAGTGACAAGCAAGATTCCAGGTGGGCCCATCAGAGGGACTGCAGCAACTTTCCTGACAGAGGAGTGAGGGGGTCTTCTTGAGTCTGGCTGGATTCCTTGGACCATTTACTTCCTGCCAGATTCTAATCTGGGAGATCAGACCCAAATCATTGGGAGACCAGTATCAAGTGACATAAACACTGACCTCCACTGGTTGGAGTCTGGAGCTCAGGTTCCTGTCTCATCCTGGTAAACTCAGTAGGTCAGATTGTGTCTGGTCTGCTTTTCAGGGAGCGGGTTTTCATCCGGACTGGGAGGGCTAGTTTCAAACCATAACTGAGCCTTAAACAGCCTAAGCCTGGTTCTTAGAACCCCCGCCCCCATAAAATCTGATATTGTGTATTTCTTGTTTTTTTTTCTCATGCTTGTTGGTTTCTATAATTGCTCATTTGTTATATCCAGTCTTAAACCAGAGTGATTCCATTACAAGCACTTAAGCTTGAAGGAAGTCTTCCCCCATTCTCTCCTATATTCCACACACCTGGTCATAAACAAATTGATGTTCATCAGCAAGTGATTTCATTTGGCCCATCTTGAGAAGAGACTCTAAAAACTTGAGTGGAAATAGGATTAAACAGTATCCCATGACAACAAGATTGCGACAACATTTAGTGTTATAAAATTCTCCATCTGGCTACTCTCCATTCTCCCCCAACCCAGCTTGCTTTCTGGCATTTTTTTCTCCAGTGATGTTCAGTTTAATTTGAATGTGTAATAAAGGTCTTTAATCTAACTATTGTTATGCTGTTTTGCAGTTTAAAGTCTGATACGTTTATTAAATAAAGAAATGCCGGATTTATACAGATTTGTCATGCTCGGCGGTGATCGAGCGAAATAAGGAGGGTACTCCAGCCAGGAATACGGGCAAACGGAGTTTTATTGGAGCACAGGACACATGGTAGACTGACAGCGAGACAACGTCAATGCTATGTCTGCCGGAAGCTACTCTGCCGCAGATTTAAATACACAAAACAGGCATGCGGAAATACAAGACCGGTGAGAACCATCGTGGAAAATGAGAGGTAACGAGGTGGGCGTGGCACACATGAGGATCGTTCGGAGCGGGTCATGACATAACCCCCCCCTCCCAAAGGCGTGCCCACTGGGCGCACCCCAGGAGAGGCGACGAACGAGATGAGACCTGGAAGACAAAACCAAAAACCCATCAACAGGGACCAGGGAACAAGACAGAGATATAAAACAGGCACAAGGACAGAAACCAGGACAAGACACGACACAGGACAGGGAATGCAGACAAACAGACAAGAACGGGAGAAACCGAGGGAACAGATGGGCCAGGACCGAAAGGAGGAACAAAAGGGCTGCAAGTGAACAGAGGGGCACAACCAGGCGGGACAAAAGGAGGAAGAGCAGAAGAGACAGGAGGAGCAAACAAGACAGACCCAGGAGGTGGACACCAGGGCGCCCGAAGGCACCCAGGCACAGGACAGGCAGCAGCCGGAGGGGCCGCAGGCAAGGGGGAGGCATGAGCTGGACGGGGCCCCGCAGGGGCCAAGGTGACGGGTCGAGGGACAGCCGGAGGGACCACCGGCGCAGGCAGGCCAAAGGGGGAAGCCACCAACGGCGACCCGCGCAGGCGCCGTCCGACGCCCAGACGAAGCAGGGGGGCCCGGAGGCCCTGAGGACGAGATAGGCATCCTACAAACTGACCCAACCCTCCCTCCTAAAACCAACATAAGCATTCCGATTTTTATGAGAAACAAGTTATTCGTGAAGAATAAGTTGTACAGGTGGTCGGTAAAAATAACATGTTGGTGCAGTTCAATAATATTCTGGGTGAATCATGGGCGATGTATCTGAATTTCAGGATGATTAGTCCATACACGTTCAGCCTTAACCGAAACACATTAAGTAAACCACTGTACATTACCCGAAACACCAGCACCCAGACAAATGTCTCATCAGTTATCTAAAGTCCTGATCATTGTGTGATTATTACACATGCCGTGAGGTCAGTGCTACACTTTAAGTCCATTAGCATCATCTGAAGTGTGCTTACTGGTATTATCGTGGTATGATTAAAATGTTCTGAAAATATTCAAAAAGTACTCCATCCATCCATCTTCCAAACTGCCTATCCTACTGGGTCGCAGGGGGTCTGGAGCATATCCTGGAAGCAACAGGCACGAGGCAGGGAACAACCCTGGATGGGGGGCCAGCCCATCACAGGGCACACTCACACCGATGGGCAATTTAAGGAACTCCAATCAGCCTCAGCATGTCTTTGGACTGTGGGGGGAAACCAGAGTACCCGGAAGAAACCCCACGACGACACGGGGAGAACATGCAAACTCCACATACATGAAACCCAGGCGGAGACCAGAACCCAGGTCCCAGAGGTGTGAGGCAACATTGATAACCACTGCACCACCATGCCGCCCTCAAAAAGTACTGATTATTCAAAATATATTTCACAGTAAAGTTCAATTTTCCACATTAATTTATTGCTGAATAACGGTTTTCCGAAGCAGCTTTTTATTTCATGATACTTCTTTTCATAATTATGCACTCTTTCAATCATTCTGGGGTGGTGAGATCGAGCTTGTGATTTGGCAATCCTTTGCCATCCATTATTTGGCCTTGCAGATACAGGAACTAGTTTGAAAAGTCCGGAGAATTTATGGAGAATGTTTTGATGTGTAGTTGGTTGCATAGATTCTCCTCTATTCCTATCGGACATAGAGCCAATTCCAGCTATGGATAATTGGTTCTGGAAGAGAAGTTAAGTGTGGGAAGTCACTCCTGGGTAAATGGCCCAGGTTGAGTGGCACCAGAAGGTTAATATGGACCATCTCCATGTTACTCCACCTTGGTCAGTGGGTTTGGCTCTCTACCTGGAACATTCAGCTCCATCTCCCTCCCAAAAACCCTTCTCCTTAGGAACATAGGTCCTTTAAAATCCTCCAACACAACAACAGAGTCTCAAACTACCTACAGTTGCCCAACCAACATCTCCCTTATCAAGTCCATCTAATTCAACCCAATATACACACCAGCCACCCCAGTGGTGCCTCCTCCTCCCTTGGACATTGATTATAACTAACATACTGAATCTGAGACCTGCTCGACTCCAGGTGCAGGGGTAGTTGCTTGCAGTATTTGATGAACTGGAAGGGCTATGGTCCAGGGGAGGAATTCCGGGTACCAACTTCAGACATCTCAATTTCTGACTTCCGCTAACTGCATCCAGAGTGGCCAGCCCTGCGTTTCAGTCATCTTAACCCTGGCACTGGCCCTGCTATGAGCCAAGCTGCAGTGTAACTAAGGTCCAGGTGTTAGATCAGGGTTAGGGATCATCAGAGTAGACAGGAAGTGGTACCCCCTGACCCTAAGGAGGAGACCATGCAATTATCATATTATGGGGGGGTGTTCATTACATACCATGTGCAAATTTATCGTACAATGTACATTTCCTTTAAATCCGTGAGTCAGGGACAGAGCCTGGCCATTTCCCTTTGCACTGAATATCATTTGTGCAGTGTCACAAACAATCTTGAGAATGAACACATGTATATATGAAGTGGGAAAAAAAGTGTTTAGACAGTACATGCGTATTACTGTTGAGTAAAGATTTCCTGTGTTCAAAATGTGTACCAATAAATAATATACACTTAAATCAAATAAATCCATATCAAATTATACTTTATTGATCCCAGGGGAATAGAAGTGAATAAATCATGGACTGCGGTAAGAAGAGTTTTGCAAGTTATTTGCCAGGGAACAGCAGAATGTCTAACTGATGAAGAATTTCCGCTTCTATGTCGACCATCTCTTGAAGAAATCGCCACGCTGAATCTGACAGCCCAGCACACAACCACAGTCCAACCACAGTTCAAAGCATTAATTTCCATAGTAATTAAGTGATGCTCACCTTGATCTCAGTATCTGTCATGGAAATTGATCAGGTCTGAACTACTAATTTGGGGCTACTACCTAATCTGCTTAATACCCCCTTAATGTTGCATGAGAATGACAGGCTGGTCATATCATTGCTGCCCTAAGGCCATTTCATTGCCGGGGATGGGTGGAGCTTGTGGGCAATAGCAGAAGGTGCACATCCATCACATTAGTGCCAGTGAGTCCTGGCAGAAGCAAGCGTCGGCCAGCAGATAGTCGTGAAAAAAATGAGTAGGAGTCGTTGTTAAGGAGGAAGTTGCTGCTGTCGAGGCCCTGCGAGTGGGCTTCCTCTCGAAGGCCGCCATCAGTCACGGCACCTGCAGCATCCGTGGGTCCATCCTGGCCATCTGTGCCACCACTCAGGAACACTGTGTCCTGCAGGGGGCGCTCTCCGCCCAGCTCCAGTCCCACCCGCAGAGCCAGCTCCTGGTTCCGCCCTCCCTGACCCATCCCAATCAGCTCAACCGTAGGCTCCCCTCCAGCCATCAGGCAGGTGACACCCCAGCCTTCGTCATGTCCCTCTCGTAGCACACGCATAGCTCGATACAAGTCCCAGCTCTCCACGCCGACCTTGGGCCCCAGCTGTAGGATCTGCTGGGCCCATTCAGCAGGTGGGTCACCCATGGCGCAGCCGAAACGGGCCAGCAGGCCATAGAGATTGGCCACCGAGCGCACGTTCCCACAAACTGCCGGGGACAGCACGATGGGACGGAGCCCCAGCTCACGTGCACACCGGCCAGCAGATTGGAGGGCAATGCCATTAGAGCCAATCACAACATTCAGCACCCGACTGTCTTCCACCTCTTCCCCCATTTCCTCCTTTCCTGGCCGCAGCTTGGCTTGGCCAAGCACCTCCTTGACCGATGCTGGCAGCGAATCGTTCAGTCTATAGCGCTCCAAAACCTGCCATGCCTCTTCTGGTCCAGCTTCAAATGGCACAGTAGGACCACTTGCAATCAAATCCAGAGGGTCTCCAATCACGTCCGAAAGAACAAGCGCTACCACCTACAGGCAAGGGACATGACTAGCTCTACACTTCATTGTATTACTGGTGTGAAATATTTGCTATTATTGGTACGTGTAGGGAACAAGTAATAACATCATAGCTGTATTGACATTAGCTGTTATAGCTGTCACACACCAGTTGTTTATAAGGTACTGTGTGTGAGCTCTGGGGGTAACAGACCTTAGCAGGGTGGGCACAGTGGGTTAGACCACCTCCCTTCAACTGAGAGAGGGCTCTCCGCACAGTGTTCAACTCCTGGATAGTGGCACCAGCACCTGCTAGCTTGCGGGTTACTTCCTGTTTCTCCTCCAGAGAGATCGGTGGTATAGGTGAAGGCAGAAGAGCAGACCCACCTCCTGGGTAGGCACATCAACATTTTTAAAGGACATCACTCTGAACACAAGGAAAAGATCTAAAGGTTTAGGATGTAAGTAAAGTATCTGATAAAATGCATTATAAGTCTAATGAGGCTATGATTTGCCATAGAGAAATTTGTTTATCTTTGTGATTCTGAATCACAGAGAGACCAGTTGCTCCTCCATCCTAACAGGAATCTAGTCTGCACTGGTGAACTACTATCTGACTACACCCATATCTGATGTCATCAAGCAATGAATTTGAAATGTTTAGACTGATTTAGAGTGACAAAGTGGTTCAGTTCATCTCTGACCTGCAATGCCTGATAACCAACAGACCTGGAATCAGATCAAAGAAATACTTGAATATTATACCTGGATGCTAGGACCTACAGTAGATGCAGGTTTTGATTTGAGGTAAATTTAGTATTTTATTTTTGCAACCATACAGGTCAAGAATTTTGGGCAAAAAGTGAAATCCGCCAGTAACCAATCAGTAGATGGTAAGGCCACAGGTTTGGTTTCAACATTAGTAGGGATTAAATCAACCTCAAACCCCTTAAACACACATGGAGCTACAATACTGGTAGGGGCATGTCCCTACCATCCATTCACAAATCTATGCTCTTGGTAGATGGATACCTAGAATTATGCATAAATAATCCAAAAAGAACAGGTCACACTCTACTATGGAAGAAATGGTGGGGTTGACCTGAGATGAGAACAAGCAGTATGTCAGACTCTGTGAGCTCAGTGGCAATCTGACGGATGCGGTCGGCTGCCCTTTGAGCGTCTGCATCTGGCAGGTTGTGTCTTGCCCCCTCCAAGACCTCAATACGACTGTTTGCCCCCAGCAGCATGTGCCTGAGTAACAGAAGCAAGAGGAGGAAGGCAACGGTCTTCCTGGTTTAGGGTCAGAGAATGAAAAATAACAGTAAGGACAGTGGTTTACCCCTTCCCGTGGCTCCGCAATGCCTCCTGGATGCCAGCTGGAACACTGATCACACCCCTGACTATATGGTCTCCCAGGATCCTCTCTGCCTCAGACGCCATGCCCAGCACCGCCTTGCCGAAGCCCACCAGATGCAAGTTGTGTCTGAGAGTAAAGCTGCATCCGTCCACCAGGAGGCAGTCTCCACTGCGCTGCAGGCTCCTGCGAACTGCCACATCTGGTTGCACTCCCTCCACTGCCGCTGCGAACACTTTCCGGGCACGTTGCTCTAGCGACATCCTCCGAACTTCCAAGCCCCAGACACACAGAGGGCGGTGCAGAGATAGGGGGCGATAGAGAGACAATACACGTGCCATCAGTCAGGTTTATGTCGTTCTTATGGGGATGCGCCTGGTCTATACCTGGGGAAGAGAGATTAACAAAATCAGAAGCTAAATATAAATAATTAAACAAAATCTCTTGCTTTTAAGTTCATTTAACTGAGTGTGCATTGATACTAAGTCTAGTGGCTTTCCAGCAGTGAACAAATCCAAATGTTGGAGAGATTCACCAATATGAGCTCGGCAAGGAGCAGGACAGACAACTTCTCAATACCAAGGTTCTCACGCCAGTCCTCAGATAGTCCACGTTTTTGCTCTCTCCGGAATTCCTAACAGATGGGAGGGAGCAAAAACACAGACCATCTGTGGGGTCCCCAAAGACTGATTTGAGAAACACTATTCTATACTTTAACATAACTCTCCCATATTCTAAAAACGCAATTCACCTAACCACCCACCTGCTTTGGAAATCTCAGAATCGCCGTTCGGACAGACCTTAGCCTTGTCAGCGCTAAATTCTGGTTAGCCTGTATTGACTGTGCGTGTAATGATTTACTTGCCGAAGGAGCATCCCAGTGAGGCTTGGAAGAACAGGACACAGGCGGCTCTATGTGCAAGTCATACCCAATCAGCGTGATCAACAGTTAGTTTGAACAGTATTTATTTGTTGGGGGGGAGGCAGGCTGCTCCAAGTGAAGGGGCGGTGCCCCGGAATAAATATACTTAGATTAAACCACAGTTGGATTTAAACATGAATTCACATTTTCTTTATATTGTTTCCGACTAAATTAACTGATATAACACAATAACGTCCGGCACACGCGATGCATGTGAATTTTACTGGAATATATCCATCCAAGTTTACCAACTTTTACCATATTTTTTACACTTACCAGGTAACACAGAACAAGTATGTTTCTCACCTGCATATTAAAAATTTTACTTCAGCAGTCCCCGGTGGTATACTTTCCTGCAATTTTTTTCTCTGAAGCAAACTGTGTATTACGCAACTGAGTTAGCTTTACTCTGAGAGGTAAACGCCACTTCGGTCATAAAACAACACTCTGCAATTTCAAAGCGATAAGCTGTTTTTTTAACATATACAACCAGTAATTATTTACAACAGGTAATACACCACAGAAGGTTCCACAGAAACCACCCACAGTTTTCGACGTGAAGCGTGTGCCCGCCGAGCGTGCGCGTATCCGCCGTGCGGGGTGGGCGGAGTCTCGTCTTATTTCGGACGCGGAGAGGTTTCTACGCGGGTTTCCTTTTCGACGTTTGAAAACGCTCGCGAGCTAAAAGGAATATTGTAGCTTTACGTTTATCAATAACGTATTATAAAACCCGCCTGGAGATACAGGCTAGCCAGCGCTGAAGTTATTCTTAAGGCCTAAAAGAGAAGGACTGGCGCTGAGCCAGGGGCGGGCGTCATGAAGCTCACGGACAATGTGCTGCGGAGTTTTAGGGTCGCGAAGGTTTTCCGGGAGAATTCGGACAAAATCAACTGCTTTGATTTTAGCTCGAACGGCGAGACCGTAATTTCCAGTAGTGATGATGACTCCATCGTCTTGTACGACTGCCAGGAGGGAAAGTAAGGCATATATAGCAGGGCATTTCGTTATGTCACTCGTAATGGTGCTCAGCGTACGAGGAGGCCGAACTCTTGAATGTAGCTTAGCTGATCGTCTCGTGTACTGCTTTTAAAGCGTATCCTTGCCGTTCGGCCTGATGAAGGTAGAGCATCCAAGAGCACGGGTTACACTTTTGGTTTAGTTCCCCTGTCTGTTTTAAAGTATTAGTAGAGTCCTTATTCTTTTGCTCGGGGCTAGCTAAAACAACCCCCCCCCCCCCGAGTCGCAGAAAGACGCTAACCTGTAGCGTGGGCTACAAGCGACTCTGTATCCTGCGTTTTATATATCAAAATGATAGTCACGTTATTGAGCACATTAGTCATTGTTTTGAAGGTGATTATGTAGAAGCCTTTGTGTATTTTATACACTTTTTCTGTTGCGTAATGATGGGTAGCTACAATTGTTTTATTTATTCCATGCATGATGTACCATAGAGCTCGCAATGTTATCATGGGCGGAGTTAGTGTGCAGATTGGCCGACGTATTTTCAGTCGTTTGTATGTGTATGGTTTTTAATGTACAATTAATCTGCAACACCTGTAATTTTGTATTTTGTGAAATAAGTAGCGAAAAATTGGTGCTTTTTTGTGTTGGTGATAATGACTTAAAATTGCTGACCATCCCCTGTTTTATTGTTAGACCCAAGCGAACCCTCTACAGTAAGAAGTATGGCGTTGATCTAATCCGCTACACGCACGCAGCTAACACCGTGGTCTACAGCTCTAATAAAATCGATGGTATGTCATTCTTGACATTTTAGTTCAATTTATTGTTTGCTTTAAAAATCGGTGCTTGTTTGGCTTTATAATATTTTCACTGATTGCCCTCTTTGTGTAATCAATTTTTTGATGGGAGTGTTTAGTGGTGCTATAGAGGAAGGTCTTGGTGAAGAGTGAGTTTGCCTGCACGTAGCATGTTTTGTCTATTGTCCATGCTCTCAAGCTTGCAGCAGGTTCCAAAGTATGACCAATGCCTGCTCTGTGCTGAGGTAGTTGTTTGTACAGTTTGAGGGTCTGTGATTCTGCCCGGTTCTGGAGCTAACTGTACAGGCCACTGCCTTGCCCAAAGCGGAGCCCCTCCCTCTGAATCGCCAGCCAGATATTTGTGTCAACACTTGCAGGGTTTGGCTGCTTCCTTCTCACGGTTAATAAGATGTTGTTGAATGTCAAAAGTTGATTGTTTGCACCCTTGCCTTCTTTGAGCCTCTCTTTCCTGTGCTTTAACAACCTGAACATGTGATCCCCAGACACCATTCGATACCTGTCTCTCCATGACAACAAGTACATTCGATATTTCCCTGGACACAACAAAAGGTGAGTTCAGTATTAGATTTAGAGTACACAACCACCAGATGGGGGATTCTCTCCCAGGGTGTTTATGAAATGCTAAATTCATGGAATTCCCCCAGTATTTCTAAATCAACAAGATTTGTTGCAAAAAACATCTGTGATGGGTACAGTGATAATTTTTACTGAACATTTTAACAGAATCATTTTATGATTATATTATATAGTGGCTGTTTTAAAACCTGAAATGATGTGGTTTGTGTGCGGTTCCTTCTCTGCAAAATGGCAGAGTTGTGGCTCTCTCCATGTCCCCAGTCGATGACACCTTCATCTCGGGCTCCCTGGACAAAACTATTCGGCTCTGGGATCTCCGCTCCCCAAACTGCCAGGTGAATAGGGGTTGACTCTCCTCACTGTCCATTTCTTCATCATATGTCATTTAGTTCATATTGTGATGGTCTTCCCGCTTCTTTCAGGGACTGATGCACTTACAAGGAAAGCCAGTCTGCTCTTTCGACCCAGAAGGGCTGATTTTTGCAGCTGGTGTGAACTCTGAGATGGTCAAGCTGTACGATCTGCGATCATTTGACAAGGTAAAAGCATGTATTATTTAAAGCAGTGTATGTTCTTTCAGTAGATCTATTGGAAAGTATGATTTTGTGGGAGTTTCTTATTGAACTTCTATGTCATGACAGAGGTGATTGTGTATGCCTCTTTGCTGCAGGGCCCCTTTGCCACTTTCAAACTCCCCTTGGACCGGAACTGTGAGTGGACCGGCCTTAAATTCAGCAATGATGGGAAGCTGATTCTTGTCTCCACAAACGGAGGAGCTCTCCGCCTCCTTGATGCATTCAAGGGGGCAGTGCTGCACTGTTTTGGGGTATGTTTGTTCCTTCAAACTTGTTTGTACTTTTCACTGTTGTCAGATACTTGTTCAGATGTTATGTATGGAGATATTGGCTTTTTTCACTGTTTTCTGTGCTTGAGTCTTAACTTTACTGTCTTAAATCTGTATGTGTGTCATCTACTTTTGCTGTCTGTCGGATGACTGAATACTTATGTTGCTTTTCAAACTTCAACGGGCATAGACTAAATACTTTTCAGTTATACTTAAATATTGTACTTGTCCCACATGTAGGGCTACAACAACAGCAAAGGTGTCACTCTTGAGGCTTCCTTTACTCCAGACTCTCAGTTCATTATGATTGGTAAGCACATACATAAAAAGGACTTCTGTCCTTTGTTTGGGGTGAAAGTGCTCTATGTGCCATTAAATTTTGGCTCATTTTGCTTGAATGTTTGACACGCTTGTTATAAAATATGCTATTGCTGTTAACTCCAGTGCCACCTCCATTTTATTCAGTGCCTGAACTAGTTAAGGCAGCTGTAACTTGACTCCCTGCCTCTTAGGGTCGGAGGATGGCAAGATCCACGTATGGAATGCAGAGAGTGGTATGAAGGTAGCGCTGCTGGATGGAAAGCACACAGGACCAGTGACTTGCCTACAGTTCAATCCCAAATTCATGACCTTTGCCAGTGCCTGTTCCAACATGGTAAGACCCTTAGCTCTTCACTCAGCCACACAGGCTTAAGGGTATCCAGGCTTCATGCTCTTCACTCAGCCACACAGGCTTAAGGGTATCCAGGCTTCATGCTCTTCACTCAGCCACACAGGCTTAAGGGTAT
>JABFEA020000110.1:4903060-4914897 GCA_019775915.2 Cyphomyrus plagiostoma | reverse complement strand
ATACACACACTCCTATTAAACGTTCTCCTCAAGAGCAGTGATACAGCGGTGGATCTGAGGAAAAATCAAAGGGACACCATTTATGTGTGATTACGGCAGTGGCACGGAAGTCTTATATTTAAATGATGTAAGGCTCTTTTATAGCACGTTTTGCGTTTTTTGCTCAACCTGTGAAGTATTGCGGTTTTCAACCTCATTACACCCGTTCTCAGAACGAGATGGGTGGAGCAACGGGGAAATTTCGTTGTACAGCAGCTTGGATTGTTTACCCAGATTTCCCTTTCCCGGAAAAAAAACCACCGGCAACTCGTTTCCTGTGAATTTAGTTTAACTGAAACCCCCAAAAATGTCTCACTGAGTTATTATACAATTAATTTTAAATTCAAACGATATAAATGGTAGAAACATACCTCACAATTAAATAAATAAACAGAGACTGCAGAAACATACACGATACAGCACATTGCGAAATCCCTCCCGCATGGACTCAGACGTGGGCAGCTGCGGCTCGTGTTGATGTCGTCATAGGCACTGAAATATGACTCTATTCCCAGAACATAATTCTTGGAACTAAACTCATAAAGTCAAACCCACTGGACTTTTCCCCGCTCCAGTTTTCCAGATAACGTGAATCACATTTCCTCACCACTTTAAGCTCACGACTCTGTGCCTTGCGGTCTTCATTGCTTTGTGTTTGCTTTTATAAAACACATCTGACTATTTAAGGACGGGTTACGAGTGCTTCTTTCAGTCTTTCGGAGTAAGGTAAACGTATCACATTGATTAAATTCAAGTTACTTCTCCGTTACTTTTTTCTTCGTTTTTCTTCTTTTTTTTCCACAAAACTGTAGAAGCATACATATTTTATTATAGTTTGGACTCTTTGGAATTATTCTGCCTTTTACATTAGTTAGGTTTACTTTTCAAAACAGAAAAAGAATACCGGTCTACAGGATTTAACTCAAGCTTCTGTCATGATTCTTTGTGTACAAGGGTAAGTATAATTAAACATTTAATCTTAACTTAAAATCTAAAGAAACTATATATAATGGTTTGTGTTGTAATTCAAAAGTACAGTTGTTTATTTTTTATGTATTAAGAAACACAGCAATAGTGTTGATAAGGTAAAATTTTGTATAAACACCGTCTGTTATTTTGCATCTGATCAATTTTTATTTTTTTTTCTATTGAAAATTCCATCCCATTAAAGTTTTAATGGATTAAAAATTTCTAATATAATTTTATTATGTCTTTCACAATTTAACGTCTTTTATGTGAATGTATGAAGCAATATTACGTGAACTGCATGTATACAAACAAATACACGTGATGTCATTTTGAATGAAACAGTAACACTGTTGCAGTATAATAATGAAGCGGAGGCTTTTCTTGAGTTTTGCGGAAACATGGACTATAACATCGTGCCGCCACCTTGCGCCTTCAAAAGGGGAACTCACGATCGGAAGGCTGCATTCTATTAAGCGCACTTTAGAAGTGGAAAGTAATGCACACATTGCTGTTTCCTTTGCGGTTCTTCGGCGATTGGTTCAATATTTCCACGAAACCGTATGGTGTCGTTACCGAAGCACAGAGATGTGGGTGGCTCAGCGACATTTAACCGACGAGCTTAAAGCTCCACTGCAACAAATGAACTACACTAGTCTGTGTTTTGTCCTTTGTCCTTATATATTATAATATTTAAAATTAGATTCTTTCATTTCGAGATGTAAATTTGTGTCCTGTAGTTTAATAATGCAGAATATAAACAATAAGTGGCAATAATAATACAGATAAGCAAAAATATGGGCAGACAGTAATAAAGGTCTCTGTGAGGTAAGATAACACTGGAGATGGAGTTACCCAGCATTCTGCATTTATATTAAATGAAAAAGGAATTTCGGGTTTAAACCTCTTTTGAATTGTATTTCAGGGACTTTTCTCAACATTACCCTGTTAAATCCAAAATTCTAACTACAACGTAAAGGGAATACACTTCCAGGCCCTGCCCCACGACACACTGCAGTCAGCAGCAATATCAATGTCTTTAACTTTCTGTAACAAGACACTACTCTTCTAAGATGTATAGATTTATGAGCTAGCAAATATGAAGCTGGTTGAACTTGCCATTGCTTAATAAATATCATAGGACTTTCTTGCTAGTAGTTTTGTAAGGAAATTGAATAAAACATTTACATAAATTATGTGATACATGTATTTCTTGATTTATTGAGTTAATTTCTCTAAAGAAAAATACACCGTGTATGTGAAATGCTTTATAGTACTTAAGGTGTGATCTGTGAAGCATCCTGCCGAGGGTCCGGCAGGAAGGCTCATCCTTTTGTAATCTGAACCATTCAGTAACAAGTGTTTAAGTCCTACATGACTGGCTGACTCTGCATGTGGACCGTGCTGCGGCTGATAAGGATGTGGGCTGGGGCGTAGATGGTGTTTTGGATGGTCAGTTCTCTACTTTTGAAATGGATAAGTCGAGAGTGAGATTCCAGTGGTAAGAACAGCAGGAGCTGAATGAACTAATGTGGATTTTAAAGGAGACATGCTGAGGTTGAATGACAGGTGTCTAGGGGCAAGTGTGTCAGTGTTGGATCAGTAGCTGATTGAAATATGTGGTAAGGAAGCGCTCTTGGTACTGTCCAGGTCCGTGACTTAGTGTCATGGGTCTTGGCGGCTTCTGAGCTTCTCATAATACGACCTCTAGGATATTTGCTGGGGTTTGAGATGTACCTAATAAACGATAAGTGGAAATCCTTCTAGGGAACTGTCAGCTGGTCATCATCACATCATCACATTGTGCTAGATTGCATGTAATCCCTCTGTCATATGATTTGTTAACCTAGAAAGAGTGAATAGTAATAGCACTGTGTGTGAGCGGCCATTTTGTGTGTACCATTTGGCTCTCGATCACGCTCAGGGCGCTAAAGTCACTTGCTGACTCCGCTGTTTCCACGGTGATCGCAACTGCCATGTTCCCCTGCAGCCACAGAACCCTGCTGCCAGCTCCCGTCAACAACGTGCCTATGCTGACCATGCGGGCAGAGTCGCACCATGGGTTCCATTCCCCGGCGTCGCTGCATTGTGCCACCCAGCTATGGGACCAAGCAAAGGACTTGATCTCCATCGCTCAGACTTTGCAGTACTTGAACGCCTCAGGTACAGTAACCCCTTTGAGCCCATTAACCTCAGCGCGCGTGTGCGTACCCATGACACATTACAAATCTTTGTTGACCTGTATTGAGATGTTCCTTCTTAATCAACTGGAATATGTTTGATGAATAAGTCCAAGAGTTGCTTCCTGTAAATTAAATTCTTCAACCATACTGTCTGTTGTGTCGTTAAAGGCTGAAGCGGATCAGTCTCTCAAAGTAACCAAACAGAACAAAAAAATGAGGGTTTCGTCTGTTCTTCTGCAGGGTGGTACTGGGGGCCCATTTCAGCAGGAGAGGCCCGGGCCATGCTGCAGGACACCCAGGAGGGGACCTTCCTCGTGCGGGACAGCAGCCACCCCCAGTATAGGCTGACCTTGTCAGTAAAGACAGGACGGGGCCCCACCAATGTGCGCATTGAGTACAGTGAGGGCCACTTTCGCCTGGACTCTAGCAAGCTAGCCAAGCCACGGCTACAGGCTTTCCCCGACGTGCCCAGTCTAGTGCAGCACTACGTGAAATCCAACCGTACAGAAGAAGACAGCCAAGGCCACACCCCCAGCCCCACCCCGCCACTGCCCACGCCCAAGGAGAATGCACTGCTACTGAAACTGGTCAAACCACTGCTACGATCACCGTGCCCCTCCCTACAGCATCTCACACGCCTTGCCATCAACCGCCTCACTCCTTGTGCAGACCAGCTGCCTTTGCCTCGCCCACTCTTGCTCTACCTTAAAGACTATCCCTTCCAACTGTGAGGGTCTTGGCCCTCCTCGCCCAAGCCTGTGGAACACTGAGCATTTCGGTCTCACGTCACGTTCAGTGAAGGCACAGGACTAACGCAGGGTGTGGAGACAGGTGTCTGTTTTATGGGAACACTGCTGGGCAGATTCCAGAGAGGACACTTGACTGACGCTGTCTCACACATTAATTTTGTCATATTTTAATTCTCTGTGAAGTGTAGCTTCGTCCATGTCTTACACAAAAAAGCCACAATTCAATTGCACATCATGGACATAAAGCTGGACTCTGTATATTACCTTATCTATTCCACCTGTGCCTCCATTGTTGTCTTATAAAATGGTTCTTTGTGAAGACCTTTCTGGGTTTTTTTGTCTTCAATTAGTTAGGATTCATGTGATTTTAAAAAAAAATCCCACTGTGTGGGTGTTTGTACATAACTGTATCTTTGTATTTTTTAGTAAAAATGATTCACATGAATTCTATGCATTTTTCTTTTTCATTCTTCCTTAGATGCTTTGCTGTGTATTCATCTGATTTCCATGATATAAAGGCAGTTTTGCACATTACAAATGCTGAAGTTATGGAATACTGCACACAGAATTATGCCATTGCACTTTTAAGACAACCATGTCAATATATGGTTTGTATTAAATAATATATTAAGGAATGCTACATTACGGAACTGTTCTTTGTGTTCGTATGCATATAAGAAGTAGAGTCTATGCTAAATAAGTTATAAATATATTCTGTATGTTTAAATTTTTAATATAAAAGATGATGGTGGCCTAAAGATAGAATAACAAGATTTTATGAGAACTGAAAATATGTAGCAAACACCAAAGAGGGAACTTTGGAGAAGCCATTTGATATAGATCTAGTGTCCCTGGTATTCATATTTACAAAGTCTACTTTTTTAAATCCATACCAGACCCTGTGATTTCTACATTGGATTTTCTTCTTTGAGCTTCCAAAGAAGTTTTGTACTGTAAATACAGTACAACAGCTTACAAAGCAAAACAATACAGATGACACTGATATATCACACAGAAAGAAATGTTTGCCAGATATGATGTACCTGCCATAGATTAGGCACTGCCCGTCTGAAAGAACCTGCACTAAGACTTGCACAGAAGTCGCATTTTTTCCCGGTTTATTGAAACAATGCAAATTGATCCAATTTATTTGTTGTATTCCTCAACATAAATACATTGCGTATAGCTGGAAGTTATTTAATTTGGAGTCCTGAGGGTCAATAAATAATGAATATCGGGCAACAGTAAGAGTAGATGTGCCTGAGGAATGAGGCCATGTAGGCTGGTGAAGTCTTCACGGTGCTAGACTGAGGCTGTGTAGGCCGTCTGTTTGGCTCTCTCACTTATTACCAGAGCGCCCTTTAACCATGTGGTTCGCAGACTAAACATGTGGTTCCAGGAAGCGTGAGATACAGGGAGGGCTGATTCCAGGAAACTGTGCTGTAATTACCTTCAGCTACACTGCACTCTACTTCCAAGAACTGAAGAGATGGGGGGGGGAGTAAAGACAGACATGCGCACAAAATCAGGTTTATTTGCACTGGGACACTAAGGTCTCTCAATCGCTTGTATACCACCCTTTTCCATTTGAAAATAAATACCAGACTTACCGATAAGGATCTTTTCTAGGCGTGAAAAGGAATGGTGAATCCATATCAGGGATGTGCATTTATAAATATAATTTCCACCCTCAAAATAATAGAAGCATGGGCTTTTATTCTTGTACTGAAGACACCAATAAACATTATGCTCCCTGAGAAAGAAGAGATATGATGATCGGTTCCCGTTTTGTTTCTTGCTTAGTGTTTATTTTGTGCATAATAGATCCTACGCCAATACGCAACGATTGGAAAATGCCAGGTGAAACACAGAGAGGAAGCTTCTGGTCTAAAGACATTATCTTGAGTTCTACACCTGAAGGTAACCCCCCTCCACACACACACACACACACACACACAGGGGGCTATAGGAAAAAGCTTTGATTCAGCAAGCGGTCAGCTCTGGGTCGGATTGCTCTGTGCTCTGTCAAAACAGCTGAGAGAACAATGAGACAAGAAGAGGTTGAAAGGGAAGAACAGGAGGTGATTGGGGGCACTGAGACAGGGAGTCGCATTCATCTGTACGTCCTTCATCTCTCTGGGCCAAAAGGAGCTTATCACATGGGCTGTCCTAATCTGTGGGACCCTGAAACGTGGTCCAGGCTGAGACACTAAGTAAATAACCCCGGTCACAGATTTCCATATTTCACAGTCAAGTTAATTTTGTACCAGACTCTACTGAAGTCAGTCTTTTTCACAGTTTTTTAACTGAATATTTACAATTATTTTTTGAAGAGCCTTGACTTGTGTAAACACCTGATTTTCTGAGTTTCCTGAATATTGAGCTGATATAAATTAATTATGTGCTGTAATATTTTTAGCTTCACAGTTTATGTAAACACTACTACCTCACCTGCATAAACAGTGATGTCAGGATTGGAGCTAACTTCTCTGTGATGTCACAGTAGGCATGGAACTCACCTTTCTGTGATTTTACAGTGGGTCTGGAAATCACCTCTCTGTGGCGTCACAGTGGGTCTGGAACTCACCTCTCTGTGACGTCACAGTGGGTCTGGAACACACCTCTCTGTGACGTCACAGTGGGTTTGGAACTCACCTCTCTGTGATGTCACAGTGGGTCTGGAACTCACCTTTCTGCAACATCACAGTGGGGCTGGAGGTACTGGAGTCCCCCTTCCCTGCTTTGCTCCCCAAAATTTGGAATCAGAGGAGGATATTGTGGGTGCGCCATCATGAACAACGCATTTTCTATGTTGGCATTCATAGTTGTTTGCTGGTGTGACCTGTTGAAGCTCACAATTCAGAACCTGAGCTGGTTACAGATGTTCCAGTTTGTGGTCACAAGATGCAGGTTAATACAAAGCAACCAACAGAACATGGTCCTTTGTTGCCTGTACCATTTAAAACCTGAGTCCACCCAGGCAAGCACAATAAGACGACTCTGGTCCCCTGTCCACGCCCCATGTTTCTGTGAAAATTACTTGATGGGGTTCTATGAAATGTATCTGTGTGCAGGTGGAAAAGCATCTTAGTGAGATTAGTGTCTGAGCTGCACTATAAATAGACCAAGGAGGATGCTGGTTTATTCAAGTACCAAACACAGCCACACATACACCGTTTTATGTATAAAACAATGCAAGGCATTGTCCACGCCCAAGCAATGCGGAATGCTGCAGTGCCTTATAGCAACACCCTCCCATGATGATTGTCTCTCATGGTCTTTGATGGCTGCTTAGTCACAAGATGTATCAAATGGGTAATGGCAGGCTGGAATCAGGCGGAGAACAAGTTATGAACCAAACAAAGCAATATTACAGGAGAGGTTGAATTAGGACACTGAACAAAGTCGGGTTAAGAAGTCAGGAATCAGGAGCTAGGAATCAGAATTTTTATTGTCATATATATGACCAAGGCCGATGGAAGTCTATGTTGGCACAGCTTGCTTTACTTGGAGACACCGAGACAATAGACAATAATTAGGGCATAAACATACAATGAATAAATACAAGAAGCTTAACTGCAAGATAGGTGATAAATACAGTGGTCTGTGCAAATTTAAATAGTGCAATACTGAAAGCTGACACAGGTATAATACAGATTTCTGTATACAGTTAGTTTTCAGTCACACAATGAGCTCAGAGGGAAAAAAAATCCTTCCGACCTGGAGCACAGGTTAGTTAATTTTCTATCTGTTCTAAGCAGAGAATATTTAGATCACTTATCAATAGAGAACAAACTGCAAATTCTGGGCACTTGCTATCCCTACACCACACCCACCACATTATTTTAGTTAGTAAAAACAGCAAAGTCCCCGCCAGAGCTCCACATTGGCGACATCTTCTTATACCTTGTGGAGAATCCTTCCCCTTACACTGGCCCCAGCACGAAAACTTACAAAAATATGGACAGCTACAGTACAGTATATGTCTATGTCAAACACATCGCATTAAAAGCATTAATGAATACCTTTTTGCTTGGCTCTCCATATTTGTGCATCAGAAAGATTGATCGATAACCAGATAACTGTTAGCTTTCAGCACAAGCCCCACACACACAAAGCTAGGCGTGGAAACCAACATTCCAGACCTGCATGTGTGAGGCTACTGTGCCACTGTATAATACAAATATCAGGTCAGGTTGGGGAGCATGAGCTGATGCAGCACTTTGCTGCACCCATCATAGAGCGAAACTCCTCAGGATCCCGGCCAGTGATCCCCCAGGCAGACACACTGCCCAGTCCCACCCTCAGGAAGTGGCCATCCATCTGCCGCAGCCATGTGTCACTTTGGCGTCCCTTTGGCCTGGTCCAGCGGTTCGGGTCCTCAGCAGAGAGGATCCTGCGAGCCGGATCGCCCTCAGGGAAACACGCCACAAGGCTGTAGTGCCGTAACTGACGCTCCCTCACGATGCAGGTAATGTCCCTCATTTTGGATTCCCTCACGATGCAGGTAATGTGCCTCATTCGGGACTCCCTCTTGATGCAGGTAATATCCCTCATTTGGGACTCCCTCACGATGCAGGTAATGTCCCTCATTTGGGACTCCCTCACAGTGCAGGTAATGTGCCTCATTCGGGACTCCCTCACGATGCAGGTAATGTGCCTCATTCTGGACTTCCTCTAGATGCAGGTAATGTGTCTCATTCTGGACTCCCTCACGATACAGGTAATATCCCTCATTTGGGACTCCCTCACGATGCAGGTAATGTCCCTCGTTTGGGACTCCCTCACAGTGCAGGTAATGTGCCTCATTCGGGACTCCCTCACGATGCAGGTAATGTGCCTCATTCTGGACTCCCTCACGATACAGGTAATGTGCCTCATTTAGGACTTCCTATCGATGCAGGTAATGTGCCTCATTTGGGACTCCTCTAGCAATCACTCATTCGACACAAAGTCACAGCAGTGGCACCCAAGGATTCTCTGAAGAGACAAAGTACCGAAGGAATCCAGTCTTCACCCCAGCTCACTGGATAGTGTCCATGTCTCACAGCCATACAGCAAGACAGGGAGCGCCAGGACTCTAAATACTTGGACCTTTGTCCTCTTGCAAAGATATCGGGAACACCACACAACCCATCCAGCAACCTCATGACACCCTATGCTCTCCCAATCCATCTGCTGACTTCATAGGAAGAATCACCAGAGTCATGAATGTCACTGCCAAGGTAAGAGAATCTCTTGACATTCTCCCCAAAGACAGACACACTACTGATGGCTATGCCTAAAAAGTCATTAAATGCCTGGAGCTTGGTCTTTATCCAGAACACCCAGACTCAGAGTCTCTATTGACTCCTCTAAGATCACCACATTGGTGGTAAAGTCAAGATCAGTAAATCTTTCTTCACCAACAGATGCCCCACAGCCGCTGGACCCCACAACCCTGCCCAACACCTAGTCCATACAAGCATTGAACAGAGTAGGAGCAAGAACACATCTCTGGTGAACCCCAGAATCAATTGGGAAGAACACAGAGGTTCTCCCTCCACTCTGCCCAGTACTCACATTACCAATGCACAGTACGGCCATGACGTCCCACAAAGTCTCAGAATACAAATATCCACTGATTTAAATCAACTATAGCTGATACACTTGTGGTCCCCTCTTTCAGTCCTATCTCCCATAAAAAGATTCCTACTTTCCTGTCCCCAAACTACTTCAGCTTCTACTTCAATATTTTAAATATTTTGCAATTATCTCGTTAACATGACAATAACCTCTGTTGTGTCTCCAATATGTTGAATCATATT
Source organism: Cyphomyrus plagiostoma (assembly GCA_019775915.2). NCBI lineage: Eukaryota > Metazoa > Chordata > Actinopteri > Osteoglossiformes > Mormyridae > Cyphomyrus > Cyphomyrus plagiostoma. The sequence continues at coordinate 4,905,153 of JABFEA020000110.1, read as the reverse complement.
AAGAATTTGTCCATCCTGCACTCAATTCCACGTACAAATATATTTTTTTATGAAACCCTGTAACCCAAATACTTCAATATAAGGATATTAAGCTGGTGAATGTAGCTTATTAGAAAACTTCTGTGATACTGATCTGTCAGTGCATCAACATTTTTTTCTATGTAAGCCAATTTGGCCTCAGCATCCCCAGATGAATTAGCCTACTTTGCCTTTTCACTTTATAATCTAGGCAGGTCGTTACTATGACTGATAAGCTGTCAGACTCATAAAAAATGGTAAGTTATGCTAAAGTATACTGAAGTATGCTAAAGTATACTGAAGTATGCTAGAATATGCTGAAATATACTAGCTGCAGAAATAGCTACTCCAGCTCCTTCACCCTGGCTTTAAGCTGAGTGTGACAGCTTATGCTAACAATGCAGCTAATGTGATGGTTTTAAGAGAAGAATGGTGATGGACAGAACTTTCCTTCTTCCTCTTCTTTGTATTACTTGTGCCTCCACAAAGACCGTATCGTCTGTCATCTTCTGGGTAGCATTGTGACTCTATTCCTCCTGGGTTGTGGGTTTTATTGCCACCTCTGATGCAGGTCCATATCCTACCACTCATCTTCCAACCATTTTCCTGTTCCCTGTGCTTTCTGAGTTACGCTGGGTGAGTGTATAATGTGAGCATTTTAAAGAAAATAATTTACACAGGGGAATGACCGTAGGAATGGGGGTAGTGTAAAAATGGCCTTTAAAATCATCTGCTCAAGTGACACGTAGGATCAGGTATATTAAAGCATATGACTTGTTCAGGTTGGTTCAGGAAGAGAATCAGGTGGATAACAATCAGGGAGAAGTTATGGACGTTTTCAGTTATATTTGCATGTTACAAAAATGCAGATGCATTGCACAAAAAGCAGCATCTTATTGAGAGACTGAAAATGGGTAAGGTGAAACGTGTTCATGTTAGACCCAGAAAGTTTTTGTGTTGATTGGCTCATTGGGGAGCAGCACCTCAATGGTTGTGGGATTGAATCCTGATCTCTCGTTCTCCTCTGCACTTCTCTCTTTCTGCAACTAAGTGTATATATCCTCCGCAACTTTTGTAGGTAGGTGAGAAAAACAAATTCAAATCAATCATATGACATTTTCAATCACGGCTCCTCTTGTAACATAACTATAGTAAGTGTAACAGGATTACTATTCTTTAAAAATAAATAGACATTTTCTTCCTGCCTGTTGCAAAACAAGTAGGACCAAATTTTCTTCAAAATGCACAAATACTCAAAAAAACAGGTAAGACAAAGCCAGGAAGATAATGGGGGTCCACGTTGAGTTGAGGTTTAGTCTACAAACAAAACAAACCAGAGGTATGTATGCACCCCCTCTGCCCACCACACCACACACAGTCATAGTGTCACAGAGGCTTTCTGGATGGCTCCGGTTCAGCTGCCTGTCTGTATCCAGCTTCTGCATGTCCTCTGAGCTGATGCAACATGTAGCTGAGGGAACAGGTTGAGTTGGGGCAAACAGAGGTGAATGGGGGTAGTGGGACAAGCAGTCACACTCACCTTTCTGGCCAGCAAATCACAAAACAAGCTCCCATGTCATACACAATCACATACGAGGTGCTGTATTTCCATCAAATGTTTCCTCCCATCTCTCCCATTCTCTCAGGTGATGCTCGATCTATCGCTCAGGCCGTGTTTTCCGCAGGATGCTGAAACGTGGTCTGGATAGAGAGACACCATCGGCACAGAATAAGCTACTAGGCAAACAATCCCAGTTACAAATGTCTCTGTTTCATATGAAAGTTATTTTTGTACTTGGTTCTCTCTAATGAAACTCCATTTTCACTCATGCTTTCATTTAAATTCAAATCTGTTGCAAAGTCTGATTCCTCAATGTTAAACATGTGTGTATACACTCACCTAAAGGATTATTAGGAACACCATACTAATACGGTGCTTGACCCCTTTCGCCTTCAGAACTGCCTTAATACTACGTGGCATTGATTCAACAAGGTGCTGAAAGCATTCTTTAGAAATGTTGGCCCACATTGATAGGATAGCATCTTGCAGTTGATGGAGATTTGTGGGATGCACA
>JABFEA020000110.1:4880607-4895243 GCA_019775915.2 Cyphomyrus plagiostoma | reverse complement strand
AGGGGTTGAAACTTCAGTCTCTATGTAGGGGCAGACCGGTGCTGGCATGGGGTGCTTGATGGCAGGGTCCGTGGTGGTATAGCAGCAGGTAAGGAGGTAGAGGCATCGCATGAGCCAATGGCAGGCATGAAGGAGGGTGGTTGCCAGAAGTGCATGCACATCTAGTCTGCCCTTGAAGTGGGTTTGGGAAGTGGGTCTATATAGTACTAGCATGATGTACCAAATAAAATAAATGTGGCACACCGCCTCAATAATTTAACAATCTATTTACAATTATATTAAAGCATCAAGACAGTGTAAGAAAGCCCATAAAGGTTTAATTGACCGTATACCATACGAAGTTAAGCAGAGTACATTTAAAGTCATTATCAGAATTTTACTGAAATTAAAGAATTTGTTTTGTCTGCATTTTCAAGGTTAATATTTTACAATTAATATGGTCTGTTAACGACACTATGAACAAAGAAAATACATGCATTTGATTGCATTCTTAATATTGTATCAGATGCGGTGGTCGTGGAATGCGGAAAAAAAATAAAGATGACGAGATAATTCAGATTTTATGTCTTCTAAACGAGAATGCCGATACAGCGCGTACCACCCCCTCCCGTCTCCTGTCGTGTCCGCGCTTGGTCCGTACCTGGACCGCGCAGGCGTGGCTCATCCTCGTGCCCGTCGGCTCTACCCCCTCCCGCCTTGAGCGCGCGCACTTTCAGTTATTGTTTCAGCGGAGCTCTGCTAAAGGAGGCTAATCGCGAACGCTGGAAGAACGACGGCTGCTTAACTACGTTAAGTGTTCGTATTAATTGCGGGTAAGACCAAGCTGTACAAACATTTTAAAAGGTATCGTGTGTCTCTGTGTTTTTTTTATTTTAAATTCTGAATGTAGTATGGTACTTAGTTAACTCGATACTTTTCTTCGTGAACTGATTAAGACCTGAAATTAAACCGCTTTTTCAGTTTTACCTGGTAATTTTTGTTCAAGTTTTGCTCGCTAATCCCGTTGGACACGGGTGCCTCGTTATTTAAGATCCTATATAATGAACTTTGTAAGTAAATTACATTATCAACCCCATATTTTTCCGGGATTCAGGTCGTGGCTAGCTATTAGCATTAGCCGGTCAGGCAGTGTTTTGTTGTAAGCAGTACTTGCTTGTGACTTCTGTCGTTAGGCTGTTAGTTAATGGACGCTAACATTAGCCGGGAATGCTCCGCGTAAAATCATGGCTCGCGGCACCATTTAACGTTGGATGGTTAGCTGGCAAGTACTAATACCGCATCTGTGGTGAAAGCCGACTAAACTAATTTGTTAGCAGAATATCAAGATAAAGCCCAACTCTTATTTTACTGTCAAGTCGTTTTTGATTAGCTGGCTAACTTATAACTAGCGTCACCTATTTAGCGGATTCACTACAAGTCAATACAAATTATGAACACATTTATTTGGTCAGGAGTGTTAATTAAACGATATAAATTTGTGGTCGCTTGATGGGATAACTAGGTTATGCACCTAGGAAAAGTTTAGTCGGTGTTTATCACCGATACCAATCCTAATGAAAAGCTAGCTAGGTAGTATATGTGGCTAACCCTATGTGTTACGTTAGCAAAGCTTTCTGACTGAATGCTGCAAACTACCAGTTTTCATCTTGATTCAGAAGGAATTATGTCAATATCGACAAAACAAATGTCTGTCACTACGGATCATTACCATCTGTTGCAGTATGACGCCATCTTGCTCCGGACTTGTGTGACCCACCCTGAATGATGAAAATATGCAGCACAGACCGCTTTCTGTTGCATCGTGAGGTTAATCGTTATTTACTATGACGCCGAGTTCTGGAGTAGACACTTACATTACGCGAAGACTGTAATATTTCTGTTTAAGTCATGTTAGAATATGAGATTGAGATCTGCAATTCTGAGTGTAATTGAATCATGAAATCCAAGCGTTGATAATAATGGCTTTGGGATATTATAAGAAGTTCATTATCTACTTGTCTACTTGGGCCACAGCGGGCATTGAACATCACGTTTTGATCTACGTGGAGATTGGCCTGAGCCAAAATAGATTGTAACCTAGTATTTTTTTCCGTGTAACTATTCTGGCTTTTTTGTTACCTACTTCTGTGGCATGTAACATTTTCTGTACAGAACAATTTCCTCAGCTTATAGACAATTTTCGTATTGGGACTGGTTTTGTTGGCAAAGAAAATTTTGCATCACAATTGGAAGACCAATGTGATTTTCTTAGTGAAAATTGCTCTGTCTAATTTGAGTATTACAGTTAACTTGTAAATTAAATTATCAAAATTGTCACTTGTGTAGATTGCAACTACAGTGGTGTCAGGGTTCATGGTGACCTGTAAGGCAAATGTGCAGAATTAGTCTGCATTTACTGGCACCAAGATCTGTTAGGTAGGCATTACCAACCTTTCTGTGTAGCTCATTGTATAAACAATTAGTCAGATATTCCACAGCATGTGAGGAATAACAAATACATTTCTAACTTTGTTTTAGGTCAATGCACACTTTAGTGACCCTTCTGTTTTTGGCTTTTGTAGTTTTAAACAACTAATCACCATTGTTTCTTAAAGACATGGATTAAAATATTTTGGTGGTTTCTTTATATGATTGGAGATAGTAAAAATTTCTTGGCATTTAATTAATTATAGTATAAACTAAATTATTAAGCATATTTTGTTTTGGTGTTATTTTATCCCTCTATATCTTTATTTTATCTCACTTTTTTCCCATTGGATAGCTTTGTTCTGTTGAAATATATATTGTGTTTGTGCATTGGTCTCCAAGGCTAGTTTGATCTGTCATTTTGCCAGTTGTTGACACTGAGCATTTTTGAAATGATCATTGTTTGGTTGTCTGCTGAAATCCCTATCATTTATGTACATTGATATTTTGTAAAATTATAGCACTCTAAGTTGCATGTAAGCTGTTTTATACTTAGTGTATTAAAGTGAGCAATCAGAGTAATGTCATGTAAATTTTGCATGAGAACAGTATCTCCTGCAGTCATTTACTTTTCCTTCCATTGAATTGTGCAGCTCAACAGGTTAAATCTATTGTGCATGTATCATTAACTCTTTGTTGTTAATGCTGTACAGGAATGGCAGCAATCAGAAAAAAACTGGTAATTGTTGGGGATGGTGCATGTGGGAAGACCTGTTTGCTCATCGTCTTCAGTAAAGACCAGTTCCCTGAAGTGTACGTGCCCACGGTCTTTGAGAACTATGTGGCCGACATCGAGGTGGATGGCAAACAGGTACAGCATGCTTGCACATACGTAAATTTGTGGACATAGGTGTCTTGGGTGCAGGTGATGAGTGATGCACTTTTTCAGGTGGAACTGGCACTATGGGATACAGCAGGACAAGAGGACTATGACCGGCTTCGTCCCCTCTCCTACCCTGACACTGATGTAATTCTTATGTGCTTCTCCATTGACAGTCCTGACAGCTTAGGTGAGTGTAATTGTGCCGTCCAGGGTCCTGTTGGTTTTTGTTCACCGGTATTACTTTCCCTTCACCGCCTTGATTAGTTGCTTCCCTGGTCAACTAGAGAGCACACCCAACTGTGGAAGTCTTACCCTTTAAGTTCTTATGTCGTCCTCATAGAGAGAGATGAATGGAAAAGAGCTATTCATTTGTGTTTTTCTATAGAAAACATCCCAGAGAAGTGGACTCCTGAAGTAAAGCATTTCTGTCCCAATGTTCCAATTATTCTTGTGGGCAACAAGAAGGACCTGCGTAATGATGAACATACCCGCCGCGAGCTGGCTAAGATGAAGCAGGTGAATTGTCGTCTGTCTGTCATCAGGATGCCATGGTGCTGAATTGTCTTAGACAGGAATTAAATGGACTTTAGTATTTTGTGACTTGATTAATTGATCCTGACTGTTCTGTGTTTTTGGCCACATAGGAGCCTGTAAAACCTGAAGAAGGCAGAGACATGGCAAACCGGATCAGTGCTTTTGGTTACATGGAATGTTCTGCCAAGACCAAGGATGGCGTGCGAGAAGTGTTTGAAATGGCCACCAGAGCAGCACTGCAGGCACGGAGAGGGAAGAAGAGCAGCAAATGTCTTCTTTTGTAGGCAACTGTGGAAGAACTGCTACAAGGGGTGGGGGGGGGGTAGCTGATGTCATTTGGGTCATTAATGGTGCTGGGGGGGGTCACAGCTGGAGGCACAAGTCAGCCTCACACCCCATCCTTCTCCCATCTCTGTCTGCCTGCCCACTACCTGCTGGGGCTCGCCTTCCCCAAGCAGATTGCAGAACAACTTTAAAAAAAAAAAAAAAAAGTTATGCTTATGTCTTTCAGTATTTAAGAGGTTACCTGGATGAAGTTGAGACTTTTTTTGTACTTTACCTGTGAATGCATCTGCCATACCCCCCACTGGCCTGTCTGCCAAATATTTTCGTTCCTAATGGTCCTTGGGAATCTCCAGTCGGCATTGTGCGCCCATGATGTGCAGCGAGGCTTTTTGTTTTGTCTTGGAGTCTATATAAGACTTTTTAAGGAAAACTGTTTGATAGATTAAATAAAGCAATGGGGCTTAACTGACAGGGAAATATGCTAAATGATACTGTTTACGTCTACAGTTATATTCATTTAAATACACAGACTGATCCTAGCATATGCTCATGTGTACACATGGACACGACTGGAAACTTTATACAAAGCAGAGATGTAATAAATTACTTGCTTTTGAATTTTTTGAAATTGTATGCTAGTTTGGTTAGCAGCCCAGTTCAGCAGGCTTAGTTCTAGGGTTGGTGGTTTATGAGTTGTTGGTACATGTCCCAGGATGGGCTGGTGCCATTGTACCCGATTATGATCTGCAGACATAAACTAAAGTGAGTTTTGATTGAAACCTTGATAAATTTCCACAAAGGTAATTTAAAAAGCTGAATAAAAGGAAAATCCACCAATTTGTTTCTCCTTTATCCTATTGCATTACATTATTGCCTTTTTGAAATAAAATGATTTTTGGTTTTCCTTTCAGTTCCTGTGGTGGCAGTGGGAGCTGCAGTTTTATGCACTCTTTTGTCGGGATTTAACCATCTCAGACTTTCTTGCTCTCTACCTTTTCTTTGTGTCCCACTTTCTGTTGGTTATCCTACCTAGGGAGCATTTAAATATGAAGCAGAATTGATGCAGCTACCCATGGTACATTTAACAAAGTAATATGAGAACAGCGTAAATGAGCTGCAGCCTCCAGAGACGGAGAACCCTATTCACCTGTGTGCCATAGTAGATCTTTTGGAACTGTTCCCTCAGGGTCCAGTACATGGCCCAAACCTGTTACCTGCTGAATTAGAACAGTACTTTTAACAGCTGGGTTTGAACCTAAAATATCAATATAATGAATCAGCCACTTTATAGCAGTGGTGTGATCTGAATGCTCTGGTGATACTGGAACGGAACAAAGCTCTTGCAGCTATGTGAGAAATTTAGTGTTTTAAGCTACTGAAAGCCTAGGAACCACTCGTGCTAGGTGTGAGGGGCCATCTGGTGCAGAATTACCACAGATAATATACAGTAATTAAATGTCACTAACCCTAATTTGTACAAATCCTGTCTGGATTATCAGCCTTGCTGAGTGCTGTCACTCCTGTCATTGTGCAAGAAATGTTATTACCTTGACATGTAATGTAAAATGGCATCATTAGCAATACAGTTAGAAATTAGGGCAGTTCCATGTATTTCATTAAGAGGAATGAGACGGCCTCTTCTGGGTGTTTTTCACTGCAGTACTGAATCAGAGCAGGATTATGTTTATTTGTTTTGTTAGAGAGACCAAGTGGAGTCACAATTCTTCAAATCATCAGATTATCCATCCTCGTCAGCCCTCTGGGGGCTGGAATTTTACTCCCCGAGGACCATGGACTCAGCTGCCTCCAGTGCTGATATTAGTGTGTTCTGTTGTTTGCTCTATTTCCAATTATAATTTAAATCGGATATATCTTGTCAAAATCCCAATTAATTGGTTGATATTCAGTTTTGGTTAACAGTGCTACTGGTTCCAAATGGTTCCTTCATTGCTGCGTTTACAACAAGCTCTGTTGACAGCAGTTTATCATGTCTGGATCAAGCTTGTTCAGTTTTCCAATCTTGAAAGAAAAAAAACAGAAATATATATTTATAAACATTAATTTCAAAGTTAAACAGAAAGAGTAATCTGGCCACACATATATGTATATATACAGATATATAGCCAGATTTCTGAAATCACAAAGGCTTTTGGTAGCAGCCCTAAAGAAGTACTTACCTCAACTGGTCACCAGAGGGCAGCTTCCCTTTATCAGTCAGCTTGCGGTACAGGTCTCGGGATTGAGAGCAGTGATCAGTTCATTCATAACTGACAGCACTGTGTGGTTTAAGGGATGCAGAATATTAGACACAAAGAAAGAAAGTGCATTATAAGCACACTTGATGTCACATAGTAATAATGGCAATGACCGCAACGTGTGTATGTGTGGTTGGGGGTGGGGGGCAGTATAGAAAATAGAGAAGTGAAGGAGACAGAGTGATGAGAATTAAGATGAAGTACTCTAGCTTACAGGTTCTGTTTTTTCAGTAATATATATTTTTTTTTACACCGCTGGGAGTTGCCAGGTTTGTTGAGCTTCTGTGGTTAGTAGGAGTATTTCATGAGAGGGAGAGAGAGAGAGAGAGAGAGAGAAAGACAGAGAAAGCGAGAGATGGGGATGAGGGTGTGCGCACATGTATGGGGCGTGGCCTGTAATTTGGGATTTCTCCCGCATGCGACAGCCAGCCGTCTCAGAGCGCACGCTGCCTCCGGTTGGAGTCCACAGGAGAACGGCGGTAAGGTAAAGAGGCGTCACTGTGTAGAGACTCAGCGGGGACTGACTCTCCCACAGCAGGAGGAGGTGTGCTTGTAAGAGAAAAAGGTGTCTCTATTCACTACTCACTGGAGCCATGTGGATGCTAGGTCCTGTGCTGCTCCTGTCCTATCTGGGCAGGGGGCTGACAGGGCCCTGGAGACCCTCTCAACCACGCCTGCAGTTCAGCCACACAGGTAACGTCGGTCTGGGACTCTCCTGCCTCCTTCGCCCTTTCATCCTCCCTGCTGTCTGTGTCTGTCTATCTCCTCTCTGTCCCACCATACCCTGTCTCAGCCGTGCTCCATCACACCACTATACTTTCTCCCCCCTTTATCTTGGTGGGGTGGGGGGGGGGGGGTTGAAATACCCTCCCAGGGTGCTTCAAGAGGAGAGGGCTGGAAGTAGGGTGTTTGGTTACACCAACGTGTGCTGGGAACATTGCACTTTCACAGCTATTGTCTTACGCCGCAGTGAGGGCTGTGTTGAATTATAAAGTGGCAGTCTGCAATGAATGATGCAGGCAGTTTAGACTGCAAAGCCACTTACCTTTAGCAACAATTAAATCATAACTAACTTTCTGTGTGCAACTGCTTTTATATTCTTTTCTCAATACTAAGCGCTCCCAATTCAGGATATAATTATTCATTCATGTCAAAACATGTTCCGTTCAAGGAACACGCAGCAGGTCAATAAAATCTAAGTCAAAACTATGCATGCATCACCTTGTGCATTAAATCCAACATGCATTTTTTTTAAGTGTATTTCGAGCATAATTTTCTGGATGATTTTGGCAAGCGGTGGGAAGATTCAAAATGAAAGTAGACAAAACAAAAGGGTCTTTTTATTTATATAATTCGTTCTCCTGGGAATATAGCCTTACTGGCAGATCTGGGTGCTCCTGTTGGCAGCCATTGAATAAGTATGTCAGATATATATACTGGCAGAAGGCCTTTCTGCAGTTTAAAAACAAATAAAAGCAACTGAAGCCTTTAATTCAATCTTAAGAGTGTAGGAACCCTCTTAGGCAGCAATGGGTGATGGCCAATATGTGCTTCTTTTTTGAGCGCGTGTGTGTGGTGGGAAGAATAGGTGTGAATGCCAGTGTGTACAAGTGTGTGAAATTGCAAAAAGGAACTGGTGTTACATCTGTCCAAAGTTTCCCTGAAGTCTATGAGCGGGCGCTGCTGCTTGCTTGGCCGTCCCCACGACGTGTCTGACTTGAGGGGTGCGAATTGTTAAGGCTGCTATTTCTGATAGCGACGAAACCCTTACCTGCCTATCCGGTTCCTTCTGGCAATGAACCAGTTCTCTCTGGCCATTCGGTCTCCCCTGGCAACAAGCCAGCTGTACTGGGTGAATCCCTGTTCCATGGCAACAGGTTGTTTTATTCGTTTGGTTGGAGTTTAAAAGCTGCAAGCGGCGGGGTGGCAGGGTGGCCCTGGGGGCACTGTCACACTAAGACGAATGCAGTCCGCAATGATATGCGTTTATATTCACGCGAGGCCAACTGCCCGGTCTAAAGAGAACATGTTTGATCAATCAAAATTATGTATTATGTGAATGATCTTTGGGAAAATTTTGTATACTGCTAAAAAAATGGAACATAATATGATTGGTCTGGGTTGGGGGCCAATGTGATATGCTTTCACGGGGCCCATAATCTCTAACAACACGTCTGGTCCTAAACTATGTAATGTCTTCTTGATGAAATAACATAGACATATGTGTAGTACGAGTGTTTCACTCCAAAGGTCCATTGTCTCCTGATTCAGGAATGTTCTGAGCTGTACCACAGCTTGCACATTTTCTCTAATCGCAGATAGACCCATCAGTGGTAACTTGTGACTCTGGTAATCTAATAATGGCTGGACTCTGCAGGAATGCTAAAAATATACTTTTTGTCACCCCGGCCCACTCAGGGCCAGGTGGGTAGGGAGGGCACGTAAGGGTAAGCCGGGGGAGCGCACAAGGGAGCGAGGGCTCAGTGTCGGACCCTTGCCAAAAGTCCCGGGGAAGGCAGAGTGGGACGTGTAGGGGTGGAACGAGTGTGTTTTTCTTTTGTAATTTGTCTGCATGTCTTTGAACAAAGCTGTGCGTAACGTTCATGTGTGTTATTGTGTCGGTCAACTCACTTCAAGCTGAGGGCAACTTCAAGGCGTTGCTTAGGTGCCTTGTTACTATTTGAATCAGATGCGATAATTGTCTCTAATTTCTCCCTTTTGTCATTCAAAGGCACCAGTAAAGATGGTTCTGGTTCAGTTTCATCATCTGGGTGGTGTTGGGTACACAGGGATAACTGTTTGATGATTTAGGAGACACTCGACTTGAATTCATTTTAGAGACCTTCTGTAATGTACCAGTTCCAGATGCAAGAGAAACAGTCAGCGAGCAGTGAGAGACTGAACATTTACAGCGGTTGCTGATGATGAATTGCTTTCATCGACCATGTTAGACCACATGTTTGCTCTTGAGATGTTTAGTTACATCGCCAATTATGCAACATATTTTGGTAGGATTTCAGTAGTGTTTTGGAAAGTCAGCCGTTTTCCTTAAAAAAGAAAGGGTGTCTCCTGTAGAGATTAACTTTAATTGTATTTTGATAAATTTGGGATTAGTTAGTATCTCATAAATCCAGTGTTTTTGCTTTTAAATGGATGGCATTCCACAAGATTTTATTGGCTTTTAATGTCCAGCAATATAGTTTAATAATAAGGATTATATTATTACATGCATTTTATGATGTTCATTCAACTCCGGTGAAGCTCATTTTCTATGTCGCCTTAATTCTCTACAATTCGTGTTGATACAATTTTTACATTTACATAGCTCTCAATGACTCTTGTCTCTTTTTTTTGTTTTAAGGTCATCATTGGTTATGTCTACCATGAACAGTTATAAATACTCCAAAGCAAATTTTATGTCTCATTTGGTTTATGGGGTGGACGTGTGGCTCTCTGAGGTGGAGCTCTGCGCTTTTCATCGGAAGGTCACGGGTTCAAATCCTGGAGTGAGCAGCATTAAATCACCATCAAGCCCTTAACCCCAAATGTCTCAAATACTTGCTGACCCTTCTTCTTGGCCCTCATTTGCATGTCTAGTGTGTTTGCCAAATAATTATAGTTATTGTAATGATTTGTTTAATGTTATGGTTTAATTTTGTTATCTTTTCAAATTGTGACGTATTAAAATGTTGGCTTGTCCATTGCTTTCATAGACTTACACCATGTACCGGTGGGTGCCAGTAACACTTATGTTGGTCCCTTATTAATGTAGAAAGCTGTTTAAAATGATTAGTGCTGCTTGTGTTTCTCACTGTCAGATTCTGTTGACAGGTTCACATTTGTTGCCACCCTGGGCATGAACACTGCTCTGGATAGGAGTCTAATTTTTCCCTTGTTCATTCAATGCATGACTAAAGGTCTTCCTCACATTGCTTTCCCCTTATCTTTTTCTCACCAGACATATAAATTGGAAGGAAACACTGATTTAATTTGAACAAACATGTTTGTTTTCTCGCAGAGCTGGTAAAAAATGGCCGCCTGCTCACGCTGCCCTTGCCGGCTGGGGATCTGTACTCCCTGCTTCCGGACGAAGATCAACAACAGCTTTATGTGGCCATGAAGGACCGCCTGCTGGCCACAAGTTTGGAGGACATCACACAAAGCCCCCGCATGGTGAGCACCTAGAATCACGTCTGCATTGGGGTTACTGCCCAATATTGGCACCTCAGTAACATGGAAAAACAGATTCTAAATAAAACTCTTGCATGTTTAGGAGAGGACCATGTAATATCTGTGAAAGAACCAAATCATTATGAAATGTGACATTGATGAAACAGAGGACATTATAACGACTGAGCTGGTGACAATGATGTACTAGGGGAAGATGCAACACAAAATCAGCGAACCTCAGCTGGGATACAGGAAACTGTCACAAACAGAATCTGTGTAACTCTGCTGACCAGATGAGGACATTTAACATTGAATCATCCACTGCAAACCTATTATCAATTAAACTGAATGCTCTCGTTGTAGGGTGCATACACAATGGACGTTTGAATGGGAATGGGAAATGAGTCCCTCAATATACAATACCCATGCCAACATGAGAAAGATGATTACTACCACACACGCCCTCAGTGTTTGTGGCATTAGTCTTTCTCTTCTTCTTCCTTCATGAGCTTCAATGAGTGCCATAAGGCACTTGAAGGAGAGTGCTTTCCATACTGATCCACCCACATGTTTGCACATACCCATCTGACACTGATACAGCGCAAATTAGATACAGTATAGAATAACTGACAGATGTACAGCACAAGCTAAACATTTGTTAAAACACCGATCGAAAAAAAAACAAGTTTACGTGATGGAATTGCTATAAAATTTAATGTACATCAAAACTACAATGATTTAGTAGTTTTGGGTTATGAAAGGGAGAGTAGCAGGGCCAGCAGAGACCAGTAACTGTGGTCCAGCTAATGAATAGCTTTGAATCGTTTGTGCTGCTATATTTATGGTATGTGATTTTGATGCAAGGTGAACTATTATACGAGGAAACCGGCTTCATGTGAAAAAATAACAGGAATTTAGGATGCAAAATGGTGACAGGTGAAGAACCAAGATGAAGAACCAAACATGGCAATGGATAACTGCAGAGATGGATAGTTCAGGTCCAGAAGGTAAAAATCCACACCAAGATTTTGTTTCAACCAACGAGTTGAGTATAAAGAGTCACAGTCACAGAGTACTCAGCTGATTGGTTGAAACAATGGATTTTTACTTTCTGAACCTGAGTTATCCACCTCTGGATAACTGAAACAGCAGGACAGCTGGGAGATGGACCAGGTTGATTTAGCATGAGCTGTATTTGGACATAAAGGAATGCAGTGAGGTTGCAAGACCCTCCCTCAGGACCAGAACTGGCCACATCTTTACTTCTACACTTTATTCCTTATTTTCATATCTTCATCTAAAAGCCCTCTGAAGTAATGAGTGGTTACAGGCTGGCCAATATCTCCAGGGAAGAGTATAAACAAATATAATAACAGACACTTCCTGGCCAACACACGCACACTCACAGGTGCACATGGACATGCACACCCAAGCACACACACTCAGAAAGTATAAAAATAGGATGTGGAACACTGCAGGCCTCCTTGTGGGGACCCCCCCCCCCCACGCCCAGCAGCCTAATTACTGCAACTACCCTTTAATTACGCCCCTCTAACCGCCAACCAGGATTCCTGCCATCTAAGCGTTTCCATCAGCTGCCCACATCAAGCGCTCCTCCATCTTTCATTTTCTCCTCATTTCTTTACCTCTCTCTTCTCCCTGCTTTTCTCTAAATTAGATCTCCTTCTGCCAGGGGTTTTAATTTTGCATGTTTTTATCTAGAATTGACAATACTTCACCAGAGGTAGTTAATAACGTAAATTTACAATTGTAATGAGCATTATAAGGCACTGCAGTAGAAATTATGCTATGCACTAGCGGGCTGCAAATTATATTCAGTAATGAAAATGCAGCTACACTTTTGCCAGCAATACTAATAATCCAAGGTAAAATGAATTATGAGTTAACCATGCCGTTTATTATGTGGGAATTTGATTCATTTGGCGGGTCCCTCAGGCTGTGACAGATGGCTTTTTCCTGGGGAGTCAGACGGTCCCGTCTGTCATTTTCTCAGGGGGCCCTTCCTCTGTCTTCATTCCCGACGTATTCGTTAACGTGGGGAGAAAGAGAACACAAATTAATGGACACATTAGCGCAGAGAATCGGGGTCATGCCGTTTCAGCCAAGAAGTAACACCTGATGTGGAGTGTGATAACCGGGCCAGAAACCCGCAGATCCCATACCTATCCCCCCTGACGAAGCTCGATTGTTTTCCTTCTCATTTCAGCTACGCTGGCCTGCCAGTTCGGATCGGATTCAGGAATGTCTGATGGCTGGGAAGGATTCTGAGGTGAGTTACTCGCTCACATTGGCTGTGTTGTCAAGCTCTTTGTTAATGACGCTCTAACGACCTGGTACCTCCCAGGCTATTTGCGGACAAGTGAAACGTTTGTGTGAAAGTCTCACAACAGTAGCATCACGATTAGTAAATATGCAACACAGTAATAATAAATAGTATGCAGCTTTAGAGAAAATGAATATAATAAGTATAATGGACCATTGTATAGAAATAGGCAGTCAATGTGTTTACTGGCCATTTCATAGCATTCTGATGGTCTGGTGGAAGCGCTAGTCCCAGAGCCTGCTGGTTTGGGTCCTAGGGCCCGTCAATCCAATAGGCTCGTGTTTCCCATCCCTGTCCTCAGGATCCATCAGACAGTCCACATTGTTGCTCCCTGCCAGCCCCAGTAGAAATGAGGGCTGTCTGGCAGGGAGCTGGGGATCAGGTTGGGGGACACTGCTATAGGCAACAAAGGCAGCGGCCTGAGGCTCCAAACTTCTGAGGTGGTGCAGACTTGGGTCCTCATACTGCCAAATCACCTCCACGATACTAGCAGTTTGAACAGCCTCTGGCATGGGTGACTGTGATCCTTGATGATTTTCCCCCACTCACACTGGCAGTGATCTACGATCACATTGCTTGATTAATAATAAATCACAGAGAATTTTTATTAGCAGCATCAGGCACACTGTCCACTCTTCAGTCAGACTTGCATTTGGTTTCTTTCATGCTGGGATTGTGTTGGACGCCTCTCTCTGACAGCAGGAATATTCTAGCATGTCATATCACTAACAGTGAAAGTCTCTCTTTGACAGCTGGAGTGTGCAAACTTCCTACGTGTGCTACAACCCTATAATCACACCCACCTGTATGTCTGCGGCACGGGGGCCTTCAACCCACGATGTGCTTTTATCCCCAGAGAGGTGTTCCTCAAGGTACAGTCCAAGTCTTGCCTTAATTTAATTTGCTGCCCTTGTATTCATCTAATTTGCTACCGGGTAACATTAAACATTGTGTAGGGACCAACATGCTGACTTATCTTACAATGGAAAAGGTGTCAAATATTCTTGAAATTAGATAGATGAAAAAGCCAACTAATCTTTTCCTGATTCTACCTCTCAAAGCCTCAGAGGCTGAAGCCCTGTTGATTAATTTAACTGTGGCTCCTCCACAAATCCTCTGTTGAAAAGTTGGCAAAATGAAAACTGATTGAAATTATTCATGCAAAAAAAAGGCACACTCACATATCAATGTCTCTTATAGTAGAAAAAGAAACATATGTTGAGAAAAAGCATGTTTGGATAGACTAGCATGGTATATTAGGATAGAGAGCTGAATGAGCTGAAACGCATGATGAAGATTAAATGAATGTGAGGATACTCTTGCTGGAGTGACTCATGATTGTGCACAGAATAGCATAGTATGGCAGCTAAAACGGAGCCCTTGTACTAGCAGGTTTCATCTGGAGCAGATATGCTTTCCAGAGTTTTCAGATTGATGGACTGGGAGTTAGGGAACGAGGAACTTTGAACAAGGAAAGCTGTCACAGATTACACTTCCTTCTGGTCAAATGTTGGTCCGCTTTGAGAAATTGGGGAAAATTCCCATTAATGTGAATCCCTGGTGAGGGATCACTGCCATTAACCCAGTTTAAGGAGAGAACGTGACAAGGGGAGAGATTGTGGCTCACAAATGAGGTTTTTCAAAGAAGCAACCGGGAAAGAAAGACTGTTAGGAGAGACGAGCTGTGGTGACAGAGAACTAAGAGTGGGGTGAGAGACGAGCTGTGGTGACAGAAAACTAAGGGTGAGGTGAGAGACGA
>JABFEA020000110.1:4858475-4876612 GCA_019775915.2 Cyphomyrus plagiostoma | reverse complement strand
CCCCCCCCCCCCCCCCCCCCCCCCCCCCCCCCCCCCCGGCCCCCCGCCGCCCGCCCCCCCCCCCCCCCCCCCCCCCCCCCCCCGGGCGGCGGCCCGCCCCCCCCCCCAAAATGATATGCAGTATAAGGGCTGAAGGCAGGAGGGGGTATAATGCGGGTAAGACAAACATATCTCACCCAGTGAGGAAGACATCTTTTTATGCAGGGAGAGATACAGGGCAGTCTGGAGTAGAACAAAGGTCAAGAGAGGTGTGGTGCAGAAGTAGGGGGTACGATTGCGGGGGGTGCAGGAGAGAGCTAGTAGCCTGCTGGGGAGGTACGGGAGCAGGAACAGTGGCGGCAAAGGTCCAAGAGACTCAACCAGTGGAGATTAGATTAGATAGCCCCCCCCCTCGCTGCATCGCCCCTTTACCACCAGGGACAGATTCCATCGTGGCCACCTGAACGAACAAAAACGAGAGGAATGTGCGAAGACAGTTCTGCTCCATTGTCCACTGCAGCACAACAACCTGTGGTTCAGCACGTCCCACACAAACGTACCGCGACCTGGAGCCGCGACTCGGGCTTCTGCGCAGAAGTGGGAGGACTTTCCTCCAACATCACCAGCTCCCAAACAGGAGCTTTGGAGGATTGCCGTCTGCATTTTGCTGTGTGGCTTCCTGTCGCCTGAATGAACCCCAGTGACTCCCAGTAACTTTCCAAGCCATGTGGAGATGTTAGTTGTCTATCTCGTGAACGGTCGCTTGGAGGTTGGCGCCTGTGCATCAAGTGCTTCTGACAAAACGGGCTGCTTCAGCTGATGGCTGGATCTTCCTCACACAGCCACCTGCCCCCAGCTTGGCAGCACGTCTGCTTACATAAATCTCCTGCAAATCAGATCTGGCGTCTTGGGCAGAATATGGTCACACACATAGCCCAGACAAGCAGACAGAAACACACATGCCCACAATGAAAGTTTATTTTTTTATATCTTGCAGAGGACATCTTCCTCCTGCATGGGAAGGACAAGACTGACCCTCTCATCTATGGCCTTTTTACCACAACCAGGTGAGCCATCGCTTCTAATTCTCATTGCTTCTTCTGTGCGTATGAACATTTTCTCAAACGAGCCATCAGGGCCATTCTTACTGGGCCCCCCTAAAATATTCTTTTGGCCCTTCAAATAAATCTGCCCTAATGAGTTAATATAGTGTGCTCGCATTCATTTTCATTAAAATCAGGCCCCATTTTAAAGCTTAGCCCCCCTTTTTATAAATTTCTAGTGACACTCCTGTCAGACATGTTAACATTTAGATAAAGGAGGAGTATCTAAAGCCACATACAATTAAAAGGCAGGGACAGCCTGTTCCTGGAGCAATTCTGGTTAAGGGTCTAGTGGTGAAGTCACTCTGTCAACCACTGGGTTTAACCCAGCAACCTTCTGATCACTAGCACAGCTGAGCGACCCCACCTTCTTAAAAGAACCTGATTATTTTCACTGAAGAAATTGACTCATGACTATATAGTGATACATCTCAGGGTTGCCAACTTTGGTCAGCTGGCTAGAATGAGATTTTCAATTTAAGACAAGTCTGCACACACATTTACATGTCTGTGACAGTTTTATTACCTTGTAAATACTCTGTAGGGTTTGTAAACTACCCCAATGCCCTTTATATAGCTAATTTTAGGTTTTAATGGAATAATATAGATTTGCTGTAAGATTTCTTGAGTGAGCGTGAGAGTCTGAAAGCCAGATGCATGAGAGCTGGCAACCCTGCATCTTATTTGACAAAGGACCACCTTGCTTTGATAAATCTTTCAGTGCATAAAGAGGGACATCTGTGAGGCGTGTAAATCACTGGGTATTAGGGTATCTTCCTGGTCCTGTAATATACATGCTGTTATGTTCTCTGTCTGCACAGACCACGCTCATATTTCATGCGCCCTGTAATGCGACGCCATTTCAGCCTCCCGTCCACATCATAACGATCGAGATCTATCAGCATTAGTGTAGATATGCGTTGCATTATGCAGTTTTTGGGTGTGTCTCTTGCATGTAGCGCAGTGTCTGTGTGTGATCACAGCGTGTGGTTTCGGTGCTCAGTGTATGTGTGTGTGTGTGTGTGTGTGCATGCGCGTGTGTGTGTGTGTGTGTGTGTGTGTGTGTGTGTGTGTGTGTGTGTGCACTGGGACACAAATACTGTATGTGAGTCCTGCGTGTGTGTTTTCACTGAACATACCATTGTGTGAGTGTGTGTGTCGGTACACGTTGTCTTGGTGTGCGGCCCCCTCACCAGAACGCTGTCTGCCAAGATGACATGTCGAGCGAGAGGCCCCATGTGTAGTTAATGAGCCTTGTGGTGACCCAGGGACGGTGCAGATTAAGAGCCTGCTAATCCTTGAAGCAGCGTTCACACGGTTACAGTCTGAACAGTGCTAGTAGCTTGGGGGTGGGGGGGGCAAGTTTATTGCACCCCACAACTTTGATGACTGCAGACGCCTCTGCTGTTATAAGGGACAGAAATACTGCCCTCCACATTCATCTGAAAAGGAACCAGACTTCATTTAGGACAGCAATCGGGGCCCTGGGGATAGTCATCTGGCCGTGCGAGGATTAGATATTACTTATCCGTTTAAGAGACCGTCTTAATTAGGACAGAATTCAGAGCAATCGCAGCAAGGGCAGTGTAAAGTAAAAAAAAATCATACTTTCTTGATTTTCAGATGTATTAGTAAGAAGCAGCAGGTTCAGAATAAGACAAAAACAACAATTTACAATTAATTTTTATTTACCAGATGCGTATAACTAAAGTGACAAACATTAATTAAAGGGTTAGATAGTCCCTGGAACAACTGGGGAGGGCTTTGCTTAGGGGCCCAATGATGAAATCACTCTCGCAGCATTGGGATCTGACCCAGCACCCTTCCGATCATAAGCACAGCATCCTAACCTACTGAGCCACACATGCGCCCTAACAAAGGGGGTCTCAAGGGCCTCAAGAGTCTCAAGGTGAAACACAGATGGTGAGTCACTGCTCATCCTCTCCACAGTAATGTGCTGAATGGCTCAGCCGTGTGCGTGTACCAGATGCAGGACATCATCCGGGCCTTCAAAGGTCGCTTCTCCCACAAGGAGGGGCCACAGTTCAAGTGGGCGGAGTTTACGGGCAAGGTGCCTTTCCCCCGTCCCGGCACTGTAAGTACCCCTATTGCCTGGCCAATCCAGAGCCTTCCACGTTGTGACCGCTCCCTGCCCCTATGCTAACTTGTGATGCAGAAGATATGGTACTGATCTGCCTGGCGCTGAGTGCGGCTTGGTGCGGGTAGGATGGTGTACGTGAAGAACGGGAGCATTGCCATTAACCTCGTGTTCCTCGCCTTGTCAGTGTCCCAGTAGCACGTATGGGAACCACGTCTCCACCCGTGAGTACCCCGACGATGTCATTTTCTTCAGCCGAACCCACCCGCTCATGCTGGAGGAGGTGTACCCCCTGGGAGGGCGCCCCCTACTGGTACGGGTTGGCGTGCCCTACAAGCTTACCCGGCTGCTGGTGGACCGCGTTGAGGCGGTGGACGCACAATACAACGTCCTATTCGTCGGCACGGGTTGGTGATCAGTACCGTGGGCTCTTGTGTGTCGATGCATGCATGTGTTTTATTCTGCAGTTAAGCTGCATGCACGTCTGTGTCTGCTCGGTATGCATGATGTTCAATCTTCTCCCACAGACTCAGGTGAGGTGTTGAAGTCCATCCACCTTCCCCGAGAACAAGGAGTCCAAGAGGTGACCCTGGAGCAGCTGCAGGTCTTTAAGGTACATCTTTATACCATGTGACACTGAATTTCTACAGCATCTTTATACCATGTGACACTGAATTTCTACAGCATCTTTATACCATGTGACACTGAATTTCTACAGCATCTTTATACCATGTGACACTGAATTTCTACAGCATCTTTATACCATGTGACACTGAATTTCTACACCATCTTTATACCATGTGACACTGAATTTCTACACCATCTTTACATCATCTGTATATCACCTTGTGCCTCTTTGCCCACACTAAATGAAATCACTTTAGAAAAATGGTTAGTTCTGCAGAATAATCAGTCTTTTTCTGATCAAAAAATACCTTGAATCTGCTGGTATCTCCCACACTCACAGCTTGGTACCAGAGTAGTCTGTCTCCAGAAGTGCAGAAGAATCTGCATGATTATATGGTATTTTTGGGAAACACAGAACACATTCAATGACAGTATTAGTGCTCAGATTATATAAGCACAAAGCAAACAGCATTTGTGTTTATACACAGTTGTTAGATGCTGTTAGTCTATGAGGGGGGTGGGCTCTACCTCAACATGACAGCAAATCTCCATGGAAACACCCAGTAGTGCTCCCTCCCAGCAGGTAGACATCCATAGCTATCTTCCCTCCCAAATGCCTCGACTGATCTCAGATCACCTCCCTTTTCTGCATCCACAGGGTAGATCACCCATCACTGCTATGACCCTGTCCAAGACTCAGGTGAGAGTTTAAGATGCCCCAGTCCCATCCTCTCATCCACGTCCACTATGCGTCACAAAACACAGATACCCGGCATATTGTTCCCTAGCTCGTCACCATGGCAACACAAAAGGGACGAAACATGTCAGAGCATACATTATTCACGGATTCCAGCTAGCACGCCAGCGTCGGTTTGGCCTTTTATTAATGCTGCCTGCTAGCCTCGTAACGCGACACCTCATCTTTGACGCTCTGCCGAAGGTCATGACATAATTTATCGATGGAGTTTCAGTTATGATGCGGCTGCAGATCACACTTCACCAACGACATAAGCAGCAACGTCGAAACAGTGCTTCAGTCATTTTCATCAGATTATGAAATGACTGTGTTACCAATAAATTCAGTAGTAATATTGTTGTAATACATTGGGATTAGTGACATTATTATTTGATATTGTATGTTGGGCACATTTGTTTTCTGGGATTTTATGTGATTCTGACTAATATATGTAATTTTCAGTGTATTAAAGAATTGTCGGCCTGTTTGTGTGTGTGTGTGTATGTATGTATGTGTTCACTGCAGCAGTGGCTCTTCGTGGGCTCTGCGGAGGGATTGGCCCAGCTGGCTCTGTTCCAGTGCGAGCTCTACGGCCAGGCCTGTGCTGAATGCTGCCTCGCCAGGGACCCGTACTGTACCTGGGACGGCCACGCCTGCAGTCCGTACATGCCAGTGTCACGCAGGTAGCTCACACAATACACATGCACATGCACACACACGGTACACATAGAACCCCATAAAACCAAGCCCGGTTCTGCTGATTTTGGCTAATGGATGTTTCTCTCCAATGCAGGAGAAACACCCGACAGGTGGGCGATGCTGGAGATCCGCTGACTGAGTGCGTCAGACAAGGAGGTCAGCCTGGTGACCATATTCCTTTCATTAGAAGCTACTAGTAGATTGGAATCAGAGTGGACTGAGTAAGAGTGGAGTCGATAGAGTGGATTTAGAAGTACTGCAGGAATTCAGAATCCTAAACTGCGTAAAATCTTCCCTGACACTGTTTTCTCATGATGTGTGATTCTCTTTTCGTGTGTTGAGGCTCCACACAGTGTTCACGTAAAGCTACATAATCTGGTGATGATCTGGTGGTATAAGGGCTTCCATCGGTCTTGGGCCGCTTTTCCCGACAGGGACTCAGGAGCCTGCTGGCCCTGGCATTTTCCCACACTGGGAGTGTCTGTCACTTCTAACGCATCCCGCGCATGTGCTTACAGCGGGACTCCAGGTGGAGACAGAGGAGAGGCAGATGGTGGTTGCCGAGGGAAACGGCACTTATCTGGAATGCCTGCCCAAGTCTCAGCATGCAACTGTGACCTGGTACAAAGAGGCTGGAGGCAACAGCCATGAGCTGAACCAGGTGTGTAACCCTAACCCTAACCCACTCACCTGCTGGATGCTGTTTCCCAAGGGAACTTTCTGTGAGAAACAGTGTCCAAAAGCCATGGAAGAATCCCACAGGGGCAGAATTACAGTGCACTGGCCACTTCCCATTGGTTACTTTATCAAATTCCTGTGAGTGAAATGGACCAGTGATTGACAGTGAAGTTAATCCCACCCACTGTGAATTCAGTGCCTCTTTTCGTGGGTGTTCAGTTCCTCTACCACAGTGTTTCTCAGCCCAGTCCACATTTTCACTCCCTCCGGTATCAGGTGTGCTGTGCACCTGATATGTTGCAAGCTAGGAGAGAGCAAAAATGTAGACTGTCTAGGTGTCCCCAAAGTCTGGATTGAGAAACACTAATCGGTTCCAATAGACTGCACGCTGTCTTGTTAAACGCCTGGCCAGGGTCAGGCAGTAAGGCTCACCCGTGTCATTCCTTTTATAGGTGGTGTCCGGGGAGCAGCTGGTGGTGATCGAGCGGGGGGTCCTTATCCGGCGGGCAGCGTCAGCCCACTCGGGCACCTACCACTGCCAGCTGGAGGAACATGGCTTCCACTGGACTGCCGTCACCGTCAAACTGAGCGTGCTGAGCCCTGCCTCCGTCCAGCTGCCCTTCCAGGACGCCCTAACACTCGGGCGGCGCTGCGCTCAGCTATCTGGGAACACCTACGGTGACCACGGGAGTCACAAACAAGGAGGAGGCAGCAAGGGTGGGGGTGGAGGCCAGAAGAAAAGGAACCAGGGCAAAGGAGGAGGCAGAGGAGGAGGGAGGAAGAGCCGGAGCAGAGCTCACACCCCTGGTCCACGATCCCCCCGCAGCGTCTAGAGACAACTGGCCACATACCCCCAATGCTCCCTTTGTCTTAGAGTCTAACGCACAGATTCAGAGTGGAAAACAACTACATTCTCTCTTTAGAGACACAAATGCACTTCTTCAAAAAATATTTATTATAGCCACATTATTATGCAGCTTCCCCCAGGAGGACGATGGGCTGTGCCAGTTGGCGCTGTAGCGATTGGCAAGGTGCATTCAGAGGAGAACAGGGGCATAACTGTCACCATAATATTGTGGAGGCACAATGCGAGTGACTCAGAAAAGCAGCCGTGCGTTTCAGCACAACAGCAGAAGCTGTCTCTTTGACTGGTCATGCCAATGAAGCAAAGAATCATGGGATATGTTAGAAGGGCCAACCATGTACTGTCTTTGAATCACTGGTGTGTTCCTGACAGACTCTTCAAACAGCATGAGAGCTGTGGAGAAAGGACACTAAATCTTGCATTTATTTATCTTAATATAAGAATGTATGAATCTTGTTTTCTGACCAGCTTTAATGTGTGGTCCTTTGTCCACCCTATTATGTCCAGTAACTTAGCAAATATCTTTCCATCTGCTAATTGCTTATCCTGGTTAATGTTGCAAGCAGCTTCTCCCAGGCAGCATAGGGCACAAGGTAGGGGTATTCCCTGGACATGATCCTGGGCCATCGCATGGGGAGATGCCAATTAGCCCACTCCGTGTCTTTGGACTATAGGGGGCAATCAGAAGGAGACCGACATGGGGAGAACATGCACACTCCAAACACACAGTGTCAGGCAATCATGCTTCACACCTAGCTGCCATGTTGCCCTTACTGAACCAATATACAAATTCTCATTCATAAAGTAAAGATATATTTATATGGAAAGCATTCAGTGATAATCAGGAACTGAATCCAGATCAGAGATTGAACGCTGAATTGGCTACAAATTGTTCTCATTTCGTCAAAGTGAACCTAGATGAAAGTAAATGTATTGAAAGTAAGCTATTTTTGAAAAAAAAACTGACGTTATAAATCGTCACTGAAGGAGTAATAAAAAAAAATCACTGTAAGAATAATTTGCTCACTGAGAAGCTTATACTCTGCAATGAATTATGTATGGTAGTGAGTTGTTTTTATCTGTATGAATTGGAGGATTTCATTTAGTGACTCTTGGCAAATGACTGCATAGTGAGGATTTAGGGAAGACTGTGTGATTTGGGACCAAAGGGGGCTTTGGGCATCTCTGCTGGAGTTTGCTGGAGCTGTCAAGGTAGAAAACTGTTATTCACGTCGGTATGTCAGGGTTCAGCGCCACACGTATGCTGACATACAGCAAGTATTATGTTAACAATCTTACGGATTGTGAAAAACAACTATAATGTTACTTTTGCTTAGCCTTTTACATGTTTCCAAGACAGCCTACCATTGTGTACATTTCAGAAACAGTCTGTTTCATCCTTTGCCTCCCACCAGTCTATTCAACATTTCCAAATGTGTTACGACAGCTCTGTCCCACGTGCTGATGGCTAGTTGAATAGAATAGGGATACATTATTCAGATTTGTGTGGAATATTGTGTTTTCACTCATTCTATCTTGCTTTCCATGGGACATACACATGCCGGTGTCATTGCCTCCCTCCCCCCATCCCTCCAAAAAAATAATCACCCAAAGATGCTTAGACAGTTTAGCCTATTAGCCTGGTACCTCCAGGGGTGTGGCCACAGACGGTCTGCCCACCTATTGGCTCATCAAACCCCCACCCCCAATCAACAGCCTTTACCTTTCCCAACCCTTACTACCAATCCTGGTTCTCAGGTTTGTTTTGGCACAGACACACACATACAGGTGAGAGAAAGTTTATTCCGGGTCTCATTGCAGGGTCGGCCAACGACCAGCACTCCTGGGGCACTTTGCTGGCCACAGGATTTCAATCGGAGACCTTCCGACCGCGGGCACATCCTAACCACCAGAGGCTGTACTTTATGTATCATTTGGATGCTTTCAGTCTGGAACACAAACCAAATGATGAACAATTTGTCTTGAAAGTGGAGCCATTTTTTTTCTTTTGTTGTTTGAAATTTTGTTGCAACTTATTTAGGAGATAAAGGTATAGAACAGAAATAAGATATCCGATTTTTTTTAACTTCATTAAATGAAGTGTTCATTGTGATGTCAAGGACAACTTCTGTGTGCAGAGAGTTTTCTTAAACATATGCAGGTGACAGAAAGAAGGATGGGCATTGTCAGCGTGTGGCTGCTTTAAGCAGCACCCTAGGGCTACTTGTGTTTATCTTTAGTATGCCCGTGGTGTGTGCGTGTGTGTGTGTGGCTGTAAACAGAGCTGGTCCGCATAGTAGGTCCATCATCTTTGCCGAAAGAACTGGAACCTGAGCCTAACACCCAGAAGGGCAAACTGCTATTTTTAGGTCTAATCATCTATTTATTATGGACTTCATTGGTCATTAAACTGTTTGGCAGTACATGCATCTAATAAACAGTATTGTGTATTTTGTTTCACAATGACTACAGTTTTTCACTATGATTTTATTTCCAAAATCTTCTGATAAAATGTTGATATATTTCTTCTACCTCAAGACTGACAAAAAGTGCTGCCCCTCTGTGACCATGGATTAGGAGGGCAGATTCATATGCCGTATTTGCATCCATAGTATTGAGGTCAGGCCAGTAATGGAAAGATCCTACAGCTATAGAGTAACTATTATTATAATATTGCTCAGCCTGTTTAACACCATGATACTGGTTTACTTTTCACAGAATTAAGAATGAGTCGAGCCGCCAGCCATATTTCAGATGTCCCACTGGAAGCGATTCGTCTAACAGAAAGAACTTACTAAATTGAACTTGCAAACTGCAAACCTAAAAAAATAATACGAAATTATCATTAATATAATTATAATATAATAATATAATCATTAATACTTGTGAAATATCAATAACCCCGTTATAAATTATATATTTGTTTTGTTGTATTTTAATAATATTAATAATGACAATAATTATTTTAGTAGCAGTAAAAGTTATCATAATTTGCCTTAACATTCCTTCTAGTTATATTAGTGATTTAGTTTATTTAAATTTATGACCTTTAAAAACGT
This sequence comes from Cyphomyrus plagiostoma, assembly GCA_019775915.2. Taxonomy (NCBI): domain Eukaryota; kingdom Metazoa; phylum Chordata; class Actinopteri; order Osteoglossiformes; family Mormyridae; genus Cyphomyrus; species Cyphomyrus plagiostoma. Next base: position 4,866,768 of record JABFEA020000110.1, on the reverse strand, counting down.
ATCGTTTTAAAAATTCTGCCTTTGAAATTCGTGTTTGATTAGAACCATATTAAAGGAAAGAATAGGTGGAACTAATGTCGACGCGTCTAATGTTCCCCCGGGGAAGCTTAAAGAGGTCGGACTCCTGGCCGGGGAAGCTGCAGAAGTCCTTTCTACTTGGGTAAAATGCGCTATAAAATGTCTTAATAAGTTTCTCCAGCTACCTGACCGTGCTGCAAGTATATAAAATACTTTAGCTCTTTTAGCGATTTAACCATGTTTTGCTGTTCTTTTGTGGGATAATGTTACATTTGGAAACTTTGCGTATATAGAGGCCCTGTCAACTGTGTATTGATTTATCAAAACATAAATGTAGTTGGTCTGTTGGCTACTTGTTAGTTCGTAGTAGAATGCCGTTAAACTAAATCGATGGGTCAAACAGTAATGGGTCCTGACTTTCGTGGATAGCAGAATTCGAACTAAAAAATAGTGTCTTAACTGGTTTAGTTCCTGTTTTCGATGAAAGGAAAAAAGTAAGTGTGTTGTGCTCAGTAAAACTGAAAACCACGCTCTAGGGAGCTGAAGGAAGTTGACGGTGTGTTGCAGGCCGTGAGAGGATGCGGATAAGGAGGGTGATTTAGTTTTAGAATAAGGAGTACAATGAGCTTCTCTTCTGGGACTGGAGCGGAAGTGCTGGCAGCCCCCAACGGGCTGGGGTTATCGGGGTCGCTGAGCTCCAGTGATGAGGAGGGCATCCCTGAGCTGGAGCCCCCAAAGCATGAGAGGGCAACTAACTTGGCACCAGGAACGATGGCAGGGTCCCCCAGTGACACAGTGGACTGTGAGGGCAGGCTCGAAACCTGTAGAGATGCACAGGTGGAGACTGTGGCTGTGCACATGTGTACTGTTGTTGAACCTGCCGAAATGGTACGTCGGGGAAACGCACCACACATCACCTCTGCAGAAATGCACAAGGCCGACCCCCCTGCAGGAACACTGCGTGCTGCAGCTGATGAACATGAGGCCTGCCTTCAGGAGGAGGTGCTGAGTGAAGAAGCGGGGGATGAGGTAAGTGAGCAGGGAGGAGACTGGACGATCGTGATGTGGCTGAACCACTCAGCTGGAATCTTAGCATAGTTTTTGCTGTGAAATTTACAATTATGTTATAAATGGGTTGGTGTGTGTGCATTTATGTATTCATATTGATAATGCTTGCGACGGTGTTTCCCTAGCACCCTGCAGCCCCCACTGTGGTCACTGCACCAAAGGGAAAAACACAGCTGCCCTCTTACACATGCCCAAAGGGGCAGGAGGATGACCTCGCGTCCCCCCAGAAGCAGGAGGCCCCCAGACCCATACACGTGATGGCACAGGTGCACGTGAGGCCTGGCCCAGAGCAGGAGAGGGTCGCACGCGGCATGCAGGACAGCAAGAGCTTGGACGAGATCAGTAGAGCTTACGGCGATCCGTGCGGCAGGGGCGGGCATCCTGAGGGACGCAGGGCCACCATCTCCAGCGCCCTGGAGCTGGAGGGCACCGTCAGCCATGACGGGGACCTGACACATTTCATTGCCAGTAATCTGGAGCACAAGATCAAGATGAGCCACAGACTTGGGCCGGACTCTGACTGTGAGTGGGCATTTGGACCATGTCCAAGCAGTTTCTTATGTTAGAATATGATAGGAAACAAAGCCCAGCAAAACAATTCAGGAAACCTAACTTATATACTAGAGCAGTGATTCCCAGTCCGGTTCTTGGGCATACATTGACAATCCATGTTTTTGGATTGACTGGAGGACTGGACTGGGGAACACTGTACTAGAGAAATAGGAAGTGTGTAGGTTTGATTTTATTGCCTCTGGTGTATGGAATGCCCCTCTACACTGTTTCTGAGGTCCTTCTTACCAAAAACATCTTAGTGCAGGGGTGGGCAATCTTATCCGCAAAGGGCCGGTGTGTATGCAGGTTTTTGGGGTAACCTTTAGATCAGCTGCTCAAACTCAGGTGTGAGGACTCTTCAGCCAATCAGATCTCTGATCAGTAATCTAATTAGGGAGGGAGAAACCCAGAAAGGACCGCTGTGTGTGCGGGTTAAGTTTGCCCGCCCCTGCTTTAGTGGAACTCTGCCCCCCCTCCAATTCATTCTTCCATATGCCCGTGTGTTTCTGCTGGAGTAATCCTTACTTTAGGGACCTCTGCTGGGATTGACCTCACTGGTGTAATAATACAGTATGCTAACTGTATGTTTTCGTTACCACACTGTGCAGTGCAGAACCAGGCTCCATCTGAGCATGCCACACCATCTCGTGGCTGCCTGCGCTCTCCCCCTGACATCCCACCCATCGACCCAAACGTACTACTGGACCTGCAGAGGCAAACGCAGGCAGTGGCCCAGACCTTAGACCTAATGATGCGTGGACTCAGTGGAACCGTCCAGAATGTGAGTCTGCCAGTTTGCCATCAGCTGTCCTCACACCTGCCTTCATTTTCCCCATGGCCCCTTCCTCATGCATCATGTGACCAACTGACCAATCGAATTCTCTTTAACACAGTTTTCATCGTCAGGCTTTATCAAAAGGCTGTAGTTTTTCTGAGGGCGTGCAGCTTCCCTGCCCCCTACAGCAGGATCACTGAATCATAGTCACTCTGCCCTAGCTTCACAATAAAAATACCATTGAAATACCATCCACATTAATAATTTTATCCCCATTTCTTGGAGTACAGCTCAGTTCCTGCCAGTTCGGCTCCAGTGTTGATGTGTTTGTTTTGGTTTTTGTGTAATTCCTCCTGGGCCTTCATGAATCACTTCAGAGCGCACTGTGGAAAACTTCTTTGTAAAAACATGCTGTGTGTACCTACACACACACTGGCTCCCTGCCATCACCCCACTTCTGTCTACCCACAGATGACTGCACTGAGCGTGGGTTACATCCAGACCTACAGGGATTCTGTAGACAGCGTTGGAGAGTCTGTGGACATGAGTATAAAGGTGAGGGGACTTCTGGGCTTCTGAACCATATAGAAAGACGTTTCCCTAAGATTCAGCCATCAGCATTTTGTGGATGGAAAAAAACCAAAGAGTTTCTTTGTGCTTAAGCCAGTCTGTTGTGTCTCTGTGTGAGGACAGATATAATTAGTTCTTGTAACCTGTACGCACACCCAGGGAGATTGGGGCAGCCAGATAACCTTGGACCCTAAAAGTTTTTTGGTACTGTATGTATTACTGGAGTGTTTATTTGCCATCTTATGTTGGTATTTTTATTTATTTATTTCTGTTTGATTGTTTTTCCTTCTGCATTAAGCCTCTGGATGCGAGTGTACACAAAGCCGGCTGTGTTGGCATGGTGGTGTTGATGCATGTTTGTGTGTGTTTAGGGCATGTATACTCTGATGGCACGCTGTGAAGAGCTCGACCGGTCCATGCAGCCCATTCACCAGCTGGCCAAGCAGATCCGTGACATCAAGACCATGCTAGACACCCTGGAAGCACTTTGCAAGTGACCAGGCTGAGCCACGCAGCAGGTGTCTGCGCTCTGTATGTGTGCGTGTGTGCGTGCGTGTGTGTACACGTGTAAGAGAGCGTGTTGGTACTATTTTTGTGCCTGAATGTACAGCAGGAGCTTGGGCCCAGTTTGCCTCAGTGTCTGTTGCCGTGGAAGGGCTTGGCGCCCTTGTGCGCGCGCTGCATTGAAAGGGTGTGAGTGATTGGCCTAGCAGAGACTGAGAGGAGCTGTTCATCCAATCCCTGGTGGCCTCCAGGCACCAAGCCAGGCATAAATCCCTCTGACTCCCATTTCCACCTCCAGCACGCCCATGGAATGATGAGACGGGTTCTTCCCGCCACAGAAAGGTGCCGCGAGCATGACAGGTCTCCATCAGAGTGGCATGGCAGTCTGGATCAGAGCTGCGATCATTATGTCGGGTCAGGGCTAAACTCAGCGGCCAAAGAGTTTTTCCTGCACTCCTCTTAACCTGTAAATGTATCATATTTGTGTATATATGTTGCCCGTAATTTTTAATTTATTAACTTTGTTTCAATTATATACTTTAAAATAATTTTTTAAGGATCTCTTGTTTCTATTTTAGGATCAAAGTTGTGTGCCTATTCAACTCTTTTATTCAGGAGTAAAGCACACAGACTACTGACGACAACTCAAATTTAACAATATGACATAAATGTTGGCACTGACCATAGCGGTAGTGTAGAGGTGAGTGTCTCTGCACTGGAGCTCTGGACAGACATACGGGAGTGGAACTTGGATTCTTTACTTATATATCTAATAGCAGACATGCAAAACAATACCTTGACCTTAACCTATTGAAACGCATGAGGGGTGGTGTGTAATTTGAGAGGTTAGAGGTCTAAGCCTGTATCAGGGGGGTCATGGGTTTGAATCCTATGGAGGCCAGAGTACTCATTACTCTTTGGTGGACAAGACCCTTAGCCCCGATTCCTCTACAGGTGCTGGATGACTGTGCAGTGACTCCTAACCCTGCTATCATCTGTATATTTCCCCCTGGGATCAATAAAGTTTATCTTGTATACAATGATGTCTGTCTCTTTCATGGAGAGTGTGATGGGATATGTAAAAACTACCTAGTTTCCCTGCAGGATTGAGTAAATGACCACTGTTATGTTCTGTGAGATGCAGTGCTCTGGAATGGCCACTTGATGGCGAACTTTGGGTGTATCCTGTACGCATTAATTTTGTACTGTTTTCTAAACAGACCTTTTAAATAACTGTTACTTTTAACACTCTTCCTTCCCATTTAGGTTTATAATGCCCATTCAGAGCAGCTGGCAGTTATTTTTAACTTATATTAAGTGCAACTTATATGACGTGTTATGATAAAACTGTAAATGATGCTGGTAGCATATGATGAAACGTATAGAGTTGGCCTTTCTGTAATTTCTTCAGTGTAAAACAACATATATGACACGTTTATATCCATCATTACGATTCATTTTAAGCCACTACAAAACATTCAGAGAACAGATGAGAGAGGACACCTTGGGTCTGACGTTTGATCAGAATCAGCCCTTTGACTCAGACCCAAATGCACAGATGAAGGCCCTTACTGGTGCCCAGGGGTCTGTCAGAAGGGGTACAAACCAAAGAGGGAGATCGCAAGGGGCTGTGTAGGGCTAGTCCACCAGAGATGGGCACAGCGGAAGTGAGCGTACATGGGTCTACAGGCAGATTCATAGGAACCTGAAATGCTAGTTCCCTATTACTACTAACAATAGAAATACTTAAGGAAATGTACTATGGAAGGGTTTTCCTACCCAGTCTTCAGGGACCCAGGACCATATTTTTGCTCCCTCCTTTGTTCTGTGTTTAAAACAGAACACAGAATATTGGGATAGTTCAACTGTAAAGTGGAAACTTATGAGCCAAGGGGACAAATCATCATGTGACTGCAGTTAATGCTTCACGCTGCTGAAATGGCAGATTATATATTTCTCAGCGTGCGTAATGAATGTCCTCATATCTGAGCCCTCACTGGGGACCGTGACCTGTCCGAGATCAGATTGGCTCGGGCCATGGTAATCAGTGCCGAATTCTTTTTAAAGATGGCAGGCCCCAGTCCAGAGTTACCGGTCATCCCCTGGAGTCAGCACATCAGCCAGGAGTCCAGGATGCAGATGGCAGAGAGCAGAAGGCCAAGGGGGGATGAAATGAGGAACGGGACACTTTGGTTCAGGGGTACACTTGCAGGTTCTGTTGTTGGAGTTGTAGTCACCCTAGGAGTCCGCTCAGCCTTCAGAGTCATCGTAGTTGCCCTAGGCGACTCAGATACGTCTGTCTCCCTGATCGTTGATGTGGTTCCTTCCCAACCACGCTCCTCGGCCCTGCCCTGTGTAGGCCACTCGTCAGCCGCTCCGCCCTCCAGCCCCCCGTATCACTGGCACTGGAAATCCCTATGCCACGCATTCCGTTGGGCGGGGGTCAGGCGGCCCTCCACTTCAATGCGCCCGGCGTCGTCCGGCAGCAGCAGGAAGGTGGTGGGCGGGAGGTGCAGGGGGGTGGAGCCTCCAGGCTCTCTGCGCACGTGGCAGCCACGCCCCCAGCGGCCACACCCCCGGCACAGTGCGGCGCTACACAAACGTGATGCCGTTGTCACGTTCATCACATATGGGCTCAGCAACTCCCGCACAAAGTCGGCCAGCTTCCAGCATTCTCTCTGATACCGTACATATATAAGCACATGAAAGAGAGACACACAGAGGTAATAATGTTCCCCCACTAGCCTAGCATTACACTACTACTCACCTCTCTATCTTCTAACCACATCCGGTCATCAGGCTCCCTCTCAGTCTTTAAGAAACACCTTAAGACCCATCTGTTCCATTACTGTTCCATTAATTCCCCTACTTACCTGATGCCTCTTTATGCTCTTTGAATGCCATATGTCCTTATGTTGCACCTACTGCCCCTTGAATGGCTTCTTACTTTGTTAATAGTTACTGTTCAGCTGCTGTGTAGCCCCTGCCTGCTTCCATATTGCCTACACCTTAGCATTCTTTGGAAGCTCAGCCCAGCTGCACTTACGCCTAGGTGACTCCTTGCCAGCATGGGTGTTTGCAGTGTGTTAAATGGCCTTGCCTGCATGTCACTTTGGACGAAAGTGTCTGCTAAATATGACAGAAACATAACTACTTATCCTGGTTGGGGGCACAGTGGGGCGGGTAGCCTGTTCCGGGCAGGACAGGACATGATAGCCACATGCTCAACGGGATACCGATCCGTCACAGGGCACAAACACCGACAATCATACACTACAAGCAATGTAGAGATATCATTTATCTCTTAATGACATTCATTTAACTTCTATAGTAGCCTTGTTCAAAAATGCATCTATATAAACATACACAGCAAATAGAAAAAGCCAAAAGACTATGGAGGATAAGAACCAAAAACCCTTTGAATAGTAGGAGAATAAACCTCATGCTGGTCAACTGGCCCTAACCCTAACCCTGCCCCCATGGCCACACTCTCCCCAATGGTGTTCACCAAGTCACCCTGTGGGGACGTTGCACACAGTGCATACGCACACTGGATCAGCCCAATACTAATGCTGCTTCAGTTTCTGCTCTATAACCTCACGTTTAGTTATCATCAGTGATACAGCTACATCTAGTCTTCTTTGTCACTCTCATGATTAAAATTAAAATGGATCAAACTCATTTATTTCTTTCAATTTTGCCAAACATCTGAATGTTCTAGTGCACTGTTTTTCAACCTAGTCCTGGGAGACCCACAGACAGTTCACATTTTTGCTGCCTCCCAGCCAACAGGTATTTGGTGGTTTGGATTGGTTGGGAGCTGGGAAGGAGCAAAAACGTGGACTGTCTGTGCATCTCCCAGGACTGGGTTGAAAAACTGTGCAACACTATTTTACTGATGGTCAGTGTTTCTTCACCCACTCACCTCAGACAGAAATGTGTTGATGGAGGTGTAGACACTCCTGATGAGTGGGAACACTGGGAGGTCATAGGGGGCGCTGGCCAGCGCTGCCACTCTCAGTGCCTCTCTGACCAGAGTGGAGGTGTAAAGTTGTCCCACCCAAGAAATTGTCCAGTTGGAGGAAGGGGTACAGAGCGGAGGAGTGTCTCCACAGCCACTGCAGCTCGTCGTTCAGGGCCATCTCCACTGCAGGACAGCGGCCCGTGTGATTGGCCCGGCGCTGCGTGGAACTAGAGTTGTAGCAGTTTGGGTATGGGGACACTCCCCACAATGCCTTGGGGCGGAGCATCTTTAACTTCCGTAGAGTTTCAATCAGGATGACCTGAGCTGCCGTTTCAAAGTCCACCTGGCAAGGCCAACAACATCATATTAAATCATCTCCATCCTCTCAGATAGGATGCTGTTGGCATACACACACTCAGATTTAGTTCAGACATATGCAGGGGCGTGGCAACAGGGACACTGGCCCCAACTGAAAGCTGATTGGTCCCTGGAGTACACCCGGCCCTGTCAGTCACAGATTCACAGCTAATGATAAAGTTGGCCCTTCTGTATGAATTATGACTTCTCCTATGCCCCCCACTTTAAACATTCTAGAAATGCATTTGTTCGCATACACTAGTGGCCAAAATTGTGGAAACACCTAGCATGGACACTCAACACAATGCCTTGGGGAGGAGCAGCATGGGTGGGGATCGGTGACTTTGGCTTTGGATAAACTGATGCGTCAGTGCTGTCCCTTTAGCCTTACACTAGAGTGCCGATGTCCAGGGAGTCCCCATGCCTGTGTTCCCACCTGTCTCTCCCTCTTTCTCATGCTGCTATAGCCAGATCTGCCGGAGCTT
>JABFEA020000110.1:4807863-4833237 GCA_019775915.2 Cyphomyrus plagiostoma | reverse complement strand
TGCCCGTTGCTTCCGGGATAGGCTCCGGACCCCCCGCGACCCAGTAGGATAAGCGGTTTGGAAAATGGATGGATGTAATGTTACGTCTGTAGCGCGTGAGGATGCGGCCTACACGGTCATCGCATCCAGGGTGTCCCCTACTTTGTGTCCTCTGCCTCCTACCTATAAGCGGCTGAGGTTGGACGGATGGATGAAAAAAACCTACTAGAAAACCACTGGCACGAATCCATATTCCAAATGCTTATCCTGAGATTGCCATATATAATATATAAAGTACAAGAACAGCTATACTAACGTTGTTATGGATGCAATTACTTTTCATAACATAATACTAAACTTTAGTAAGTAATACGACTTTAATATCAGGCTAAAAGGTCGTTTGTATACTGGTAAAATCTTAGCTTTATGCTTACAGATGTGAAAATTTGGAAAAGCGAGGAGTGGAAATCTACCGACGGTCTCCTTTAAAATTATTTTGTAAATAATAAAGAAAGTCTTCTTGCGTATATTGTATACAAGCGATACACCGGAGTACTACCTTCCTTTCATTCTTTCTTTCTTTGGTTTTAAAGCGTTACTCCGCTGTCTCGTACATGAAATTTCTTTTTACAAGGTGGTTGGAGAAAACTCATTTATATTCATGAAAGAAGCTACCCGATTGGCCAGTGAACGTGCTCTCAGCGACATGTGCTATTTGTTTCTTCAGGGTGGTTCATGGAAACAATTTATATTCATGAGAAAGCATTCTGATTGATCACTAAACACATCGGAGATATTTATTGGCCAATCAGGTAGCGCATCTCTCATGACTATGCATTATTTTTCCGAACTACCTCTCAAAACGAAAATTACTATGCCCGAACAACGGAAATGGATGTGACGTTAGATCTGTGTCCCCTGCCCGGCTCCGCCAGCTGCAATGCCGAGTACGAGTAACCGCGGTAGCTGCGCGTTATACAACCTGTCTACACAGGCAATTGTGGCCTGTCTCTGCAGTCTCTGGTTTTAAAGTTCAAAGCGTCTCCACTGCTGCCTTTTATTTGCCTGAACTACCTCTTGATTGTGTTTCCCCTGGAAAATGGCCAAACGTAAAGGCTCGATCGGTGCTGTATCTAAGGTCGACACAAAGAAGCTGAAAGAGGCGGCGAATTGCAATGCAAAAACTAAAGAAACAAAGTGCAAAAAAGAAACAGGTACTGTAATGGGGGTCTTAAATGAAAGCATGAATGTCTCTGCTTATTGTAATATATGGATTTCGTAGAAGCCGATGTAATCCAAGCACGTTACATGTTAATACAACGGACGTCTTTTCGTGAAATGTGTGTCAGCTGCATGACAGCAGTAAACATGCGAGTTCTAATGTTTTTGATCTCATTCAGGAAGCAGCTGTCTTCCTTGTTAGTTCGTTAGTTTGCTGATGTGAAACTTAGAGGAACTTCGTAACAGATATGCGTATAGAGGGCTCGAGTTCTAATGGGATGCATAGGCACCATGCCCCCCGTGAGGAAAAAATGACAAAAACCATCCCCTTCGAAAATATACTATGCCCTAAATTATTCTCTGTAGAAATTTTCCACACGTAAATCCCATACTGTATCAGGCAGGTTGGACTGGGATTCATCTGATCAGGATTTTAAGGTCCCCCACGGTAAATCGAGTTGAGCTGGGAGGTCCCCATAATAACTTGCCAGTTGAGACCCAGCAAAATACTTGGAATGCCAGATGGCCATTCCAGCTCTGATCTCAGGGGTATTTAACTGGGGGACTGCGGTCCAAAACAACTTAACATACTGCTTATATGTGGTTAGACTATGAGTCAAATTACAGACATGTATAATTTGAAATTTTATATAATTTGTGAATATGAAAAATGTCCAATATTGGAGATTAACAAAGAGTAGCCAAGAGGTTATGATGGATCCTGTATGGTTTTGACTATTGAACCAAAATGGTAGCCATTTTCCCTTCTTTTATGTTTATTCTGAATAAAAATGTTAGCCAATTAAATGCATTATTTTACTAATCATTATTATTTTTCTTGTATCCTCAGACACTGAAGTGGCACATCTCATATCTGTTGAAAAAACAACCAACAAAACTAAGATCCAGAAGTCCAGAGCTAAAAATAACACGGCAGGTCAACGGACAAGCAAATACTTCCAGAAGGACTTTATCACCATAAGTGATGATGGAGATGCTGCTCCGCACTCTGACAATGAAGCTGCAGATCTGAAGGTGGAAAAGAAAGTGGAGGAGGATGGCAGTGAGGAAGATGAAGACGAAGAGTGGGAAGATGTGGAAGGTGGGAGGTGATGTGCTGATCCGTGTCGAGCTGGAGGGGCGTGCATGTGGGTGTTGATTGCTTTTTGTAATCGCTCCTTCTTCCCCCCTCAGAGCTGGCAGACACGTCTTGTGTGGTGCTGTCTCAACCTGTGGAGATTGAAATCGAGGCCCCAGAACATGTTGCGAAAAGACTGAAGAGGTGAGCGGACCTGCCTTTTGGCAGTGTGGTTGGGCTGACATCAGTCCACTGAACCATTCACTCTAATGCCAGTTGTGGTTTACTGTGCAATTCCAGTATGGCTGAATGGCTCATTGTTTTAGCGTTTTATATTTTTAACTATTGTAAATTGTAGCTTTTAAATTCTTGTTTATTCTTGTTTGCACAGTCCTTGGATTGGTAAGGGTTCATTTCAACATGTTGTACTCGTTATAATTATGTATGTGACAAATAAAAACTCTTGAATCTTTAAACCAGCAGTGTGGACACTTTCAAACTGCATTTTAAAACTTTTTTTTTGTGCAGGTCTTGAAATTTGAATTTTTGTTATTTCCTGTGAAGCACTGTGACATTTGCTCTCGGAAGGTTCTATATTAATGAAGTGCTTAATTATAACTATTTAAGTTTCAGAAAGTTGTCTTTCTGTACAACTTTGCTTTAAGAGGAAATCCAGAAATGTTGCCGAATTCTCAGTTTACAAGAATATTTTGGTATTATATCAGGTCCTACCTATATTCTGATGGATACTTATGTCACTATGGCAACTGTAGCATATCTGTCTTTCTCAGGGAAAAGAGGAAAGTAGAGTTTGAGACTTACCTGCGACGGATGGTGAACCGTTTCAACAAAGAGCTGCTTGTGGACATGCACAAGGTAAGTTTCAATGTCAGTCGGCCTGTTTTTGTCTTACTGTGTTTTGTATTGCTTTATCCACACCTGGGGAAGGCAACTCTGATGCTGGAGTTCCAGTATCCAGCAGGTTTCCCAGTAAGCTTGGATAGAAACCCTGCTGGGTACCAGCACTCCAGGATTAGGGTTCCCTACCCCTGATCTACACCTTGCTTTCTCACAGTTAAACCATGTTAGAAATAAAGAATAGTCTCTTGTCTTTGGTGTATCAGTCATATTCATGAGTTACCCTAAAAAAGACTCATCATCACAGCAAATGAGCAGTGTTTAATTTTTAGTTGATGTGCATATAAACCCTCAAATCTATCCCTGAGTAAAAACGATCATTTTTAGGATTACTCCCTAGTCCGGACTTTTTATAAGTCTGTATTTTTTCTGTTGACATCTATTTCTGTTGGCTTCTTGTGGAAATTATCCTTATCCTTACCGCAATCCATTCCTGTTAACGCCACCTGTAGGTCCACCTTCTCTGTCTGGTGGCCAGTGGCATGTTTCGGAGCCGGCTGTGCAGTGACCCCGACCTTTTGGCGGTGGCCTTGTCCCTGCTGCCGGCTCATTTCACCACAACTCCTCCAGAGGAGGTGAACACCTCCTTTCTGTGTGGCCTGCTGAAGTGGTAAACGTCTGGACCGGTCAGCTGCTTGCATCATGCCGAGAGTAACCATTCCAAGAGAGGTGTCTACATACGTTTCAGTCATACCTGCTTCCCCCGCCCCCAGGTTTCAAGCCACCTTCACTCTGACCCTGGAACTCCCAGAGGAGTCTGAGAGAAATCCCCAGGAGATCTTGGAGAGGAGGTTAGGGTCCCTCTCTGCTCGAGACCACCAGGAAATGACTCATGTGAGTAATGTTGTTTTTTTTTTTTTGTGTTTCATAAATAGCATTGCTGTGTATGTGCTGCACTGACTTGTAAGTATCTTTAGAAAATAGGGTCAAACCCATCCGTCTTCTAACCACTTATTCTGGTCGGGGTCAAACGTAAATGGAAATTCATCATGAAAAATTAACAACTCTAGTAATAAACATTTTAAAATTCTTTTCAAGTGTGTGTATGGGAATATGTGCTCGCTTAGCATCCATTTCTTTCCTGTGTCATTTTACCCTCTGTGACCATGCCTCCGTGCAGCTCTTGCTCATCGTGTTGAGGTCACTGCGTCTATTTTGCCGCCTGGTACTCTCCCTGCAACCCATTCCACTCAAAGAACCCCCTGCAAAGGTAATTCTGTGCACACTTTATATGCAATTATGGAATGACGGATAAAAATTAACCTGCAACTGTTGCATGCTGGATATTCATCAGGATTTTCCAGTGTGTCCCACATCAAAACAATATACAGCAAGGCACAGATAACAAAAATGAATCAAGCTGTTTAGTGCAGCATATAATGTTGGGCTAAGCTTAGTCAAAGACTATTTAGAGGATTTGTTCAACTGCTGACCCCGCAAAAAAGCACACACCTTTACAGCAGTCAGGTTCCCTCCATTGTATATGAATCTTAAGGTCTCTGACACACAGTGGTTAGGGTGCTGCAGTGCAAAGCCTGACATACTTAAATCCTAGAACTAGATGGTCAGGGTGTACGGGAAACTGGCTGAGCCGATTCTGTGTTCCAGAACAAAGCAAAGTCGCCAGGCAGTACCCCCCAGAAAAGCCCCAAGGAACCAAAGGCCTCACCAGGGACCAAGAGATCAGCAGGAGGCAGGGCTAGTGGGGCAGGGCCAGGTGGGAAGAGACAGCGGATGAAGGTGGAGGAGGAAGAGGAGGACGGGGAGGAGCGGGAAGCAGAAGCAGTGACCACAGCGACACAGAGACCGAAGAACAAGCAGCGACGGAGCGTCGCCTCCAAGGTGTGCTACAAGGAGGAGAGCAGTGAGGGCGAGGAGCACAGCGAGGAAGAGGAGTTCCTAGTATCTGAAGAAGAAGAGGATTCAGAGGGGGAAGCCACAAGCCGACCAGACAAAAAGGGTAAGAGCAGGAGCGAGGCCCCTCGACGCAGCCGAAACATAGGAGGAGACGAGGAGGAAGTAGTGATGGAGTTCAAGAGGAAGCAGGGAGAGGGTAAAGACGAGTGGCTGGAGGTGTACCTGGAGCAGGCGGGGGAGTGGGTGTGTCTGGACGTCCAGCAGGGGAACGTGGACAAGCCACTCCTCTGCTCCAAACGGGCCACCCAGCCATTGAGCTACGTACTGGCCGTGGACGGGGACGGCTGCCTGAAGGACCTCGGCTGCAGGTACGACCCCACCTGCATGACGGCATCCAGGAAACGTCGTGTGGATCAGGAGTGGTGGGAGGAGACCCTCAACAGCTTCCGTAGCCGTGCCTCCAAGAGGGATCAAAGGGAGGACAGGGAGGTGAGAGGCTGTGACCTTGAGGTCATTAGACATTTAGTAAAATGTCCTGCAGTTCATCATCCTGGCCTGGATCCTAGATCAATGTGCATAATGATTCCACTCAGGCTGTTGCGATCATGAAATTTAATTTCATTTTATCCTGTGACTTGGTACTTTGCTATACCTATAGCTTTGGTTCACTCTGAACCAAAATATGAAGTCTGGCACATTGTGCGTTTGTTTCCACAAAATTCATATCACTCTCAGTGATTGGGATCAGAAAAAAAATGGACAAATTAACATAAATTCTCTGGTTGTTGTTTTTATCCTGTTGGCGTAATGCGGTCACCCCGTTGCGACCGGGGTTCCTAATCAGACCCATAAGCATGATGTGCAAACAGAAATAGTAATATGACATTTCTGTTTCGTCTAGCTGTTTTGATAGAGATGAATGGAAACAGTTCTCACCATTATTTAAAATAATCATGGTCAGCTCAAATAATCACGATTATGACAGGTCCAGATACCATAGGAAGTAATGTACATTTAAACATTCTACAGATACTGATTCAATTATTTTTAATTCAGAGTGTACAAGATAAAAATGTCTTCATGCTGGCAGGTGCCTTCTGTCGGATTTTGGTGTCCCTTTTGATAAAGATGTCTAAGTAAAACTGTAATAAAGTATTTCCCTGGAAAGAGCAATTTTTCGATTTTTATTATTTTTTTGGAGCAAAGGTGTTGCTGGGTCAATAATGCAAGCATGAAAATGCATAAAATTTTAAGCTAAACTCTGCCCTGAATTTGATGATCATCGGGTCAGAAATGAATCATCAGCTCAACAAAGCAGTAAAAGACTATATGTAGTAGTATTTATGTAATTACAGTAGTATAATTACAGTGACAAAAACACACTGGAGTTACGATGCAGTGTAAATGGCAAAACGAAAGAAACGTCGAATAAACTGGAAGGTGAACAGTACAGACACATGTAGCATTACACTGTTGCAATCTTTACCTTCTGCTCCAGCTCCAGGCGAAGCTGTTGGACAAGCCTCTGCCAACTTCCATCACAGAGTACAAAAACCACCCCCTGTATGTGCTAAAGAGACACCTGCTGAAATACGAGGCTATTTACCCCCCCACTGCTGCCATCCTGGGCTATTGCAGGGGAGAGCCAGTCTACTCCAGGTGCGTACAAGTCTCCTCCTCCAAGTGATCTCGCTGTGCAGCACTAGTCGATGTTTAAGTGTGTGGCTATTCCGTGTTAATCGGAGTGACTGATGGTGTAGAATTGTGTCGTCCAGCCTGTGAATCTGGACTGTGAGTGTAGTCTGTACTTGAATGGAGTCCTGAGGAGGTTACCTTCACAGGGACTGTGTTCACACGCTACACTCGAGGGACACCTGGCTTAAGGAGGCACGGACGGTGCGACTGGGAGAGCTCCCATACAAAGTAATGTCCCCCGTGTGTGCGTGTATGCGTTCATGCGCAAGCACTTGTGTGTCTTTTCAACAACTTGTCTTACATCATTGTATGTCAGTAAAATCTATTTCTTAACTTCAGCTATTGTAATATTTTTTTAGTCCTTTAAGTAGTGATTTGTATTAATGATGACAATATTAGGTATAAGGTTCCTTTTCTTCCATTTACATTTGCAAATGTTTTTTATGTGTATATAACTGCTCTTGGGACTTGCACAAAATTGTTCTGAGGGCAGAAGGAAAAATTATCAGAGAGAGAACCAGATCGTAGAGGAGGTGGGACCAAGACATCTGATTGGTTGGTCCTGCCTTCTCTAGTTACTTGGAGCATTTTTGCTTCTGCCCTCAGAACAAACTCCCATGAGCTATATTAACCAATTCAGTATAAGTTGAAACAGTAACCTTCTTAAGCCTACCAAAATCAGTTAGGTCAAGCTGTTCAACTTGTACAGTCATTCATGATACCGTGATTTAATCCTTTTGATCCTGTTTGCTTCCTCCCCATTCCAGATGGTGAAAGGGTTCTCTAACCGTTCTCGGAAGGCCAGGCTAGTGCCTGAGAACCGAGACATTGATGACCTCCCGCTGTTTGGCCCCTGGCAGACAGAGGAGTACCAGCCACCTGTGGCTGTAGATGGCAAGGTACTAGCCCTCAGAAGGAACCTGGCAGCCATCTTGCTTTTCAGTGAATATCCTGTTTCTCAATGTGCTGGATGTGCGTCTGGGGGCGTAATGTCTTTTTATTTATTTAATTAATTTATTTTCTGACTAGGTTCCCCGTAATGACTACGGGAACGTGTACATGTTTCGCCCCTGCATGTTACCAGTGGGCTGCGTCCACCTCCGGTTGCCCAATCTACACAGAGTTGCCCGCAAGCTGGAAATCGACTGTGCTTCTGCTGTCACTGGTTTCGACTTCCATGGTGGTTTCTCACATCCAGTGTAAGACTGACTGGCCATGTTTATGGGGATGACACTTAGACACACAATTTCACACATGTTCTCACACACTTTGAATTGACTTAGACAAGAAAACATCAATACCACAGGCAAATATAGGGCTACCCAACATTTTCATGTCTATGGTCTGGTTAATGTCCTACAAAAGATTCACAGACTGCTAAAATGGCGGGGGTGATGCCTGGGGATTGATTGGTGATTGTTGACCCCTATGCTATGTGCAACTATACAATCTTTCTTATGTTCAGTATATTTCTGTTTCTTACAGCAATGATGGCTACATTGTTTGCGAGGAACATAAGGAAGTTCTGTTGGCTGCCTGGGAGAATGAGCAGGAGATCTTGGAGAAGAAGGAGAGAGAGGTGACTTTTAGCATATGTGCGGGTGTGTGTGTGTGCACATGCTGTCCTGTCTCTGCACTTGTCTCTAACGTGGAGCTTGGGGGTGTCTTCCAGAAGCGGGAGAAGAGGGTGTTGGCCAACTGGACCTTGCTGGTGAAGGGACTGCTGATCAGGGAGAGGTTGAAGCGGCGCTATGGGGCCAAAAATAAGGAGCAGGCCACTGGTCCAGAGGGGCTTTCCTCTGATGAAGAAGAGGGTGATGAATCTCAAACCACTGCTGTGGACCTAGCCACCTCCTGGCCCCAGAATCGACAGGAGGAGCAGGAGGGAACCACTTCAGGGCAAAAAGCAACAAGCAAGAGGGAGAAAAGAGGACAAGAGAAACACCTGTTTCCATTTGAGAAACTGTGAAGTGGCTGTTTACTGGTGTCGTGCACATTTCTGAGGTTATCAAGCATATAAAGCATGCACAAGCAGTAACCTACATTGATCTCTGACTTTCTCACATATGGGCACGAAATGATCTCTCTGCAATGAATGACTTCCACGGTTACGCACATGGTCATGGTCTAATCTTTGTTCTTGTCTTTTGTCACTTTTTTGTTGGATATGGGGAAAATGTTTATTGGGGCCTTTTGCTTGGATCTTGCGTATACCTCTGACTTATATGTGCCCAGCTGTGTATAGAAAGAACAAGCTAAATCATTTTCATATAATTATAAACTATTTTTCTAAAAACAAATCTATTAAGTGTGTGTGTGTGTGTGTTTTTGTTGGTGTTCCAGTGGAAATTGGTCAAGATGGATTCAGGACTGGAAAGTATGAATGAATGTTTCCTTTAAATAGCTACAGTTCCAACATAATTGTTTATTCAGTCAGCTATTATTAACCTTATGGCTCAGTTTAGCTCTTCAACTTTAAATTACTGAAGTCACCTCTGCAGTAAATCTGGATCATTTTTTTGACAAGCAAAAATTCATGTCTGCTTATGCTTTGCTTTTTGGTACAGTGTATTAACAAAATGTATTTTTTAAAAACAAAAACCTCGTGGAAATGGGAAAAGACACATATTTACTTTCAACATGTCCTTACATGATCTTAGAGCCACACAAACCAGAAAGAATTTCTATGCACTATTTCTATAGTTTCATTGAAAAACGTATTAACAACACAATTAACACTTAAATATAATTGATTATGAGTTCGGAAGATTTACAGGTACGAAGATATATTTTTCGCAAAAGACGTGACCCAGTCCTTGTCTTAGTACACAGTTATGCTCACAGGAGGCGGATGTGACGTAGATGACTAATCTCCCTGTGCTTCCTGTCTTCCTTCTTGGCTGTGACTCGGTAAGCCGAAACGAATTTGTTCTGGGTCTCGCCGTCGGTCCTCTACTTGCATCGTGAAGCCGTCCAGTGCGGCCCCGTGGGGTAAGTGGAACAGGCTTCTCGTATAGGAATGTTGAAAACTGTCGGTTGTGTATTCCTGGAGCTGCTTATGGCTCCGCTCGGCCTTGTTTACATGCGAATCCTCGGGCTTGTAGTGAGAGGCGGCGACCGTGTCGGTGGCAGGGGTTAGGAATTAGCGGCTATACAATGGAGGGATCAAGCCGAATCTCAGGGGTCTATCAGATTTTTCTTTTCTGCACAGCAAATCTACATTAAAACGTGTTATTCTGGTATTTCTATATCAACCCGAACCCTTTTGATACAACTAGAGTTTAATACTTTTTATGCATCTGACTTGCTGCTCTAGTAGTAAGCAGTTGTAAACAACTCGAATCGCCGTCGTGTTATTGACCGAATTGGCCAGCCCGGCATTCCCCGACGTGACACGTTAATGGCGAGGTTAATCGTGGTCACTTGCTTTGCGAAGTAGCTGGTTAGCTGGCTACGCGTGTCAACCTGCATTAGTGATATATTTAGAATAGGACGGAATGCGGGGCAGTAGCCGTGGGTGCATACCCCCCTCCCGACCTCTGCCTGGGAAGCCACTCCGCTTGTTGCTTGCCTCACCACATGCCACTTTTCTTGGCGTTTTACCCACACTTACAGCCGCCTGTACCTTTCTGGTGGCTCCGAGAGAATGGTAAGCAAAGGGTAATGTGTGACCAGGAAAAAGAAATTACATTTTTTCGTGGTAAGGTGTAATCTTATTGTGCTGATGTCACTTACACCATGGCTATTGTTGTGACTACGGGCTCCGCGAATGTAACATTGCCCTGTAATCCCTTAAACTACGTAGCGTCAATCCGTTCACCCAGCTGCGCTATATCTGCATATCTGTCTCTGCCCGCCTACGTTTATCTCAGACGAGCCAAAATTAGTCACATACGGCGTATTCGTTATAGTATTAATCCTAGTCAATCAGATGCACCTAAGTGAGGTTCCTCAGCCACGTCGGTATTAAGTACTCCCTAGGGCTTCATATGGGTCTTCCAAATGTCACTGGACAAAAACCGTAAAAAACACAAATCCAAATGAGGTATAAATCTGGAAGCTGACTGTACGACTGTAGTTCAGATATTCAAAGTAGCGTTAAAAAAAAGAAGGAAATTATATGCAAATAAATGTCTGTAAAATATGTAACAAACGTCATGTACATGATGAATTTTATATAATAAAACAGCATTGCTAGAGAACAATTGGAGTGCAAAAATAATTAGTAATTCAGCTTTGAGATTGTATAATTTATAGCTGTCTTGACTTGGGGGGGGGGAAACATGTTTAGGCTGACAGGTGAAACTGACGCTTGAAAATTGTAAAGTGGTTTGTGAGTGAGTACCATTGTCTGAAGATAGATAGGTCATCGTGGATCTGCATCGTAGCAAAAACCTGGCCCACAGCCTCGGATGAAACTGTAAACTTCCGCGTCTTGATCGCAGAGCGATTGAATGTTTATTATAGTCCTGTTTTTAGTGTTGGACTGAGACCTTTGACTGAGTTAGTCACTTGCAGGCTGTCTCATAAAGGTTCATTTGAGGTTGTTTGTGTGAGGTCTGCGGTGTGATTTTGTCCTTCAGGATGGCAACTGGGAAGTGTCACCATGCTTTCTGAGTGGTGGGGGCGGCTCTCGTGTGACTGTAGACATTGCATCTGGGATTTGTTGATGTGATGCATAACACATATTTCTTCTCCTGTTTCTCCCCTTTCTTCTTCTGCTTCTGTGATCTACACCTCCTGCTCCTTCTCCCCCTGGACTCCCCTGCCTGCGGCCTCCTGCCACTCCTTCCATCAGTTCTTTTGTCTCCGCTAAACCTGCTCCCAGTGTACCTCATGAGTGACGGGGAGTGCGACTTCTTCTGCTTCTTCCGCTGCTGCTGAGCACCAAAGCAGCAGGGAGTTGTAGTCATCCCAAGTGCTGAGGGCGGATTGGTGCGGGGGGGGGGGGTGCTATTTGAGGGCGGACCCAGGGGAATGTCTGTAGACATGAACAGCCAGGCCTCTGACAGTAACGAGGACGACATCGGCCCCAACTCTGAGGAGGAGGAAGAGGATGAAGTCGGAGAGGATGGGGATATTGCAGACTACTACGAGGGTGTCGCCAGTGACGTGGAGCAGCAGGGGGCTGATTCCTTCGATCCAGAGGAATACCAGTTCACCTGTCTCTCCTACAGAGAGAGTCAGAAAGTACTGGCCGAGGATGTGAACAGGGTTGCCAGCACCCTGAAGGTGAGGAGGTGGGGGTCAGAGGTGAAAGGATTCTCAGGGGACAAATTGCAGACCATTTAATTCAACACTAAGCAGTTTAGGAACTGTAACATTTTCTGTCCATCTTACCCGTTGTAGGTGACACTCGCGGTAGCTAAGCTGGTCCTGGTTCATTTTCACTGGCAGGTGTCCATAATACAAGACAGGTAACATCTCTGAGTCTAACTGTGTGGGGGGGTGGTTGTCTGATTGCTCCCTCAATATTGTTGCTGTGTGATGTATGTTGGGTTTCAGGTACATGTCCAGCTCCTCCCAACTGCTGTGTGAAGCCCTAGTCCAGCTCCACCCTGGCACCTACAGACCCATGACAGTCAGTGTTCTCTCTCTATCTCTGGTTAATTGTGTGTGTGTGCGTGTGTGCATGTACACTTTTGTGTTCACCATTATTGTATGTGTTTCTTTCTTTCTCTTTCCCCTCTCTATTTTAGGCCCTAGCATTGACTTAAGTAGTAGCCAACATTTTAATATACACAGAAAACAAGCATAAAAATGAAGCCATGTTTTAATGCAGCCACTACTCTGACATTGAGTAATATATCCCAGCTAGTTTTTAATGTGAATATGTATATATATTTTTAACACAGAATAAAGGCGTGTGTTGTTACTGTTGTGCAGCTTGCTGTGGAGTTAAAGCCGCAGTCGCTGTTTGGTCAGCCTGCTTTGTCAGACGTATCCTTGCCGTGTTCTGTGCATAACACTGCCCCTGTCCTAGGCGTCCGGCCACTCCTGTCAGTGCGGGGTGTGTTTGCAGCAGGTGCGCAGGGATGCTCTGCTTGCCTTGCCCTGCCAGCACTCCTTTTGCAAGGCATGCTGGGAGCAGCACTGCACTGTGCTTGTCAAGGATGGAGTGGGAGTGGGTAAGTCCCGACTTTGTACTCACCTGTGCGCATGTCTGTGTACCCACCGGTGCACATGTCTGTGTGAATTTGTGTGTGTGTGTGTTTATGTTTGTGTGCGTAGCTTAATGTGTGCTGGTTCATTTGGTGGATTTCCGACATTTTAATTTATATGTTATAGCCCAAACTGTATGGAAAATTTAGTCTTTGATTGTAAGGAGCTGTGCAGTGTGCGTGGGCATGTGCAGGTATTTTATGTATAGCTCCGTATATGTACATCTATTAAAACTATAAGCAGGTATTTCATGTACTTCTCCATGTTTTTTATGTGTCAATGTGTCAGTCTTTGCAGGTATTCCAGTGTGTGTCTCTGTATCTGTCCTGGTATTTGTATGCTTGTATGTCTGTGCACATGCTTTTGTAGCCATTTCATGTGTAATTTATCTGTGTGCATATGTGTGCTTGTGCGGGTATCTGGGGTGTGTGGGTTAGGTTTATATTACGTTGTGGTGACCACATGTCCCCCCACAATGTAATGATAACCTGTTATTTTTTAGATCCCCACAAAGATCTGTCAATGCAATCAAAAAAACTAATAATGCAAAAAGTCTCATATTTAGTTTGGTTAGGGATGGATAGGGGGTTAAGTTCGTAAGGTTGAGATTAGAGTTGGAAATGAATGGAGAGTCCCCACAAAGATATAATTACAAACCTGCGTGTGTATCTGTGGAGGTATTTTGGATGTAATTCGGGATGTGTCTGTGCAGGTATTTTGGATGTAATTCGGGATGTGTCTGTGCAGGTATTTCATGCATGGCCCAGGACTGTTCCCTCCAAATGCCAGAGGACTCTGTGCTCCCACTGCTGCACGGGGAAGAACTAAAGGACAAATACAGACGCTACCTCTTCAGGGACTACGTGGAGGTCAGTCAGCCGCTCCATCCTGGCCATCTGTCGGCCTTTGAGCCCGGCTGCAAATGGGGGAGGGGGTGGCAGAGCGAAAATACACCCCCGTGCTAATTTAGCTGCCCTTGTAGTCATTAGGAAGTAATGTCATTTATAATTAACAGCAGATAGGAAATTAAAATGCAGCCCACATTTCCCTGGTGCTTCAATGGGCTTTAAGGTTTATGGCTGTGTATGTACAGTATGGGCTGATGATGGTGAGGGTTGGTTGGGACCGTCCCATTGCGGAAACCCCTTCCACCATGTTGTGTTGTATTCGTCAGCAGATCTCATTACATAATTACATTACATGTCATTGGCTTTCCATCTTTGCACCGCTCATCAGATATGGGACGGGGTCGTCTTGGCTCTGGCTTTTATGAGCTGCCTGCAGCCTGCTTGGCAGCCAGCATGTTTCGTAGCTCATGATGCTGTCGTGCCGACTGTCGCCGTGTGCCTGTACCCGCGGGCTACATCGCGCGAGGTCTCTGTGCGAGCACTTACTGTCCATCTCTCTCCTGTCGCGCAGAGTCACTGGCAGCTGCAGCTGTGTCCCGGAGCCGACTGCCCAATGGTCATCCAGGTGCAGGAGCCGCGGGCCAGGAGAGTGCAGTGTAGCCGCTGCAGCGAGGTCTTCTGGTGAGGGACGCGAACCCACAAGTCGTCCGAAGAGCTGCCCACGCACTACCGGCTGTGCCATGCTAGAAGCCTTTATTGCCTTCGTTAACAGTGCGTCACCCTCGTCACTCATCGTCTTCCTCCTCCCTCCCCTGCAGCTTTATGTGCCGTCAGATGTACCACGCGCCCACTGACTGCGGAACCATCAGGAAGTGGCTGACCAAGTGTGCGGATGACTCTGAGACAGCCAATTATATCAGCGCGCACACTAAAGACGTGAGGGGGCCCCCTGGTGACTGGGGCCTTTCGTGTGGCACCTTGACCAGTTTAGCTTGAACAGCCTCTATGGGTCACTATGGCGTTCCTGCTGCTTACAGTCTTCTGTCTTTGGTTTCAGTGTCCCAAGTGCAATATCTGCATCGAGAAGAATGGGGGCTGCAATCACATGGTGGGTGTGTGTGAGATGCCGTAATCCTGCTGGGGGTAGAGCGTGTGTGTGTTAGCATGTGTGTGTTTTTATGAGGAGTCTTACAGCAGCTCCTGCACACACAAAGCATGTTTTTGTTTGTGTATCAGTGCTGAGGCAGAGGTACCAGAAGTTATTCAGATCATTTG
This sequence comes from Cyphomyrus plagiostoma, assembly GCA_019775915.2. Classification (NCBI taxonomy): domain Eukaryota; kingdom Metazoa; phylum Chordata; class Actinopteri; order Osteoglossiformes; family Mormyridae; genus Cyphomyrus; species Cyphomyrus plagiostoma. The sequence continues at coordinate 4,818,204 of JABFEA020000110.1, read as the reverse complement.
AGTTTGCAGCTGAGCGTGCTTTGGAGGGTGTGAGGAAAAAGCCGTGGGCTTATCCCTGCTGTTTTTGTCTTTTAAAATTTATAGCTTTCCTAAGTTCTCTCCAGAGAAGGAAGCCTCAGTGATATTGGCAGGTTTGATGGTTTGATGTCAACATTGTCTCTCATTATCTCTCTATCATTTCTCTCATCTATCACCAGCAATGCTCCAAGTGCAAGCATGGTAAGGGACTCCTCTTTTGATTATTTAGTTTTTACTTTTACCCTCGTTGATACGTGGGTATTTCTCAGGGTAGCTTGAGTATTGTGTATTACTTCAGTATTACTTCAGTATTAGCTTGAGTATTGAGTATTACAGACCCATAGGAAACTACCTACCTTAAATACATTCTATCAGAGTCAGTATCTTACTAGCTCCTCCCCCGCCCTCCTTTGTCGTGTTTGCCTGTAGATTTCTGCTGGATGTGCCTGGGAGACTGGAAGACCCACGGCAGCGAGTACTACGAGTGCAGTCGCTACAAGGAGAACCCCGACATCGTGAACCAGAGCCAGCAGGCCCAGGCTAGGGAAGCACTCAAGAAATACCTCTTCTACTTTGAGAGGGTGAGAGCCAGTCTACACACACAGCGACAAGCTGGAGTAGATGCTTATGAGCCTGTGTCAGAGGGTTGCTGTGTTTTATCAGAGTTGCGCTTTGCTTGAATCAATAACTGTCAAGCCCAATAAAACATGTGTGTTTGACACTAGCTTCTTAAAAGACTGATTTGCTTCCGTAAAGATGACGAAACATATTCTCTTAAATATAGAATGCATATTTATCAGCTCGGTCGGCCTTCCTTCCTTCCTTCCTTCCACCCACCCACCCACAGTGGGAGAACCACAATAAGAGTCTGCAGCTTGAAGCACAGACCTACCAGAGAATCCAGGAGAAGATTCAGGAAAGAGTGATGAACAACCTGGGCACCTGGATTGACTGGCAGTACATGCAAAATGCTGCAAAGCTATTGGCTAAGGTATGGACACGCTGCCTTCATATAGAATGCTGCTACCCTAAAGCACACAGAAACACACGTGCATTCACGCCTGTAGTTAATGAATTTTTAGAATTTGGTGATCAGTGGTCATTGTTGACACACCACAGCAGATCACACAGTGCACAACAATGAAATCTGTCCTGCGCATTTAACCCATATGTGACATCGTAACATAGCAGGGGGCAGCTAACTCGGCGCCCGGGGAGCAGTGCGTGGGGGCGGTACCTTGCTCAGGGTACCTCAGAGATTTCAGCTTCCTCTTCAATGGGTAAAAATTCCGTATTGGTCCAATTATAAGACGAAAAAAAGAAAGGTTTTTGGAATACGAAATCTTACCTTCATAAAGAGAAAAAAAAAAAATAAAAAATATATATATATATATATATTTGACAAAAACATATGTTAACCAGCAACCACAAGCAATTGGATTACAATAAGTGCATTAAACATTCCAAAAAAAAAGAAATAATGAATATCACAAACTTCCTAAACTCGAGGGCACAGAATGTTTTCGATGCAGCAGGCCCACAGGAGGACAGAAAAAAACATATTGTGGAGAAAGGTTGAGCCATATTAATAAATGACATGACAGCTCTTTTAAAATTAATGTTACTCTCTATTAAGAGCCAGTATCGGTTCAATGCTAGCAGCGCCACTAGGGTTGCCAGCTCTCACACATCTGGGCTGGTATGCATAAAACTTTCTAAGAATGGTCGTACACTTGGACTTAAGAGTAAAAAAAACTTAGCAAAAAGTAGGACCTAAGAGCATTGTATAAAACTGATAAAAGTAACTTTCAGCAAAAAAAGTCTAAGTCCAATTCCTAAGTGCTGATGGAGCACTTCACAGAGCATTGAAGTGTCCTGAAATGAGGACTACAAATAAAATCCCGCCCCCGGATATTGAGTTCAACCAATAGAGGAGCTGCAGGGTGAATTTTAGTGACATTAAACCGTTAATGTACAGCTTTATACGACATACCTTTCTGTGATCATATTTTTAATTGATTGTACGAAAATCTACCTAGCACACCCCCCAATAAATTTCCACTAATAGATGAACATGATGTTTAAATTATGGGTCAAAAGCAAAACTCATAGCAAGACATTGGATTCTAAAAGAAAACCAAACTGGATGATAAACAAAATGTTTTTTTTTGGCACAGTTAGTGCTTAAATGGAAGGAGGTAGTGCGAGGAAAGTTTGGCCCAGCTGTTACAAGCACGGACAAAAGCTTAGGCGGCTATTGCAATCTCCGTAAATGCTGCATCACCTCAGACGAGGCGTTCAGCAGTGGAATGTGAAAAAAGGTGGTATAATGTTTTATCGACCTCGTGAAAGGAAATCAGAGTTTATAAAGCAAGCATGCAAGCTACAGGTTTGTGTTATTACTTAAATTGCTCTTATGACCCTCGCTATAATAGATGATGATGATGATATAATAAAATAAATCATTATTATTATCTTTCCAGTTGCCAAAAAAGTAGCATCATCACCCGCAGTTCAAATGTAAGTGCATTTTTAGGTGACATAGGAGATTGTATCTAGTTCCTAATTAGGTTGGTAACAAAAAGAATGCCCTCATGATCGAGTCTGTATCTTTTTATCAATTCATTATTGTCGTACGTCTGCAGGACGTCCTTTCTTTCACGGAAAGTGCGGTCTACGTCGTTGTGCGTGTAGTGCTGCTGCCATCGTGCAGCTCCTAACTGGCTTAGGAGCCTCTCCAGCTCTCTTAAATAATTTAGGAGCTGAGACCAAGTCTTAACACTTAAGAATGTTTATGCATGCCACTTATTCTTAAGTCTTGGAGTAGAAGCAAAATCATGTCACTCTTAGAATTGTGACGCATTTAAGAGTGAGATTTTACTCTGAGAAATTTTATGCATAAGGGCCCTTGTGTGACACTCACGCTCCTGCAAGGAATATTACAGCAAATCCATATTATGATAAGTCAAAACATTCATTACGAAATATCATATTTGGTACCATCTATTGCCTTTCTTGTCTAGACCCTGAATTTAAAACGACACCACATTTTCCGATGTATTTTGAGGGGGGGAAAAACTCATATTCCGCTCAACACGGTACATAAAGCCGTGGAAGAGGAAGGTGAAGAAGCAAACCTGCAGTTTCTGACTGTTTTCTTAGAGTTTCTGACTATGACACCCTGTGTAACATACACTGTGTACAGGAAATACAATGTATCTGTTTATGGAATAATATCCTTAAAGCAGGAACATGCACACAGTATTATCATATTGACATGGGAAAATGTCTGTCCCTGCAGTGCCGCTACACGCTGCAGTACACCTACCCCTACGCCTATTACATGGAGTCTGGACCACGCAAGAAGCTTGTGAGTTGTCCTTTTTGTTGTTTTTCTGTCACATACCGATAAAGGTTTCAGGGTTACATTTAGTTTCTTATTTCGGTCCTCATTTAAAATGTAGAGAAATTCAGGTTAAGTACCTCTAAACTAAATGAAGATTGTACAGATGCATTGGGATGCGTCTTTTTGCATATACCCCATCTTGCTTTTGAGACAGGTGAGACTGAAACTTGGGGTCCGAGCACAGAGTCAGCCATTTATCTGGCACCCCTACAGCATTTTGGCGGTAGTCAAGGTCCACCAGAGACTATTCTACCAAGGACTCATTGTAACTAGTGATCAGACACAGAGGCCTAATCCAATGAGCCATTCTCCATCCCGCTGTTTCTCACCCTGCTTCTCAGGGATCTCTAGATGGTCCACGTTTTTGTTTCTTCCTAGCTCACAGCCAGACAGTCCACTTTAAAAACTTGGACTGTCTGGGGATTGCCAAGGACCAGGAAAAACCAGGTACAAGGGGTGCCATGTGGCTCAGCAGGTTATGGATCTGTGCCCACGTTCAGAAAGTTGTGGGTTTGAAATCCATGGATGGCAGCGTAATCCTATGACAGCTGGGCCAGGACTCAGTTGCTCCAGGGACCCTTTGAGCCTGCTACCTGACCCCAAGCTTTCCTCACTAGTGCAGTTCCTACGGCTCAGCCCCTTTCTGGCCTTTGATCTGACAGCCTAGAGCTTAAGCGTACCATGAGCTCAGGGCCACATGCATAAACGCTGTTTTCTCTTCGCTGCACCACACCTCGGCCATGAAGTTCGAATACCAGCAGGCGCAGCTGGAAGCAGAAATCGAGAACCTGTCGTGGAAGGTGGAGAGAGCGGACAGCTATGAACGGGGAGTTGGAGGAGGGGGGCTGAGTGCCAGCGACAGAGGGGTAAGAGGACAGGAAAGAAGCATGATGGAAATGAAGGCTGCTTTACAACTATATAAATGCATGTGCATTTTTCTGATGAGTGCTGGTCATGACTGCTTGGTTTCCGGTTCTGAACTCCTGCCTCCATGCAGGACCTGGAAAATCAGATGCACATCGCAGAGCAGCGGAGACGAACACTGCTCAAGGATTTCCATGACACCTGAAGCTCCTCTTCACTCTTTCAGCTTTTAGAGATCAACAGCCCCCCCTCCCTCCCGCCCAGGCCCCACCTCACCCTCTCCATTCCCTGCTCTGGTCTTGTTTTGGTATGGGTGCATTTTTTTTTCCCCCTCATTTGGTTTAATCCTGCTCCACCCCATTCATGACATGAGACAGACGGAGACACATGCACAGAAAGACACCTGTACAAGGATGCACGCAGAACACAAGACATGCACCGAAACACGCACATGTGAAGGCACACACAAACACGCACTGGCTTTTTAACAAGCGTCAAGCCACTACTGAAAGGGCCCGCAGGGGAGACGGATGTGTCACGGTGGCCAGGAGAAGCAGACTCTGAAATCAGAGACGGCGCCACCTAGCTGCTGTCTTGTCTTGAACCTTAACCCAGCTCTCTGCTCTTCCCCTTTTTCTCACATTGCTCATTATTATTTTTTGAGAAATGGTTGTTAATAGAAATAGATCATTTAAAGGGTTAAAAAAAGGAAAAATGTAATTTTCAAAGGTTGTACATTAATACAGAAATAGTTACTGAGAGTTTTTAAACAAGCTCTTGTGTCCTGTGTTGTTTGGTCTGTGTTATTTCTATTATGAAGCTAAATAAATCATATTTAGCTTTATTGATATGTGCGGCTGAGATAAGGACTAAGAGAAAACATGTTAGGAAAAATATCTAGGATTTTTATACGCCAATATCATTTACTACTACTATTCTAATGGATTTTCTAGATGATATATTTTATATATTTGACTTTTTTTTTTTAAAAAAATATGGTTTCACATGGTTCGTGTTACTTGTTAGACTTCTTCGTCTAACAGGAAACATTTCACAAAATATTTGCATGCCATCTGCAATTTAACTCCCCTAGAATCAGTCCTTTCGCATACAGATGAGTTGAGTTAGTAATTTATAGTTGTTTTTTGCAGCATCATTGGAATAATATGCTTAATGTCATGCATTTTAACTGCAAAAAATATGAATGACTAAAATGCAGTGGAACTGTTGCTGATAAGATCTATTCACAAAAGTAAAAAACTGCTAAAAAGGTGACTATTTAATGAGCTATCCCATACAAGCAATGTCTCCTCTTACTTAGGAATGCACTCCAGATTTAATTAGATTAAATTAGACCATAAAGTGGATAACAATATTTCATGATGATGTAATGCAACCAAAGGTGACTCAAACTGAAGTTAGTGGAAGTTGTACACACTACAAAAATCCTGAATTCTTACTATGATGTGTTTTGATGTGAGATCTGTTTTTTTTTTTAAACATACAGTAACTTAGGAACTGATGAGTCATGTCATGTCTCTCTTCCATGTTCTGTTAAATGAGTATAGTAAATGAGTGCACTGGCAAATATTACATATAAGGCTACCAAAGTGACCTCATACCATTTTCTTGGCCAGAGTATGACTAAGATACAAACCTAAAGACACCACTAACCTAAGCAGACATACATTATTTAGTCTGGACAGCAAAGCTTTATAAGAAATTACTTAACTATTAGTAGATCACATGTACAGCACATTTATCTGTTAACAGCTACTTGTCCAGTATAAAATTGCTATGAATCCGGAGCCTATGCTAGAAAGCAAAATACATATGGTATGTTGGGCTGTCATATGGCGACTGATGCACACAAACTTCAGGGGAATTTTGAGAGGCCATTCACCGAACTACGTTTCCGGACTATCGGAGGAAACGTGCTGAAACATGGATGGGAACGTTGCCTCACACTTCCAGGCCTCGGGTTCAAATCCCGCCCACACGCTATGTGTATGGATCATGGAAAGATTCTCAGAATAATTAGGGATATTATACCAGCGACAGAATACGAAGTTGTGCATGGTTATATAGACTTAACATTATTTGACTGTAAACTCTTTAACACGAGTTAGTATACTTCTCCAAACGTACGCTGTTTTTCAATAATTATTTTGTCAAATAAACTGCTTTGTTAAATCATCGAATGTTATATTGAGTTTGTACTCGACTACTTATGCCTTGATCTCAGGCGGAAATTACGTCACTTGAAGGATGTGGGGAATTGGCGGTCACAGTTATCCGCACGTGCTATATTCGCATTTAGCAGGATCACCCGAGCCATGGCGGACTACCTGATTAGCGGGCAGACCAGCTACGTTCCCGATGATGGGTTGACTGGACAGCAGCTCTTCAGTTGCGGGGATGGCCTCACCTATAAGTACGGTTATAGTTAGTCCTGTTCTGTACTTTTTTAGAATTATGTGAGGATATTTTGTTCATTCGCGGCGTTTAATAGCTAGCTAGTCAGTGAGCCAGCCGGCTACCCGCAACAGATATCTTAAGTTCTAATATTACTAATGAGTTAATTCGTATAAAGATAACAGACGATATCACTAGGCATTCATATCGGCTTGTCGGTTATGCTTCTGGCCGTTTAAAGTGTAATATTCAAATTGCAAGCTGCTGTCATATTGGAATTGCGCTATCTGCGGCAATGTCATGTCAGTTATTCACCCCATAAATGGTCATAAAAGGGTGATTTTGGCGTATGATCATAATAATTGTAATCGAATTAGTCATATGTTGGGTAGATAAACTGAGGAAATACATTGTATCACAGCATTTTCCGTGTATGTCCTATTAAGAAAAACAAAGGACGTAATTTCATTTTACCGTATATTTATATATGTAAGCGTACTGCTTGTTACTTACTTTAGTTATGGTTTGATGAGGTGATAACCCTGTCGATATGAAGTTTCTATGAAATTACGTCTCGGAAGAGGACTGTCGCGGCTTGCAAAGGGGGCTACATTTCTGTGCATACCGAGCGTACCTCGGTGTTATTTTAATTAAGCCATCATTTCAAGGAGACCCGGCGCACGTGTTTTGGGTTATGACAGTGAAGCGGCACGCGATCCTTTAATCCCCGAAATTAAGGCGAGTCAAATCATAATAGTGAATTTAACAATTTAATGTGTATTTACTGGTGGCAGGCTAATGGTTATGTGCACATGTCGTTGACGGCATAAAACGATGTGTTGTCAGTTGTGTGGCCGATTTCTACCCTTTTGTGTTGAGTATGTTGGTGGATCTCTAAATGTGTGAGGACTTGGGGGATGTTTCACGCAAGTGTTGAATAAGGTATCTGCTCGTACATTCAGTACCTTTATGCATATATTCTGCTTTTCCCTTCCAGTGATTTTCTAATTCTGCCTGGGTACATTGACTTTACAGCGGACCAGGTGGTGAGTGAAGGCTCTCTTACTAATTGGCTGAGTGACTGAATGAATAAATAAAGCGACCCATTTCTCAGGGTGCAAAAATCCTGAGTGTGACCTGACGGAAGCTGTGTGTCTGTCTGGGAGAGCTTGACCACTAGAGGGGATAAGTGTCTTAAAGGGGCAGGTTTTTAAATGTCCAAAATCAACTCGAAATCATAGTTTTTTTTTTTAAGAATCCGTATGAGTGTGCAATTGGTTTTTAGCCAACTTGTGAAATGTATAAACATTAACTTTTTATAGGCACATACACCAACATAAGCATAGGCATAATTTTTGATTTCATATTTTTATAGCAACTCCATATGTTTTTTGTATTCAAAATGTAGTGGTGAACAAGGCTTTATACGGGTATGCTGCGATGCATTACAATATCGTTTTGAGAAAGCGATAGAAAAACAGGGAAAAGACTGAAATGAAATAATTGGTCAGTTATGAAGTCTTATGTAAAAAATGTAAATGGTTATATATTTGTATTAAAGGAATTTGTTTTGCTTTCTATAGGAGACCACAGTTAAATGACACAGAACAAACTTTGAGAAATTTCAGAACTAAGTTATGTAATGCGTTGTTTTTTTTCCCCCTTATGTCAGTCCTGAGCTAGAGTTAAATGAGCAGAGATTCCCTCAATTCTGTTCCCAAATTGAGCTGGCATTAAAGGCATTTTTGCAAGTCTCTTCTGAAGTAGCAAATACCTTTCAGGACTTAGAACTGAAACATGAGCCATAATCACGATCCTGAATGGTACTGAAACATGGTCCTGTGATCGCATTAACGCCTAACTGAATTTTTCCCTTCCCCCAGGACCTGACGTCGGCACTAACTAAACAGATCACCATGAAGACTCCTTTCGTGTCGTCGCCCATGGACACGGTGACAGAGTCAGGGATGGCCATCGCCATGGCGGTAAGAAGGCTCACGTTTGTGACCTTGCTGTATGTCCAGTACTTGAGCGTGCTCCGTCTCACTTCTCCCTCTCTGGCCTAAGCTCACCGGAGGCATTGGTTTCATTCATCACAACTGCACGCCAGAATTCCAGGCTAATGAAGTGCGCAAAGTCAAGGTAACAGTCCTCTTCGTCTCTTTAATCTCTTGTTCTCTCAGTTTTAACCCCCAGTCTATTACCTTGCGTTCTTCTGTCATGCTCCGTTCTTCCTTTTTTTCCCTTCTTTGAGGCTATTTTCACACGGATGCACATGTTTTCATTCTCTCTCTTTCTCTCCCTGATCCCTTTTCTGTTGCGTATATCCATTCATTACAGTCTCCCTCAGTCATCCTCTTGTGTCTGTATGTCTCCTGGTGAAGCCGTGCTTCTCCTACTGGTCCTAGGATTGGCCAGAATGCAGAGTGTGCCTTTTTGCCCCCTTTCTTCCTTGAAATTTGTTGGGTTTCACTGAGCTGCTATGAAATATTAATTACATGTAGCAGCTGCAGTCTGCAGTTTCAATGGGATGGGCAGGCAGTATAGGGATGGTTGTGTCAGTAAAAGATTCTGCATTAACTTAATTTGAGTCTTAAGATGCATTCAGTTCACTTAAGATTCATTATTCAAATGTAGATTATCATAATCTATGCCTTAGAATTATCTCTACGATTACTCCTTTGAAATATGTCAAGCTTATTGTGGTCACAATGAATTGAGCAGGAGTGAAAGTTAAGGGTTGGGCTCAAGGAATCACACTAGGCCTGCAGGGCCGAGATTGAGCAGCCCAGTTGTAGGAATGTCTGGCTTAAGATGTCCCCTCCTGTCCACTTCCGATTCCCCGTGCCCCCTTCTCCACCAGCGGTATGAACAGGGCTTCATCACAGACCCGGTGGTCATGAGCCCGAGCGCCCGTGTGAAGGATGTTTTCGAGGCCAAGGCCCGGCACGGCTTCTGCGGCATCCCCATCACAGACAACGGCCAAATGGGCGGCCGCCTGGTCGGCATCATCTCCTCCCGGGACATAGACTTCCTCAAGGAGGAAGACCATCACCTGCCGCTCAGTGAGGTGGGCAGTGTCTTCCTCACAACTAGTCTCAGTGGGGGGCGGGGGTGTTTGTTTGAATGTTTCATTGAGGATTTCAAGGACGTTGCTCCTTTTCTCTTTAAACATCATTAGCTAGCTGAATCTTGGCCCGTTTAAGACGACCCTTTCCCCCTTGCAGGTAATGACCAAGGTTGAGGATCTGGTGGTAGCTCAAGCTGGAGTGACTTTGAAAGAGGCAAATGAGATCCTGCAACGCAGCAAGAAGGGTAGGGAGTGAGCCAGCAGGCGGACATCGCATTCTGAATTATGGAAAGTTATAGAATAATTACTGTATCATAATTCAAGTAAAATATAGGTGTTGCAGTTCTTTAGACCACCTGCTGGCAATTAACATTACAAATAGGGATGCATGATATAAAAAATTTAAACCGACAACCGATAATTAAGTCCTTGTCATTGCAGATACCGATAAATTCATATTATACATTTGTGTTGTTATAGGGGTGCGGGCCCCCGGAGCGTAGATAGAATCACTCGGAGCCAGGAAGCGGGGAACACGGGGTTTAATTCCAGGGAGATGGCAGGCAGA
>JABFEA020000110.1:4795831-4807763 GCA_019775915.2 Cyphomyrus plagiostoma | reverse complement strand
CCCGGGTCCCAGAGGTGTGAGGCAACAGTGCTAACCACTGCACCACCATGCCACCCCCCTGGATAAATATGTAAAGAAAAAATGGGGGCGGCACAACATCGTCATGGGCGCAACTGCTGCAATAGAGCGTTTCGCCTCTTGGGTTCTTTATATCTTGTGGTGTGCTGGCGCTCATTTCCAGTAAGACGTAATGAGCATGACAGCACAGGGTTTAAAAGACACTGTATACCTGCTAGCAAGCAATTTCCCAAATACCATTAGCCTACTTTATCGGATCTATTTATCGAATTTAATTTATCGGAGAAATAATTTACACGTAATTTTACCTCATATCAGCCGATAGTTTATCGGTCCAATACCTATCGTGCATCCCTAATTACAAATGAATACAGCCAACAAATCATCACATCTTATCGTTTGTAAATACAGGCATTAGTGTTTTTTTTTCCCTCTTTTTATTTTGGGTATTTTCTTTTTGAGTGCAGTCTTTGGAACATTCCAGCGTTTCACTGCACATCAATTTGTCAATCTGAATTTTATGCGTTAATTTTTCAGATATCCAAAGTTCAGATCTTCAACTTAGTTTCCTCTCATTGTCATATCAGCTCCCCCCCCCCCCCCAAAAAAAAAAAGTATTATGCCTTCCATTGCTCTCTTGAATAGTATCTTTTTATCTTGGTTACTAATGGGGCCGGCCTGACCTGAGTGGTTTGGCCTCCTGTCTGATGGCTGATTCCATCTGACAGGTAAACTGCCCATCGTGAATGAGGACGGCTGCCTGGTGGCCATCATTGCCCGTACGGACCTGAAGAAGAACCGCGACTTCCCGCTGGCCTCTAAGGATTCCCGGAAACAGCTGCTGTGTGGCGCTGCCATTGGGACGCACATGGACGACCGGTATCGACTGGATCTGCTGGTGCAGAGTGGGGTGGATGTAGTGGTGCTGGTGAGCATTTGATGGTGTCTGTCTGACTACCCTTTAAAAAGTATTGCTCTAAGCAGGTCTCTCTTGCTTCCACAGGACTCATCTCAAGGTAACTCGATCTTCCAGATCGAAATGATCAAGTACATCAAGGAGAAATACCCCAGCCTGCAAGTTATTGGGGGCAATGGTGAGAGTTTTGACCGAAATGGTTGTCATTGTGTTGTTCAGATATTCTGCGTCGTTAGCTTTGAGTCTTCTGTTCACCTGTCAAGGCCTTCTGGCTTCTTTCATAGTATCATTCCTCCTCTGCCTCTTTCAGTCGTGACGGCAGCTCAGGCGAAGAACCTCATCGACGCTGGAGTGGATGGTCTGCGCGTTGGAATGGGTAGTGGCTCCATCTGTATCACGCAGGAAGGTGAGCCTGACCAATCACAGACTTCCTTACTCAGCCCCTAGCCAATCGGATGGAGACTACTACGCATTTCCATCTTTCCACCCTAATTCTCATTAAATATCCAATGGCGTCGAATTGCTTCAGACTGTCTCTTTGTAGTGATTGCGGCTGCTTCTCCATGTCTTATTCTCTCCTTTCCTGGCTCTCTTCCTCCACCTGTTCTCAACCTGAATCTCGCTGCTGCTGTGCGTCTCTAGTGCCCGTCTTTGTACCTCCCAGTATTAAGCTCCACAGCCCCAAAACCCCATCCACTGTTACAGGATATTCCAGTAAGTCCCGACCCAGTGCCCCCAGTATCATACACTGGCCTGCTGTGCTGACTGGCTAACCGCTCTGCGTTTTTTTTTTTTTTTGGTAGAAGTAGAGACTGGCCTGGGGTTTTGAGGCTTTGGTCGCTTATCTTTGGAGGCTTTGGCGTCTTACTAACTCACTGCTCCACAGAATGACACCATTTACACCATCTGAGTGTTGCATTGGCCTGTCTAGTCGTAGGCAGCATGTTAGCTGCACTTAAGAACACCTTAAACTTGTCATATATTGTGAGCATGTGTGCAGCCTACACCCTCTGGAGGATTTGCACTACAATTTACATTAACCAGTGAAGGGGATATCATGTGACCCGCTGGTTTTTATTCATCCCTTACATTACCATATATAAGGAACTGATGCAGTTGTACGTGTATGAGGTAATCTGCTGAATGACCTGTGAAATCTCTTTGAATATTCCATGTCACCATTTTTGAGTTGGACGGTAAATATTGGTGTATTTTGTTGAGCAAGGTTCTTGCATGATCTCAATTCCCCTTAAGTGTTTCTGGGTTGTGGAATTTATCTGCAATAACTTTCATAAATTTAAAGTGGAAATGCATACAATGGAGAAGAATGGCAAACTTGTGCAGCAATGATCCATCTGTACCTCAGCTTATAAGCTGCTGTGACCCTTTTGCTGGTTGGTGTGGAACATTTTTAAAGTGGGAAAACTTTGAGAAATGAAATTCTATTGAACACAGTGCTAGAGACACATCAATCTTGCATCCTTTGGCTGTGCTTTTATAGATGGCTGCCATCGTAAAAGCAAGTTTGTGTTGCATAATGGGCAAAGGTTAGATGTTAAGACCAAAGCTGGAGATGAATTTTGCTGTTTTTTTGAGCTCTGTGGATATTGTGGACTTTGGGAGCAGCTACAGGACAGTGAACTAGAAGGTTTCTTATTTTGACCAAAGTGCCTGGTGTTCCAGTAACTTTCCATCTGCAAAAATAGATCCACAGCACAGATTCAGACTTCTTTTGAGTGGGACTAATGAATAAGTAACTTTAAATTAAGTGCATGATTGAAGTTCTTGTGGGCAAAGAAGGGAACAGAAGAGCAGAATTGACACGGGAGCTGTTGTTGTCTTTACTGAACCTAAGGGAAGGCAGATGGTATGTAATGGAAATATGTTCATTAACATGGCTGCTTTTAATTACATGTAATTAATGTAACTTCTCTAAACTCGAATTGGTATTAACCCAGCAGCCCTTTTTGTCTGCTTTGGTAAAATCTGGAATTAGGTGTAATATTCCATTTCATATCTTGATATAGCCAGGATGTAATGTATTTCTCGGAATGACGAGGCGGGGTAGAGGTTTTAATATGAAAGGAAATAAAAATTCTCAAATAAAATTCAAAAGCTTCTCGTTTGAGATACACATGAAAAGATTTTCTTTCCCTGAGCTCCTGTCACCTTATGGCGTGCTGAGCCCTGGTGAAGTCTGAAGTCCCAATCCTGAATTTCAGTCAATGTGAATTATCCTATTACAAGCTTTACCCTAAATGTAACCGTCATTATGCTGAAATTGAAATACATTCGAAGAAGGCAAACCCTGCATGAACGAACAGAATACCCCCCCCACCCCAAACAGAGTTCTGGTATCTTTAATAGAACTGGTTAACAGGAAGCCCATGCCTTGTAAGTATACTTGTATGTGGGCGTAAGGTGTTTCTCTGCCTCACTACTGTTTGACACACGCCCGTCTCCCACAGATTGATATCTTTTGCCCCCCCCTCTCTGTCTCAGTGTTGGCATGTGGCCGCCCCCAGGCCACAGCTGTGTATAAGGTGTCCGAATACGCCCGGCGGTTTGGCGTGCCCGTCATCGCCGACGGGGGCATCCAGACGGTTGGCCACATCTCCAAGGCGCTGGCGCTCGGAGCCTCCACCGGTACTCTTCATAACATGCCATTAACTTGCCCAGGCCTGTCTTCCGTGCTCCATTTCACTCACAATTCTCTGCCTGTTTTCCCATATTACCCTTCTTGGCAAGCTGACCAAAGCAGTAATATGTACAGCTAAAGTACTTCTAGCAATCTCAAAAGACACAGATAATGATGAGCTGATTGTTAAACACACAAAGGTAAAATGAGTGCTGATACACTGCCTGTACCTTCAGTTAATGCCACACAGCTGATATTAATGTTGACCTGGAGTCCACTTTCCCATACGCTTATGTCCATCACAGAAACATGTCTGTTTTTATTGCAGTGCTCTCAGGGATCAAAGATCCTGGGCATTCAGTATTGGCTTTTGACTTTGCTATGGATTCCTGGAATCTCTCAGTAGTGTGCGCTGTAGCGGGTAACTCCCATGTAACTTTCTTGCAATCGTGCATTGAGAAATATAAGAGATTACCTGGATAGAATGTCAATAACAGTATGTTACATCCCCTCCCCCCGCTAAGAGACTTTGAGGAATTTCAGATTAGACCATGAACAGTATAACAGTCAGGTCTCCCACTTAGAGTATTGATCAAGTTAGTTGCGAAAGAATGGGCTGTTCAGTACTTGACTTCCTAACATTCACAGGGGTTTAACTATATGAGAATGATTAGCAAAAAAGTCCTGATATGGGTTAATGATTAGCCTAACACTGCTCCTTGACAGTAGGCTTTGTCTTTTCTCTCTGTGGGGATTGCAGAAGAGCGCTGGATTGATTAGTTTGGACTTTTTCCTTATGCACAGTAATGATGGGCTCCCTGCTTGCCGCCACCACCGAGGCCCCTGGGGAGTACTTTTTTTCCGATGGGATTAGGTTGAAGAAATACCGCGGCATGGGCTCGCTGGATGCCATGGATAAGAACCTGGGCTCACAGATGCGCTACTTCAGGTATTCAGGAGCACTCCTGTTCACGCACTGTAAAAATCCATCCTGCCTTCCATCTAGTTTTGCTAGACATGCTCGCCCAGTGGAGCCTAGTGACTATTTTAAGATGTATGAGGCAGGGTGGACCGCGCACGGTATGTCTGTCCATCCCGCAGTGCATGCCAGTTCACCTGTTGCATGTTTTTGGACTGTGGGAGGAAACCCAAACGAATATGAGGGGCACACATGCACAGCCAGAGCAGGACATGGGCACACAGGCTCAGTACCCACTTGTCCCGTGTGCCACCTTCTCATATTGAAGTCGCACTGTTTAAATGAAGCTCCAGCATGGTGTTTCGAACCCTGATAACTTTCTCTCCCGATGCTCAATCCTGTAGTCTTTTCATTTTCTGTCCTTTCCAGTGTAGTCGCTCCAAAGCATGGTTTAATAACATTGAAGGTGGATATTTATATAAAATCGTTCGATTTGGAGACCGATCTGTTTGGGATGACTGTTTTGAAAATAGAGCTGTAGTTGATGAAAGCATCTTCATGTTTGCTCCCTGGTTTCAAGCAGGGTTAGAGCAGTGTGAATAGCTACTATCAAGCATTGATCTGTTGCCTTTGTCAAAATGAACAAAAGCTGCTTCTTGGCAATTGAGGCATCCTTGCTTGGGGGTGGACGTTCCGGCTTTTGAAATCAGTGATTGGTATCTTGCTGTATGCGTCAATGATCGCGTTTCATCCTTGAACCATTTCTCGTAGGCAGCCTTGGCACTTCTGATGCCTCTTTCAGGTTGGCCCTGGCGGCACAATAGGCTTCAGTATCGCCAGTCCTGAAGGCTGTACTGTGAGTCCTTGGCAGATACTGCACCTCTTTGGATGCTGGTTGGGAAATGCAAGAATGTGTTTATTGACAGTGATGGTCAGAGCAGATTTTTAATAATAAAGTGAATAATAATGCAACGTCATTAATCCCCATGGGGAAATTTTTTTTCGCTGACCCCATCTTGCGCTCCATGACACACACACACACACACACACACACACACACACACACACACACACACACACACACACGTAGGTGAGCATAAGCTCGACAGCAGTGGGCAGCCACCTACAGAAATGCCCGTAGAGCTAGGGATTAAGGGCCTTGCTCAAGGGCCCACAGACATGACTGTTCTGACAAGGCTGAGGCCCAAACCAGTGACCTTCTGATCACAGCCTCAAAGGCTTAGTCCACTGAGTCACACACTTTATGTAAGACAGTACTGCAGTTGTCTCCTTCAGTGTCTTTGGGACTTATTTACACAGTAGGTACACAGTCTGTGCATTCTTGGAGCTGGGAGGAGATCTATGGCCAGATCTGTACTCTCCTAATGGTCGGTCTTGCCTTTATGAAAGCGAAGTCTGTGAGGCTATGGTTAGGAACAAAGAAATGTGATCGAACTGACCCTGGTGGGAGGTGAAGGAGAGGCTTTGTATCTTCTATCTTTGGTTTTTTTTTATTATTATAAAAAAAACTGGTTCAAGTGTGTTTGAGCTGCTGGTTGGGCATTTAACTGTAGCTCGGGCTAGGGTGTGGCGTGATGAAACCAGGTATTAAATTATTGCCTAATGGGGAATGTGCGTTAGACCAGTTGGTTTTACCCTACTGACAATATTGCAACTAGTTATGCTCATTATAAGAGGAAATGCGGGTTCAGACATTTGTTGCATGTGCTTGGCTGAGGAGCCAGTTGTGCAACACTACCCTCTATGGGCATTTCATAGACATAACATTATGTTTGTGCTGTGCGTCTGTTGTTGATTCGATAGCTGGTGCCCCTCCCCCCCCCCCAGCAGAAGCTGATCTGGACGCAAATAGACTGAAAACTGAGTGCTACAATATGTAATTTTAATTCCCTGCCCCCTGAGAAGATTTTTAAATTTCAGTGCTTGATTGCAAGGTCTCTCAAAAGAAAAGCTCTTATTGGCTGAACTAAAGAACCATTAAAACATATCTTGGTGTGGCTTCCTGCCACTCCTAAGTCCTGGGAACGAATTGTTTTTTCTCCACAGTGAATGTGATAAGATTAAGGTGGCACAGGGAGTGTCTGGTGCGGTGCAGGACAAGGGATCCATCCACAAGTTTGTCCCCTACCTTCTGGCTGGGATCCAGCATTCTTGTCAGGACATCGGGGCCAAGAGCCTCACCCAGCTGAGGTGAGCAGGGCAGAAAGCGCTGTGGCAGGCCTCCTAAAGGCGGCCATTCAGCGACTCCGAGCGATGTGTATGCGTTATATCCTCATTAAGTGCATCCAACCAGGGCCATGATGTATTCTGGAGACTTGAAGTTTGAAAAGAGGACAGCATCTGCACAGATGGAAGGAGGAGTCCACAGTTTGCACAGGTGAGCAGGCTAACTCTCACTCTCATCTGAGCACTTTTTTGTGTGAAATCACTTGCTTTACTGAAGTTGTTGACTTTTTTTAATGTGACCGTAATGACTGATTTGAAAAGGTTTGCAATCTAGAATTGTTTGTCGCAGCTCTGTCAAACACCCGACCCCGAAATGTGTTTTCACAAGTTTCGATTTTGATTTTGCTTGGAGTAGATTTATGGTAGAATAATAGACGTCGACTTTGAATTTGAAATTGTGGGGGAGTGAAATTGTAGAAACTGGAATATTTTTCATTCAAGTGCCTGTAGTAATTTGACTTCTTTGGGAATAGTGATTTTACTGTGGCTCACCCTTAGCTTTTTCTTTAAGTGATCAGAGCAACTATGTTGCACGTTTATTAACTTTATGGTGCCTGTGGATTAAATATGGATTTGATATGTATTGGAATTCACAGTACTTACTAGTTATAAATTTAACCATAGTTTTTTTTTCTCTGTCTAGATTTTTAAACTCCTTTTTTTTTCCCTCCCCCTCTCATTCAGTTACGAGAAACGATTATTCTGAAGATTATGGAGCCATTGAACCAAACTTTTCTAGTCACGTGACTCCTGACAAACCTGCTCCTTCAAGCAAACATTCAAATGCAGACAAAACACCAGAACTGTCGCAGAATACCAGCTTGCCAGGAATCCAACTATTCTCTCATTGTCTTCCAAATAAGTCACTCTTATTTAAAGAGATTTGCATATTACTGGATGCATGTGTCTAAAGCAGGCACTTTCATGCATTCTTTAAAATAAAGTTTAGACTTTTAAAAAAAAAAAAAAAAAAAAAAAGTCCACTGCTTCCTTTGTCCTCATCTTTTTATTAATGTTCAGTTTGTACTATTCAATTAATGGTGACATGTATATGGTGTCTGTAAACGGCAATGTTGAAATTTAAAACCCAGAAACAAGGAGCAGGATGAGTTCTCGATTTTATGCAGCCATTATCCGTCAGAAGTGAATGATCTTTGCCTCATTTTCAATTCACTGCACACTGAGTTTGTTTGACGGGACAGTGTAATCTGTGCCTGCTGCAGCACTGAATGAGCTGTAAACATGAACACACTGCATGGGGGTGAATGAAGGCAGTGTATTGTAATGAGACTGTGTGGAAGAATGGTGTTGTAATGATGTTTTCCTCAGTTTTTATAAGCACCACTTTCTTGCCCAGGGGCAAAGCTTACTTTCACTTCAAACCAAATGTTTCTTTGCTGACAGACAGTAGGTTTGACTGAAGCCAAAACAGTGTCCTATTCTGGGAAGGTAGATTCCACGTTTAATTTTACCTAAATGGAACATGGTAAAACATCTGTTTACATTGTTCGGCAACCAGAGGGTTGCCGGTTCGAGCCCCGCTTCCTCCTGACCCCATCAAAGTGTCCTTGAGCTAGACACTGAACCCCAAATTGCTTCCGGTGTGCAGGCTGGCACCTTGCATGGCAGCCTCCGCCATCGGTGTGTGATTGTGTGTATGGATGGGTGAATGTGAGGCATAAATTGTAAAGTGCTTTGAGTACTCGGGAGAGTAGAAAAGCGCTATGTAATGCAGTCCATCATGTACATTTATAAACTATTAATAAAGCAATCTAGATGCATAGCTTTTTTCCCTAAATACAAAGCCAACCAAAGGAACTTCCTCAGAGGATCAGATAGCATAACATGTACCTGTGCAGAAAAACAACATAACGATTTAAAAAGAAAAAAAACTGATTTAACAAATAAAACTTGTCTGCGATGAGGCTGACATTTAACCCCCGAACATTAATATTTGTCAACAGGGTTTCAGGCGGATATTTCAACGTTACTCCCTAGTACTCTAGGTATGCTCTAGGTATCCTCGGGAAATTATGCCATTCGTTCAGGACTGGCTGTTTTTAAATCAGTCTTTTAATAAGAAGTTCTTGATCCTTGCAGTGATTCGTTCGCTGATGTGCTTGCATCTGAAGGAGTACGTCAAGTATCGTTTAACCAACGCTCAACATATATTATGAAATGACACAATATGCAATATAAATGATGACAAAAATGTAATTCTATTGAACATAAAAGGAGCCATCCAAATATGCATGGAGGATTCTCTCGCCCGGAGAGAAATTAAAAAATTAAAGAAGAGAGCTATGTTGGAAGGAAACTATTGGATGCACACAAAATCACAAAGTGTAATTCCGATAAAGAAAATCACAATTTCCACCTCTAACATGCAATATCTACTGCATGCGAAATCCGATGATTTGTTGGGTATCGTACTTAGTAAAATATCCATTACATATTTTTCCATATAAGCCTTTCTCGCCGTTCTAACACGGAGATTTGGTTTGTGCAAAAGGTAGCACACTCTCGTTCTACGCCATCTAGCAAAAAGATATATTGTGGTGGCGTAGCTGTTAGTGCTAATGCCACACCCAACATGGCGCCTGTGTGGTGACGAATTAGTAGCCATTGGCGTTACACAGTGTGTAACAAGAAATTGGATCTCAAGGAAACCAACAGACAATGTATGGTTCCTGTTGTAGCATGTGGCGGTATTCACAGTCATCTGATCCATGTTGCGATGCAAGCAAAAAAAATGCGACATTTCTAGGTATTGAGGTATCCTTGATGTTGGAA
Organism: Cyphomyrus plagiostoma; assembly: GCA_019775915.2. NCBI lineage: Eukaryota > Metazoa > Chordata > Actinopteri > Osteoglossiformes > Mormyridae > Cyphomyrus > Cyphomyrus plagiostoma. Next base: position 4,798,232 of record JABFEA020000110.1, on the reverse strand, counting down.
GCCGCCACGACATTGTAGGTCTCTAACTTGAGTAATATTCCTGCTCGAGGATTACATGGAAGGAGCAGACAATCGTCCCTTTCGAATTGCTACCACGGTTCGAGCCCTGAACTCCGCTCTGCGTGGCGAGACGGAGAATGTGGTTGCGACTGTGGGTTCGTCCAGGACGATGAACGAGCCCGATAAACTGTGGTTCAAGGAAAGTAGTGCCAAAAATCTCCGAAATCGGGACTTCTTGTCGCCTTCATCGGTCCTTACCACACTGTATGCAGACGGCCAGGTTGGTAAATAGTAACGTTTTTTTACCGTTTTAATTTGGTTTTCGTCACGGATCAGTACGTTTTAGCTCGCAGCGGGGAGGACTAGACATAAATAACTTTAACTGATTATCCATCATTCTTCTTCTGTCATGCTAATAATGCGAAGTGCTGGATTATTATTGGTTAAATAATTGATTTTATTACAAATTATTTTCATCGTTGTTACTGTTGACGCTGCAGTATAATACAAACATGTTGAATTCCTGCCTCAAAAATGAACGCCTTATGTCTTATGTGGGACATTTCTATGAGTGCATCACGATTGCTTTATTTTATGATGCTTAAGCTTGAGTCGCTGAGATGCGTATTCTATTAATGGAGTAAAAATTTAAATGTCATGCCTCTGTGTGTTTGTACGTGTTCCAGGTGCCGGCCACTGTTTTGGAACGGGTGCTGTCAGTGGGAGGCAACGGAGTGCTGCCTATAGCTGCGGGCGAGGTGACCGTGGAAGGATTCCGGTTGCGAGTGGACCGTGTGTCCGTGTTTCGGGAGGTTCTGGGTGGTTTGCATCCATATCTAAAGCCGTCGGGCCAGGGGCAGGGCCACGTAGTGTTAAACTGCCCGGCTCTCTACCCCAAGCGTTGCCTCTCGTCTTGTGAAACTATCACTCTGGGACAGCTTCGGACAGTGTTGTTGGCCGACCACCAGGCGGTGCTGTGGAAGAAGAAGGGGTGAGAAGAGTTTTGTTTGGTTCTCCGCACATATTTGCTCCTTAAACCTTTGTGGGTCTGTGAGCATGCAGTCAGGTGTATTTTGTGAATTTAAAACCCTGTGTTGAATCCTGTTTGTCTTTTTTGCTAGATTTTCAGTGTCTTTCTGCCCTGCACTACCTGAGGGAGCTGACATCATCCATGTCCTTAAATCCATTGGTGTGGAATGGCCCACAGTACCAGTCTGTTCAGCCAATGGCAAGAGAGAAGAGGAACTGTGGGGGGTGTTTAAGAATTCACCATATAGAGAGTCTGAAGAGGAACTGAGTGGAGGAATGGAGATGGAGGGAGGGGGGAGTGAAAAAGGGACCAAGACTGTGAGGATAAACTTGAAAAAAGCAGTTCAGGAGAAGAATCTTCAGGGATATGACCCAAACCTTGGGGTTTGCACAGGTGAGAAGTGGTGGACTGTTTTTCTTTAATCTTGTGTTCCTAGACTGTATGCATTTGAGGGAGAGTACTTGAGTACATCTAACAGAGATACGATGCTCCTAATACTGGCTCTTGGCCAGAATAGACAGAAAAACAAACAGAAATATACCTTGGTTTAGTTCTATTCCATTTGTCAGCATTTTTATTTGTAGCAACTCGCTTTTACTGGCTTACACAGCCAGAAGTGTTACTGCACTGTCAGTTTCTGCACCCAGTCACTAAATACTTAATGGGACATCTTAACAGTGCTGGTGCATAGGATGCTTGCACAGTGATGGCTTTCTCGCTTACTCTCACAGTCCAGGAGGAGAGTGTGTACCAGTTAGGACAGTTGGAAGCACTCGCAGCAGTCGACAAGGTGAGTCTTCTGTAGCTTAGAGTTAAGAACAAGTGCATTTTACACAGATAGGTACGAAACACTGGTAATTTCACTGGAAATTTCACTTTTATGTAAAATTATGGCATTTCATATTGAACAGTGCCAGTAAAATTTGATAATCATAAGAATTAATTTTTCGTTTAGCATTAATGATTTGAGGTTCAGAGATGTTTATTTCTTCCTTGCATGACTACAGGATGTGAAAGCTGATGTGACATATACATTTTTAACTCCTGAACGCTGACACTTGGTGCAAAACTCCCTGAATTATCTGTGCGTTTAGATCTGAAATTTGCTATTTGCATTCTTAAACCTAAAACACTGTTTGCGTACTGAAATATTGCTGTCAGACTTGAACCTAAAGCTGCTCACCACCAAGCCCACCGGGGTCCGACGTCTAAAGCCGCTCACCACCAAGCCCACCGGGGTCCGACGTCTAAAGCCGCTCACCACCAAGCCCACCGGGGGCCGACGTCTAAAGCCGCTCACCACCAAGCCCACCGGGGGCCGACGTCTAAAGCCGCTCACCACCAAGCCCACCGGGGGCCGACGTCTAAAGC
>JABFEA020000110.1:4776079-4794220 GCA_019775915.2 Cyphomyrus plagiostoma | reverse complement strand
GTGTGTGTGTGTGTGTGTGTGTGTGTGTGTGTGTGTGTGTGTGTGTGTGTGTGTGTGTGTGTGTGTGTGTGTCCCAGTGCTAGCAGCGTCACGGTGCATCTTAAGATTGAAGCTCATGTCTACAGAATGCCCCACACCTCACCTGAACTGGACACCAAGATTGTCGCCTCACTCATACTGTCTTGTTAGCCACTCGGAGTAGTGAAGTGTCCTTGTTTCTGTAACTTTACACACGTGTAGCACATTAGCAAACAGAAAGCAACTCCACAATGTTAACTACATCCTCTGCTGCACTGTATTGCACTGAGATACAGTTTACTTCTAGGTAGGAGTTAATAAGACATACCTTTAATTAGTTACTATGCAGATAGGCTTTCAGTAGCAGACGCTAATCTTATATTATTGTCTGTATAATAATTATTATTGCAGGAGGAAAAAGTAGTTTTGCATAATGGATCTCAGTTATCAGGGGTAGCTTGGTGGTGCAGTGGTTTGCACTGTTGCCTCACACCAGGGTTCAAGTATCCATCACGGCTCTGTGTGTGTGGAGTTGTATGTTCTCCCCCCCCATCCAAAAACATATATCATATATGGTATAGATAATGAATGGTTTAGTTGTCTATTGTAGTTGGGCTCGTTTCAACATTTTTGTATTGTAATTTGCTTTTTAAACAGGTTGCGTAAAGCACAGATGAAGGAGGCTTCAGAGATTAAATATGGCGAGAAAGTGGAAGGTAACTATGGGGTTCTGGGATTTAGGGGGTTTCTACGCCGGCCTCTTGCTCAGTTCTGTATTCTGTCGTGTCCAGGACAGGCGTGGGATGACATCATCCAGGTCATGACTTCAGCCACTGTGAGGTTTGAGCTGCTGTCAACGGTCCATTCAAGTGCGGTGAGTGCAGCGATCACGATGTGGAGACGGAGACGTCCCAAAAGCGCCTTGCCTCTCACCTTCCTTCTACATATGGTTTCCTGCACTGATTTATGGGTGAAGATACTGGAATTTTAGAGTGACTTCATGCTTTTGCTCTGGCCTTTTATAGGTGACCTTGGATGTGCAGCGGGAAGGGGGCGTGTCCACCAAAGGCCCCAGGGGTGGAGTCTTTGTCATGTACAACTGTGCCCGTCTGCACACGCTCTTCACTAGCTACAAGCATGCGGTGGAGCAGGGTGCGAGGCAGCACGCTCTCTAGAATTTGCCTTCACCTATAGTCATTTTATATGCTACAGACTCGTATAACAGACGTCACATTTTAAGCACAACCATCTCCTGTGATCTGTCTCTCACAGGACTTTACCCAGAAATTCCAAGTGTTTCTCAGCTGGATTTCTCTTCCCTTAAAGAAGAGGTACAGTGTGTTTCTATAACATGTGTAGTGATGTCTGTAGTACCAATTAAAGTTATTCTTCTGTGCTATCATTAATTGTCATTTACCTTGCCACTGAGAATATTTGAAAATGTACCACAAAAATTACATGATGTATGTAGTGACTACATTAGAGATGAAATGAGTTTCAATCCCTAACATTTTCTATTTATTTTCTTTTAGGGGGAATGGCTTTTGCTATTCAATTACATAATTCCTTTTTCTGATCTACTGGACCAATTAGGACAGTCCCTGGAAGAAGGGGGGGGTGGGGCCAGAATTGGCATGAAGACAGAGCAGGTGAGGTTTCTAGTAGTGATGTAATGCGCATTGCAACAGTGTATGTAATGCTAACAGATTTCCCTGATGTATATGTACTGCACACCTTTGCAGATCTGCAGGTTTCTGGTGTCCCTTAGTAAGGATTTCAGCTCCTATTACAACAGAGTTCATGTGCTTGGGGTGAGAAACTACCTATTTTCAGTCCTAATTTATTATTTTTATTTGGCTTAGGGGGGGGGGCATTTTAAATATGTGACTAGAATTTAGCTTTATTGTTATTTGAGTTCTGTCACATTTTGTGTGTTTGATTAATTTTTGATTGATTGCACACCCTGCTGTTTTGCACTTCATAGTGTTAATGCTTTTTTTTCTCAAGGATACAGGAGCGATAAATGTCAAATGCAATGGTAGCAGAATTAATAATTTTGTTTTGTATGTGATCACCTTTGCGTTTTGTTGACATCCCTCTCTCTGTCCCTCCCCCTTCCCTCCAGGAACCAATGCCTCATTTGTACAATCAGATGTTTTCCCGGCTGCAGCTGCTTGGGGCACTCAGAGAACTTTACCACTGTGCCCTGGACACCATACATTTACCTCCGATTCCACAACTATAGTCCATGTAACGGCACGACCCAGGCTAAGGACCCTTAAGCCAGCTACAGTGATGCGTTTACACATCGGGTACAGGTGCCCCCCCCTGTTTCTAGTAGGGTGCTACAGCCCTATTTGGCTCCCCCTTCATGCACAAAGCAATTGGCAGCACTATTTTACAAACAGGACCCATAAAGAGTTTTAGGGAGTAGAGAATTCTGTAATACAGACACTGACCCTGTGCCATATTCATTACTCCTTAGGTGTGGGAGCATCTAATGTCACTTTACATTGTTTGTGCCAAATTCTGGAATATTCCCAGGTTGATGCAGGTTTCGCCTAAAAGATGTTCTCAGGTGGGGAACCAGATTTCATTACTAGAATAAATATTGTGAGATTCCTTTTAATAAATGAAGATGTTTATGTGAAACCTCTCTGAATTTACTACTTAGATGTACCAAGTTTACATTTTTAATTAATTTATAAAAGTAATTCTTGGTTTATTAAAAGGATATAGGCCAAAATTTTGTAGAATGGGGGTGGCAACAAATGATGGTTTGTTAATTTATTTTGAATTAGTTTTAATAAGGCCAGATTCTCCAATGTAACCTTTTCATTTTTAGCCATGTGCCCTGTTGAACTGACTGGAAATGTGGCTAAAAACTTATTGATTTTAAGATTTTTGTGTATGCAAAATATATAAGAAAAGACTCTATGGGCCAAAAAATAAGTGGCAGTCAAATGGTTCTGGTACAACCAATTTTCCCAAATTCACACACAACCACCTTGTTCTCTCTAGATGCAAAAGTGTTGGGTGATACTGTGACCAAAGCAAAGCAGAAAGAAACACCCATGTTTTAACCTTCATCATGTGTAGGATTTTGTTATAGTCTTTGTAGTCTGTGCCGAAGACCAGTATGTATGCAAGCTAATCATTAAAATTAATCTGTCTGGGGGGTTTTTTAAAGAGATGTATTTCGGATATGTGATAAGGAACTGTGTCTGAGAGAGGAAATTTATTACTTTTTATTGCCAATTCAAGCATTAAGATTTAGAGGCCATTATGGTTAATATGATTAAAAACCCGGAATTACTTAAGTGTAGGCTGTGTTAGTATTTTGCATCTCCACAAGGTGGCAGCTGAATTCAACTGGCAGGCAGCCCCCAATGCCCACCTACTCACTCACATCTTCCTATCAACGCGTTCCCTGTACCAGGACCTGCCTGTCAATCATTTCCCAAGGCCAGTGTCTGACAGACAATAGAGGGAGTGGAGGAAAAAAAGAGTAAAGGAAGATGAAATAGTGTGCCATGTAGAACAGAGGATAAACAGAGGTACAGAGAGCAGAGAGGGGATGGAAATGGCCTTGGAACAAAACGCACCCAAATGCTCAAACTGTGTGACACGGGAAATCCGGTCAATGCTGATTCTATCAAAGCTCATTTCTTAATGTAACAGCTGTTGCCAACTACACCCCCCACCCCTGGATCCACCTCTATTATTCTCTCTTTCTTTCAGTCTTTGGGTGCATAATGGTAGCAAATATAGTCAAGCAAACAAAAATAAAATATCTACTGCAAAAATTGTAAGAGAAAATGATCAATGAACACTAAATTTAAATCTTGTGTATTGTTTTTTTTTTTGGAGTAAACATGGAGACAACTCTAGTGATTCAGTGTTTTATTTTTTTTTGAAAAATGAGTCCACCTGACCTTGTCACAGGCTCTCTGGGATCCCCTGACAGTCGTTGACCTAGTACTGTCCTCATCCATTACCTACAGGAAATTCTCCACTTTCTGACATCACTTAGTGTTATTACTACCCACTTGCAAGTTATTTTTTTACTGTATTATTTTTTGTGATGAAAGGAGCGCATTTCATTTTATCTCGTATGCTGCCATCCTGTTAGCTTATTATTGAACGGTGTGTTGCAAGGTGTCAATTATCTCATTCAAGCAAAACTGTCACTTATCTAAACCTCTCCCTGTTCATGTGATTTGGGTCACACAGACAGAGACCTGCCCCAGGTATACTCCACTGCATCAGACATACGAATTCATAAGTAATCTTCATCTCTAAGAGAAAATCCATATAAAACTTGCATACACGTCTCACTATACATTTATGTACAGTAAATCTCTTGTTCATTACACCCTGTGTGTGTGTATTTACGCATGCACGCACATGACGCTGGCCTACTGCTCCATCATCCGACTCAAACAGAAATGTAATTAAATGATCAAATTGTCTCTGTCTGAATTACTGAAGAGCTAGTAAATGAACCGGATTTTAATCATATCTCCCCAATTATTAATGGCATCATTCCCAACAGAAGCTTATCTTGAGCAGTGTAGGAAAGAAAGATGGAGACAAACACAAGCTGACACAACCATACATAACTACATTATATTCATAATAGGATATACAATAGAGTATGATCAAGTAGAAGCGGGAAACGCTCAGTTACAGCTTTTATCGCATAATTTTGCGATGGGTTGCAGTTAAGGTTGCTTTGAGTTTCCCCGGCTTGGTTAATTTAAGCACGCCATCAGGCTGCTGGACCCGCCACGTAAGTCACCACGCAGCTGTCGCCGCCATGAACCCCCATCAGTTGCACCGTAAAAATGGGTGGGTGGGGTTGTGTGAGCGGCGCTTTGTGAATGACGGGACGGCCGATGGAAAAGAAATATCGACAACAGGCGATCTGCAGTCAATGGGAACCTTCGGCTGCCACTTGTGAATATGCATCCTAGAACCGTTTCGCCGCGTGCCAGATGCGGGCTGGGCCGCTACCACCTGCCGCCCAGCCTTTGGGGAGGAGGCAGGCTGGAGGAGCGCAGTGGGTGGGAGCGAGGCGGTCAAATCGAGGGGACGAGTGGGGGAGGTTGGGAGCCTGTAATTACGGTGTGACTGTGGCTGGCAGGCAAAGCGTCAATCCCCCAACCCTTCGCCGCACACACCCGCTGCCTCCGTTCCCATGGTAACCTGGGTAGCCAAATAGGTGTGTCTTCGGGGCCTACGGCGGGGACAAGATCTGGCGAGGTCCGGACGGATATCGATCTAAAAATGTGTGTAGCGAGTGGTCACAGATTTAGGGAGGGGAAGAGAAGGGAGGAGAGGGGAGGGGCGGTTCCGACCCCCCTAATCCACGCACCTGCTGTTTAATCAGAGCGGAATATAAAACAGATCATGTCCAATGTAATTTCATTTAGAGGCGTTACGTTTTAAATACATGGAGATAAATAGGATGAATCGACACCTTGCCAACGCCAATCTCATAAGAAGTGTTAATTAAATAATGGATTTCCATTGTTTTTCAGTCCCAGGATATTGTACAATGGATACAAAATAAACATAAATTTAATATATTATATTATTACACATCATCTGAGGCTAGGATTGTTGGCAAGTTAGCTCTGATATGGTGTCGGGAGTTTTTACTTTTTCCCCCGACAGACTCCATGTTTTGGCCGACATAGCTACAGAAACATATTGAAATAACATAAGTGGTCAAATTATTGGAAGAACAACGAATTATATCAATGTGTCAGTTTTTATCAACGTGAGAGTACCGGATAAATTCCGCAAATGAATCCCAATTGGACCTACTAAATGACGATAACAAAATAATATAAATTTAAAATAATACGAAACAATACAAGGAAAATATTCAGATGAAGCACATTGGTTACATAAAATTTTAAAAAGGTTAATGCAGTCTCAATTCATCTTCTGTCAGTGATTAAATATTAAGTTCGGTTGAGCCATACAACACGAATAACCCCAGACGCTAAATTTGATCCCAAAAAATGGTCAAAAGTCACCTGCTAAAAGAGGATGTGGCGTGAAAGAAAAGGGAAGTGTAAGTCATCCGTATTGGGATAAACCATTCCGTTTCCCATTTATCTGAACCGAGGATGGGGGAGCGGGGGGGAGGGGTGGCGAGGGGAGTGTAGAGAGAGGATGGATAGTACCACCGGGGTCTGATGAGAGCCATGTTGGAGCTGAATGAGGAGCTGAGATGCTGCGCCCCTGACGCTCACATTCAGACTCCAGCCGAACGCAGCGTGTAAATGCGACCGCACCGGGTCCGCGGACAGACGGGGGAGCCCGGGGGAAGGTGTGGGGTTGAGGCCGTAGAACTGGCGACCTAGCCGGAGAAGAGGGGGTGAGAGAAACACGCGATCAGACGGGAAGCGAGAGGGAGAAAGGGGGGTTAAGGAAGGATCTTACCAGACTAATGGCTGCACTGCTTTTGGAATCTAACCTGCTCTCAAGACTCCTGCTTCTCTTGCTCCTCAGCCTTTTGTGCGCCGAAAGCCAGGGGAAGAGAGCGGGCTCTTGCTGCCAGATCTATGGCTCGCACCCCGTTCCTGTACACGACAAAAGGCAGAGTTACGGGTGGCTTGCGATGCTGCTTGGGTGTGATCCGGAGGTCCATCCGAGGTGGATCTTACAGTCGGCGTGTGATTCCAGAGGATGCCCGCTACGGACCTGTGTTAGGCGCCGAGGATCTCATGGGAACAGGCGTCTGGAGAGCAACAGTGCACAAAGAGCAACGGGAGGACAGGCGCCGAGGGATGCGCTCAGACGTCTCCAGCCTGGTACGTGCTCCCGCGGCGAAGGGGCGTTGTTATAGCTTACTACCTTACCATTGATACAGTGTGGCAAAAGCCATTTGAATAAAAGACCAGCATATACCGCCTCTCCATTTGCCTTTACATTTGCACATCTGTCTAGTCAAAGCTGGTATGGTGATCGTTTCTTTTTCGGTGGCGGGGAACAGGGAAGGGTGCTAGTGTGCACCTAGCGATCATTGCACGGGCCTTGAGTGTCAGGCCCCACTGTCGACCAGACTCAACAGATTGAGACGTAGATGCTGTGAAAGACCCGCCTCTGCTGGCACCAAGAAGGCATTTTTCCATCACGTTTAGGGTGCATGCGAGGTGGTGGTCGGTGACGATCGCTGCTGTTGGCAACCGGCGTGAATGTCTTCAAAGACTGGGTTTTTTCGATAGGGACGGCATGTGCCGCGAGGAAAGAACCGATGTCCTGTCCCAATAAAAACAGAGAACGGCACCGGCAACTACTTCATTTCGAGACGCGCTGTTGCGCTTCTGGGCCAAGTCGCGTACACCTTTTATGCCATTATCCATTTTCTGACTAAAAAAAAAACGACAACAAACGCATAAAGATATCAAAAACCGTCGGTGATTATATGGCCTTTGAGATTTTTATCTGTATTTTATATTTGTATTTTATATACAATTTAAAACCGACCGTGTGAGCTTTAATAACCATAAATGGTTTTCTAGACTGACCGGTGCCAATGGATGGAAGAGCAGCGCTTCCACGAGTCGCACCGTTGTATCGGTAAACGATAAAGAAAATTTTAATTTCTCCCGCCTCTAGTAGCGCTATTATCCTTCCAATGATACTAACGAAGCCAACTCTGATCCTGTTAAATTATACCCTGTTCTCACATAACTGAATCGTACGGTCCCACCAAATCCACACGACTGATTTCCAAGCAACCTACTAACCTCTTTTAGACCATACCAGCCATAACTCTCCCTTCTGATTGTCAGTTATACCACTAACAGTTATTTTACTGTTACTATTACTGTTATTATTATCACTGTATTTTTCTGTTTTGTCTTATAGAGCTCAACATGATCAAGCTCTCTGACTATCCAGCCATGAGATCTACATCTGCTTCTGCAGAAGCTGCCATTACAAAGCCAAGAGATATCAAGCCAAACTTTTCAGCATCGATGGTGCAGCGGACAGCTCTGGCAATCCCCGTGTCCTTTTCAGAGAAGCCCTGGAGGATTACAAGTAAGGCTAATGATATTAAAATGAATGGCAGTGCCGTCACCTTCAACATCAATAACAACAACAACAACAAAGACAACAGCGCTGGGCAGCACCACCGAAGGGAAAATAAAGAATTTGGTGCAGGCAGGACACAGGGCAGCCTGCAGGAATGGCCTTGTGGGCCTTCACAGCAGGGGGACGCCCCTGTGAAGGGGTTCCATGCCGTGGGCGCTGACAGCTCCACTTGCAACAGCTTAACCACCAGTATGGGATCCACGCGCCTGCAATTAAAAACCGCCAACTCAGAGGAATTACAGAGAAGAGGTGTCAGTCAACATAGGAAGCAGCTGGGGGGGCAAGCCAAGGGGTTTGGGAGACAAGGCAGGGGGCTGGAGACGGGGGAGCGAGATAGACAGCTGGATGAGGGAGGGAGGGTAAGTAATGTGGAGAGGACAGAGTGGATGGGGTTGGAGACTAGGACCAGAACAAAGGCTGCAAAATGGATAGATATGACAGCTGAGAAAGCAGAGGACAAAGGTCAGGATAGCAGAAGCCAGACAGTGAAAGGCAGAGACTGGGACAGAAAGAGGATATGGGGGGTGGGAGAGGAGAGAGCAGGAGGTGGGGAAAATGTTATTAAAGGAGATGAGGAAGGGGTGGGAGGGTTTGTAAATGGACAGGACACCCAGGAGGACTTCCCCAATGCATCCAGCCGATATCGGCGTGCAGCCAACCGACACCCCCACTTCCAGCAGTATAACTATCAGGTTCAGGTGGCTGAAAACCAGCCCCCGGGTACCTCAGTGATAACGATGGTAGCACAGGACCCTGATCCAGGGGATGCAGGAAGGCTAAGCTACAGCATGGCTCCGCTTATGAACAGCAGATCCATGGACTTGTTCCGCATGGATCCGACCACTGGCATGCTCACCACCACCAAGGTGCTTGACCGTGAGGTCATGGACCAGCATTACTTCCGAGTCACTGCTGTGGACCATGGCTCGCCACGCCTTTCTGGGACCACCATGGTTGCCATCACAGTTTCGGACCGCAATGACCACTCGCCTGTGTTCGAGCAGAGCGAGTACCGGGAGACCATCCGGGAGAATGTGGAAGAGGGATACCCTATTCTGCAGCTGCGTGCCACTGATCTGGACGCCCCCTCAAACGCAAACATCCGTTACCGCTTTGTGGGGAATGCTTCGGCTGTGCGTACCGCTTTCGATATTGACCCCCGGTCTGGGCTCATCACCACACGTGGGCCTGTTGATCGGGAGACCACCGAGAGCTACACCTTGCAGGTGGAGGCCAGCGATCAAGGGAGGGATCCCGGACCCAGGTCCTCCAATGTGAGGGTCTTCATCACTGTCCTGGATGAGAATGATAATGTGCCACAATTCAGCGAGAAGCGGTACGTGGTGGCGGTGCGTGAGGATGTGAGGCCACACTCCGAGATCCTCCGTATCAGCGCTACAGACCGAGACAAGGACAACAATGCAGCTGTGCACTACAACATCATTAGTGGCAACAGCCGCGGGCAGTTTTCCATCGACAGTGTCACCGGGGAGATTCAGGTGGTGGCGCCATTGGACTTTGAGACAGAACGGGAATATACACTCCGTGTGCGCGCGCAAGATAATGGGCGCCCCCCGCTCTCCAACAACACGGGCATCGTAAGCGTGCAGGTGACCGACGTCAATGACAATCCTCCCATCTTCGTGTCCACGCCGTTCCAAGCTTCTGTCCTGGAGAGCGCTCCTGTGGGGCACTCCATCCTCCACATCCAGGCCATCGACACAGACTCAGGTGACAATGCCCGGCTTGAATACCGCCTCACAGGCACGAGCTCCGACACCCCGTTTGTGATCAATTCAGCCACAGGCTGGGTGACGGTCAGTTTGGCACTTGACCGTGAAGCCGTGGAACATTATTTCTTTGGGGTAGAAGCCCGGGACTATGGCGTCCCACCTCTCTCCGCATCTGCCAGCGTCACTGTCACCGTGATGGACGTCAACGACAACCGGCCAGAGTTCCTCCAGAAGGAGTACTATTCACGGCTGAATGAGGATGCGGCGGTGGGCACCAGTGTGGTCAGTGTGACCGCTGTTGATCGTGACGTTAACAGTGCCGTCACCTACCAGATCACTGGAGGGAACACACGTAACCGATTCGCCATTAGCACCGTGGGTGGGGCCGGGCTCCTCTCCTTGGCACTGCCCCTGGACTACAAACAGGAACGGCGCTACGTGCTCACTCTCACTGCCTCTGACCGCACACTCTATGACACATGTCAGGTGCACATAAACATCACAGATGCCAACACTCACCGGCCTGTGTTTCAGAGTGCCCACTACTCCGTGAGTATCAATGAAGACCGGCCTCCTGGCAGCACGGTTGTGGTGATCAGTGCCACCGATGAGGATATGGGGGAGAATGCTCGCATTACGTACTTCCTGGAAGACAACATTCCACAATTCCGGATTGACCCGTCGAGCGGCGCCATCACATTGCTGACTGAACTGGACTACGAAGACCAGATGACCTACACGCTGGCCATCACTGCACGCGACAACGGAATCCCACAGAAGTCTGACACCACCTATGTGGAGGTCAACGTTAATGACGTCAATGACAATGCACCTCAGTTCCTCAGCCCACGCTACCAAGGCACTGTGACCGAGGATGCCCCACCCTTCACCAGCGTGCTCCAGATCTCTGCAAATGATCGCGATGCCCATGCAAATGGCCGTGTACAGTACACCTTCCAGAATGGTGAAGATGGTGATGGAGATTTTACCATTGAGCCCACGTCAGGCATCGTTCGCACTGTTCGACGCCTGGACCGTGAGAGTCTCCCTTTTTACGAGCTGACCGCCTACGCAGTAGACCGTGGGGTCCCTCCCCAGCGCACACCCGTACACATCCAAGTCACGGTGCTTGACGTCAATGACAATGCTCCAGTTTTCCCGGCAGATGATTTTGAGGTCCTAGTAAAAGAAAACAGTGCCGTTGGGTCTGTGGTCGCCCAGATTACTGCCAATGACCCTGATGAGGGGCCCAATGCTCAGATCATGTACCAGATAGTGGAAGGAAACATCCCAGAGATATTTCAGATGGACATTTTTTCTGGAGAGCTGACCTCTCTCATTGACCTGGACTACGAGGTACGTTCTGAGTATGTGATAGTAGTGCAGGCCACCTCTGCCCCACTAGTCAGTCGAGCCACGGTTCGAATCCGTCTTGTGGATCAGAATGATAATGGGCCCCAGCTACAAAACTTCCAGATCATCTTCAACAACTTTGTGTCGAACCGGTCCAACAGCTTTCCCAGCGGGGTCATTGGGCGGGTCCCCGCTCATGACCCAGATATCTCAGATCGCCTCTATTATTCCATCGATCGCGGCAACGATCTACACCTGCTGCTGCTGAACCACACCAGTGGGGAGATCCGCCTCAGCCGCAAGTTGGACAACAACCGACCTCTGGTGGCCACCATGCTGGTTTCCGTCACAGGTAAGATGGTTGGGCACTAGATTGGGTGGATAACCCCGTTTCTGGCAGGCAAGGTGGGAGGAATTAAGCTCTATGTCCTTCTCTGTCTTAGGACAGCTGGTGAAGGAGAATCTGCTTTATATGTGAGCACTTTGGAAGGCAAGGCTGCAAATCAGGCAGCCTCAGCCACTTCACCTTCTCCCATCTCTCTTCCTACATTTCCTGTTTGTTTTTTGCTTTTCTCTCAATTTTCTCTCCCCCATCTCTGTCTCTCGCTCTCTCTCTGTTTCCTCCAGGAGCAGAGGTAGAAGATTAAAATGTTACTATCAATTTCAGATCTCTTTTTCAGTGTGTCTGTGCTCATCCGTGGCTGTTTTTTGACTGTCTGTCTCAATAAGCTTCTCTGAGAGAGACCACATGGGTTTAAGTGAATGTTCAAAGCCTTCTCCTGTGTTTACGTGTGTTGCGTCGGTTAAGTGAAGCACTACACTAGTGCACGTGTGCCTCAGTTGCTCTGCGGTGTCAAATTCCACTTGGCATGAATTTCATTCTGCTGAGAGATTGGGCTGCAAAATCCATAAAGATGATACCTTGTACATCTGTTCAGACTCACTCACTCCTTTCGTTCTCTCTTTCCTGTTTATAAGACCCTCAAGGGATGAGGGCAGACTACTGAAAGGTATTTAAAAGGCATCAGCGTATCACTCTTTTAAATGGTGTCTGTTCCTATTAAAATAATTAAATAATTTAATAAACGTGCAATTTAACTTATAAACAACTAATCGAATTGTTATCCACTTAATGTTCTTCAATGCAAAGGATTAGCATTTATAAATATTTTCCATGTTGAAATTAAATTCTAGTTAGATAAATAAATATAAGGAAAATTTGGTTTGAAATAATCAGTGTGCAGGAAAGATCATGTTTTAAAACCAGCTGATTAAACAGATTTCCTATTGAATTCTGTTGCTTAGCAGCAGCTCTGGATATGCAAGTTATGCACTTGCGAGAACACAAATAACAGTGTACCCATCAGTCAGCTGGCTACTGAAGTAAAATCACAGCAATTAATACAAAGACCAGGAGAGTTGTCTTCCTTTGTTGTCTTTCCAGTTATAAAATGGTTGTGGTTGGTAATAGGACACTTTCATGGTTGGCTTTGAAGCATTAATTACACTTTGGTGTTTCATTTTAATACCTACGGTTCTTTTCCATGACGTCTTCGGTGAACAGGAACGCTGGACTGAAATTTAGCCAAATGTTGTTGTGGAATCAGGGGGAAATTGTGCATTTAAGTTCCAATAAGGACCAAATGGAATCTTTTTTTTTTTTTAACAGATTGCATTTTTCTATCCGTCACTTTGTAATCCCCCTCGCGTGGGTGTCAGAATCTGCGCGCGTGTGTCTGGGGTCACGAGAGAGTCAGCTTCTCAATAATCCTGTAAACAAACCAGCTGGCACACTGACCCATCCCCCACGCTCCGCTTTCCCCTTTCACAACACCATTTGGTCCATCTACTTCCCATCCTTCTAATATTGTTATGTGTGCAATCCCTGACTTCCCATCTCCATTTCAAATCAAGTGAAGGTGGGGGGGGGGGTTTATAGGCTAGCGTAATGGATATTATTTAAGTTTTCGTGCTAGCTCACTTGCCAGTCTTGCCATGCTGTGTTGTTCTGTTTTGCTGAACAGAACACCGTTCTTGTCATTTTGAGAAATAGCTTTTAATGCTGTTACATCTTTGCACCTAAAGCCAGGTCCATGTCTGTCTGCATATAGCAGTAGTTTTACTCTGACATAATGTAGTTGCACACATTTGCTTACGTAATTCTATAGACCATTGTTTACCACCTTTGTCTATTTATAAAGCTATTTAGGATATATCAGAGGAGAAATTTAGGTTAAGTACAGCTAGCTCTCAAGGGTCCAAGAACAATTCTCCTCCGGGTATTGTAACTGGCATCTCCCGGTCATGAGTCTATATTCTTAATCACTGTACTACCTGATGCTCCAATTCTGCTAACATACAGTAACTACATATGAACAGAAGTGAGTAAAAGTTACATTTTAATCATCCAGTGGGTAACATAAATCAGTGTTCATTCTATTTTACTACTTACTGTAAAATAATACCAGACACATCGAGGCGACTGACGTATATATTTTCTCTATGGGCTGCACACTAGTAATGCATGAATCTGAAGTTTGCAACGGAAAGAACGCGATCTTCAGTGAATGAACATTGCGGATAGGTGATCGCATGGCAGGAGCCGCGGTTATTGCGCGAGGGCGATAATAGCCTCACACTGAGCGTATCCGCTTCGCCTGTCTTGACGGAAGTTAAGATCAGAGTTACACGCAAAACATCGCCGAAACGTTCGCCTAAAGTGGGCCGATGGCGCCAGATTTCTCCAGTGTAAGCTGGTTACACCAATTATCGGTATTTCTGATCTTTTAAAAGAGTTGCCCACGCCTGGCACGAGCTGCCGGTGTTTCAGTTGTCCGGCGCCTTCATGCTTCCCGGTTTCTGGCCCCCTCAGACGGTATGGTTTTAGTTTAAAAGAAGACACGATCCTAGTAGACGCGGTAACTAAGAAAATAAATGTAATGTGATGTCTCCGAATAAGTTCCCCAATATTATTTTAATGCAATTGAAATACGTCATTATTGGTATGCGGGGTATGGGACCATTCTTACCCGATATTCGTCATCGCCATTATCGTTGCTAAATTAAGGTTAATTCTATTTCCAGCATTAACATAATAAATAAGCAAACAATGAATGAATGTTTAAGCTTACGAGTGCGCCGGATGACCGGCATTTGTTCCTATTCCTGCTTCGTTAAACAGCCAGTCTTGCGTATTATCTGGCAATATGAACTAGCATGTCCCCCGCTAGCCTAACGCCGTGCCATGCTTTGAATTGGCCTTTTTCTCTCCAAATATGGGGTATTTAACGCCTCCCCTGCCTCCAAATGACCTGGCTGAGGTCAAAAGACAGACATTGTTGGCTTTGACTGATATTAGCTAAGGGAAAATCCTACATTAATTATTTGTTAGAGTAACGCACATTATACATTTATACATTGCATAATATACATTAATATACTCTTTTACCAGCTCTCACTGACACTGCTTAATTTTTTGTATTTTAATTTACTTGCACTGTAAAGTTTGACCTTTCTGCCAGAGTGACATTGTGGTTACTTTTTTTGGACTTTCTTTTAGAGTATAAAGGTTACAGTTCTACTCTTTTACAGTGAAGACATTCCAGTAAGGTGTCAGATTCTCCACAGACTTCAATGAAGTTTAAAATTCTGTGCTTAACCACCGTGCCGTCTGCTGTCTGTTGGGTATATTCGGTCACAGTAATAGACCGTGCTATTGGTATGAGCAGACACAGGTCTTTTTCAGTCTGCGGGGGGTCTGGCGTGCTGGGGCTGCTGTTTGATGTGCTGTGAAGGTAGGTGAGGCATGAGGAAGCTGAAGAGCCCTGACCTTCGGGGTGACCATGTGCTGCTGTTTCCATCTCCTCTGTTACCTGGGGAGCTGATCTCTCATCTGTGTCACACCTTTAGAGAAATCAATTTTTTTCTTGGGTTTATTTGGACACAGTGTCTAGTGGGGGCACGAGACAGCTCAGGGTTGATTTAACCTCTGTGTGTGTGTGTGTGTGTGTTTGTGTGAGTAGGTATACCAATCCTCATCGGGACACAATGTCCCCATAACGTGATAAATATCTGTTTTTTTTCCCTTATGGGGACCGGTTTCCTGGTCCCCATAAAGGAAAAGTTTATTTTATAAAAATCAGTGACTGCTATGAAAAAACTAAAAATGCAAAAACTCTTGTATTTTGTTTAGTTACTTATGGTTATGGTTAGGCCAGGGTGGGGGTTACGGTTGTCATTGTTAGCGTTAGAATTTTTCCCATAGACGTGAATGAGGGGGCCCCATAAGAATAGGTATACCCAACATGTGTGTACATACGTGTGTAGTGGGAAGGGGGGTGGGGTTATGTATGTATTATATATCGCCAAAATGCTAAAAAAAAACTGTTATTTTGATGTTTTGGGGACCATTTTTAGGTCAAACTCAATTGTTCAAAAATCTGTGATTGCAATCAAAAATGTCAAGTCCTGTCCCATTTTGTTTGATTACTTGTAGTTAAGCTTATGACTGGGTAGGTGTTAGGGTGTCATTGTTTGGGATTAGGGTATTTCCCATAGAAATAAATAGATGGTCCCCACACACACATATGAATACAAGTGTGTGTGTGTGTGTGTGTGTGTGTGTGTGTGTGTGTGTGTGTGTGTGTGTGAGAGAGGAGTGTGCCCTGTGTGGTAATGGCAGGCAGAGCTAACCCAATGATTGCTCCTCCCTCCCCAGATGGAATCCACAGTGTGTCAGCACAGTGTGTCCTGCGGGTGCTAATCATCACCGAGGACATGCTGAGCAGTAGTGTGACCGTGCGCCTACAGAATATGTCCCAGGACCGCTTCCTGTCCCCCCTGCTGGGCCAGTTCCTGGAAGGTGTGTCCGCCGTGTTGTCTGTGCCCCCCGAGGATGTCTTCGTCTTCAACGTTCAGCCGGACAGCGGGGCAGAGGGCGTCCTCAACGTCAGCTTCTCCGCGGCCCTTCCCGGGGGCAGCTCCTTCCCATCCGAGGCGCTGGAGGAGCAGCTGTATCTCAGTCGACCGCGGCTCACGTCGCTGGCCCAGATGGAGGTGAGGACTTCCTGCTGCTTTCCATTTTAATGTCATTAAAGATTCCTGAGCCGGAGCAGCTAAACACAGAAGCAGGTGATAATTAATATCCTGATGCATCCGGCTTTGCATTCAGTCAATAAGATGTAGATGGGGATGTGCGTGCCTGTAGTTACCTGTAGCCACGCCGGCAGGTCCTCCCGTTCGACGACAACGTGTGCCTGCGCGAGCCCTGCCAAAACTACATGAAGTGCGTGTCGGTGCTGCGCTTCAATAGCTCCGCCCCCTTCCTGTCCTCGCCCTCTGTCCTCTTCCGGCCCATCCACCCCATCGCCGGCCTTCGCTGCCGCTGTCCGCCGGGCTTCACCGGTGACTACTGCGAGACCGAAATCAACCTGTGCTACTCTAACCCCTGCCTTAATGGGGGGGTGTGCGCCCGGCGAGAGGGTGGGTACTCCTGCATTTGCCATGAAGACTTCACAGGTCAGTCCCCATGCCTGCCTGTCCTTCTACGTCTCATTTTGGAAATATATGAAAAGTTGTATAATATTCAAGATTCAAGTGTTTTTTCAGCCCAGTTTTGACTATTAATATCCTGTTGCTTCATGAATCCAATGCCAGGACTATCAGCAAAGTCATTCCCACCCCCAAAACCTGTATGAGGAAATGTGTTCTTCAACCTGATATAATCTTGCTAACTTATTTCGACTATTAGCCTTGTATGCTTGAACCCATAGTGGCAGTATTGTATTCCTTGGGTAGACCTTTTCTATGTCTCTTTCTATTTCGGAAAATCAGATCATGGCTCCCCTCAGTCACCTTTGCTTGTGACTAGGGAGATTTTAGTTTTCCTTAATTGTCTGGCAGCCCTTTCATTCTATGACTCAGAAGTTATGGGATGGATTCTTCCTTACACAATGATACATGAAGCATTTCTCAGCTCGCTGTGGTTGTAAACTAATTTAAAATGGCATTGATCCTGAATTAATCTTAACGCTTGTTTCAGTTTCAGGAGATAACACAGTCCATATGTATGAACTACTTTAGTTCTTCACTGATCAGACTCTGTAATTTCATAGCTTTTATTGCATGGCTGAAACAATAACATAAAATCTGGCGGGTAATCTGATTACTTTCTGAGTGTTATTGTTTGAACTATATCCACCACTTAAAATTGGCCCCGTCACCTTCTGGAGTTTCTTCTCAAGCCTGTTCATTTAGATTTTATAAGCAGTTTTCAGAAGGTTATTTGGTCTCTAATTTGATAGAAAATGGCTTTGCTATACGTCACAGTAGATAAACTGATGAACACTGGCCCTCAGAATTACTTAGGGAAACAAAAGTCATTATGGAAACTGCTCTACTTAAATTTATCTATACAGTGTTGTACTGTAGGTCTCACACTGCTGGGTTTTTTTTTTTACTGCTCTGGGCTGTTTGTGTAAGATTTCCATGTTCTCCTCATGTGTGGATTTTGCTAATTGTACACCGGTTTCCCCTTGTACTCCAAAAACATATGGTCAGCTGTGTGTGTGTGTTTGTGTGTGTGGATTAGGTTTATATTACACTGTGGGGACTGAATGTCCCCACAATGTGATTAAAAACCTGTTATTTTGCTGTTGTAGGGACCATTTTTCAGGTCCCCACGAAGATCCAAGAATGCAATCAAAAAACTAAAAATGCCAAAAGTCACAAGTCTTGTTTGGTTATTTATGGTTAAGGTTAGGGTTGGGTGGGGGCTAAGGCCATCATGTTGGGATTAGAGTTTTCCCCATAGAAATGAATGGAGAGTCCCCACAAAGATATAATTGGAAACCTGTGTGTGTGTGTGTGTGTGTGTGTGTGTGTGTGTGTGTGTGTGTGTGTGTGTGTGTGTGTGTGTGTGTGT
>JABFEA020000110.1:4720003-4732108 GCA_019775915.2 Cyphomyrus plagiostoma | reverse complement strand
ATAAGAACACATGCATCCATACCTATGTGTCAGTGTTTGTTAGTTAGTACTTATGAATAGTGTTGTGGTCACATCCACACACTCACATATAAGAACACATGCATCCATACCTATGTGTCAGTGTTTGTTAGTTAGTACTTATGAATAGTGTTGTGGTCACATCCATAATTACCACATGCTGGGTGCTGCCGCATGAGTTTGGGAGTTTCACAATATTTATTAAATAATATGAGGAAATGTTCATAAGAGAGGATCTGTGCTTTTGTGCTCTCTTTCCTTTTCCTAGAAAAGTTGTACTGGCTGCAATCCTACCTGCAAATATAAATTTCTAAGAAACACATCCGATTAGAGTAGGACTAGGGTTAGTGTACAATTACAAAGAATTAATATTATTATTATTATATTATATATAATGGGTACTAGGAAAGTTCAGATACGATTCTCACCCAAGAGCAAACCTCTTCTTAACTTTTAACCAGCTACCTTTCAGTTATTTTAATATGTGGCAAAGGGAGACTGGGGTACATATATATTTCAGATTATATTTATATATGTGAAATTAATTAAAGTGCATCTTTCTAACACTCCTCACCAGACTGTTGCTTCCCTGCCTTGTCATTCCAGCCCTGAGCCCAGCTGTGATTGAACGGTTAGAACATTCATCTTTAAATGTGGCTACGCTATTCACACATTGCACAATGTAGGTCAATGGTACATATGGCTTACTGTTTATATTTTGTAGCCAAACACTCTTTGCTCTTAAGTTGCTAAAATCAATACTTTTTTCAAGGGATGTCAAACCTGTTTGTATGCTAGATCAGTAATGACATTGAAGACACGATATTTTTATAGAACAATACAATTTCAGATGCATAAGAAAATGTCAAATAAAACTGAATTTGTGTTAATGATAGATACTTTAAACACACTTTTCAAGCAAACCATTTAACAAAAAAAAGTATTGGATAGGTTGTAAATTATAAAGTAATAGACATACTGTTCAAAAGTAAGTAAAAAAAACTATTTGTACATTTAAATCCATCTGGTTCTCAGGCTTAGTGGAACGTCTTTGTGGATGATGTGATGATGAACAACACTTGTGGAAACCACTATATATATACATATAATATATATATATTGGGCCTTTCCCATGACTAGTACCTGCACAAAGCTGTCCTAGCAGAAGCCTGACTGGACTGTATATAGTTTTTTGTGACATGCTTGCCTGTATGCATAACATAGATGATTAACAGGAACTTTAAAATGTTTACATATTGGGCAAATCATGTTAAGACCGTGTGTGTTTCTATGTGCCTGTATAATGTGTAACTACATTGTGAGCACAAACATCTATCCACGTCACATAGCACATCTGAAAAATGCATATTGCGAGGATTCATGTGCTTTTAAAATATCTGGATATTTGTTTTCTTGTTTTCCCACAAATTAGTTTTGTGGCTGTGGTTGTTAACCGTAGTTAAATCAGGAGTCCATAGGAAGTGATAGCTGTGCGTAATTTGTGTGTATTCGTTTATTTGTACATAATTTTTGTGTGTTTGTCATGCTGAGTGGGCAGTGGGGCAATGTAGCACATTCCTGATCCCTGTGGCAGCTCTGGCGCCAGTAACATTTTTCCAGATGGGCTATGTGTCGTTTGGGGGAGGGGCACCTTTTAGCTCACCAAGAGTAATACTAGTAATACTAGTAAGACTATGTTAAAGATGCAACTGACTGACAATCATTGGTGAAGAGAGGGACAAACATGTCGAAACCACAGGCAGCACAGACACCATGGAATGTGTTTTTAAGATGTACATCCTGACATTAGTTAGGGCAAATAAAAACACAAACATATAATATAAAGTCAGGGGCTGCTAAAAAATAAAATGTATAAGGCCTACGTTTAAATATGACCTGTCAGAAGAACCAAATGTCCATTTTACCACATTTATTCAGATTTGCTGTCAATAGCCTACAATTGTACGCTAGTCAATCAGAAAAGTGAGTCTCCACCCACCTCCAAATTAACGTTTTTAGCAGTCAGTTATTGTGTTTAACTGCTGTTGATATCAACATGGAATTCCGCTTTTCATTTATTTATTATTATTATGTATACAATATTTATGTATTTATTTATTTTTGGAAACTTGTCTTCCCATCTGATGGGCCAGGTGAGTGGGGGGCTTGAGGTCATCCCAGGGCGGGCTGAACCCGGCCGTGCCCGACCTTGACACTGGGTCTGCCCTATCCATTTGTGTTCCAACCACTAATCCCGAATGGGGTCAGTGGGGCCCAAGCAATGTTGCGGAAGTTGCTCACAAAAGCAATTCATCATAGGAGTGGAAAGTTCAGGTCCAGAAAGTACAAATACAGACCAAGGCTTCATTTCAACCAACCAGCTGAGTATAAAGAGTCACAGTCACAGAGTCCTCAGCTGGTTGGGTGAAACAAAATCATGCTCTGGATTTGTACTCTCTGGACCTGAACTTTCCGCCTCTGTGATGGATTACTTTTGTGAGTAATTTCCTCAACACTGGGTGCAATTTAGGGTAGGGATTAGGGTTAGGGTTAGGATTAGGATTAGCTCTCAGTCGGTTGGCATCTCCTTGCAGGGCACACAGACTCTGGATGAGTTGGAGATGCCAGTTTGCGTAATTGCATTTCTTTGAAAGGGAGGAAGGAAACCAAATTCACATGGGATGGGCAAGTGAAGCCCAAACAAACATGGAGTGGAGGTGGATTGTGAGACTTCAACCTAGGAATTGGGAGCCTCCTGTCATCAAATTTTTTTTTTCAAGAACAGTTTATCTATAGCGGCATAAAGTGATTCAATTAATCTGATGCCACCATGCAAAGTCACTTTCTAAGATTTGCAACAACTATTTGCAATAAATATTTTACTTCGGCAATTCAGCTAGTGTACTTAATACTACGGCATAATCGGCGACTTGCAGGTTGCTACCTTTATATCCTGTGGCCTAAAGTTCAGATTGCATATACGACCAAAACTGTTGTGTAATAGAGACTCAGTAATGATTATAACAGCACAACTGATAACAGTCAAATGACACTTGTGTACAATGACTCAGGTGAATGGGGTTTTACTGCTGTTATTTGCCTTAGTGTTTTAGATGTGGAGATGCCATTTCCTTCATTTCCACATGTGATTATGCATTTCAGGGGGGTGGGGTTTGAGGGAGGGGTGGTAGTGACTCAGTTCATTGCTGACTGTTTTCTTTGTGGCTGATTTCTCTCCAGGACTCACATTCAGGTCATTTTGTTGGATTCAGAGTTGGCTCCTAGGTTACTTGCTTTTTTAAAAATCAAATCTTTTTACCCCCCTTTTTCCTATTTATTTACTCTGTCTCTCCATCTCTCTGAGTATAGACATCTGTTTCCAGGTCTCAAATGGTGACTCCTGTGAGTCTTCCCAACTTCTCACATCACCTTTGACCTCTGACATTTAACCTTCAATATCAGTGGCCTCTCAAGACACTGTTGTTCATTTTAGGGTAAAAATGCAGTTAAATTGTCCTCATGTCTTGTGTTCTAACTGCAGCATGTGACTGCCATCGAACATAATGTTGACCGGTTGAGTCAAACTCTCATAAATGAGAAACGAAAGAAAAGGAAGAAGAGAGTGGTTATAAATAACCTGGGTTTTCTGGACAGGCATTCAGAGTCTGCGTGTCTACAATTCTTACCTGGTTAGAGAGCGAGCTCCAAGCTAGGTGTGAGCTGAAGAATGGCAAAATTATGGTGCTGTAAAAATTCAAACGTGACAAATTCCATAGGTACCTTCCAAGTTCCATAGGTAGCTTTAACTGAATGAATGCTAACTACTGTGTGATTACTAGATACATACTGGATGTGATTAACCTATTGGGGTGCCCAATAGATGATCCATGTCAGACACTGTAATAGATAGCCCGATGAGATGTGACCTGTGACTTGTGGGTGACCTTTGACCTGAGTGTAGGTGAATGTTCTGACACCAAGGAAAAGACAATTTCGATATTTTTTCTGCCTCTTTATTGACACATTCAGCTGTTTCTGTCTTTAATCATTTACCTTTTTGGGTTTTTGTTTTCACACTAATTTTTAACTGCTCCTTCAGACTAGCACATCCACTGCTTCAGTTTGTTCAGCTGTGAGCCTTTTCGCATAAGTGTGAACGTGATGCAGGCCTATTCTTTAATGAGGGATTTTAACATTATGGTTGTGACATTTAGACTCATACTGGCAAACAAACAGCACGGACAAGCTTGGTATCAATGAATCAACTTGCATATCCTTTTATGTAACATCCTGGGTTGAATATAGACAGATCCTCATAATTCATATTTTAATTTACATGTTAGGATTGCACAGCAGTCTAACAGACATGAAGTGGAGCTTTGCGTGGAATCACCTTGTTCTGTGATTGGTAGGAAACCTCAAAGACTGGTGATCCCAAATGAAAGGCAGCACTGAGACCTGCAAGGCTACAGCTGGCCTCCACGAAGGAAACAGATGCCGCATGAAGGGAAAAGCTGATGCTGAAAATGTCAACACAGAACAATCAGTGCTACACGTCAGTGAATTCCAGCTGTGCTTCAGACTTCAGTGCACATTTGTAATGGTAGAAAGGTGCAGCAGAAACTCCTCATGTGCTTATTTTTTAAGAGGGTCTTCATTCACATGTGGAAACTGATTTCCGCTCTGGACTGGGTGAATGGGTGCGAGTGTCACCAGCGCTTCACTCACTCTTACTAGGTCTGTTATGTGTTATGATGCTCAGGGGTCTTTACCAGTGTGCCTTTGTGAGGTTATGACAGGAAGACAAGCTGAGAAATGCCAAAGGGGGTGGTGACGACAGAGCTGTTAATAATTAGAGCCTTTGCATGCTCGTGGGAATGAAGTCCAAAGCCCTTTAAGGATTTATATAATCGACTGCTGGCTTTAGTGCTTCTGGTTTCTCCTTAAGTTGCACGTTATCACAATAACTCTCGGTATGAGTTTTATCATTCAAAGTAACTTCTGTCGACTGAGGACTAACCAAAACTTTGTTTTGTTACATCAAATTTCAGATACTGTTTCCCCAAAATGATTTTTCTCTTAAATCTAGAGTTTTTGTTCATTTACTGATCACATTCAAATGCGCAACATTTTAAAAGCAGAGTTAAACGCAATGACGTCAAGCAGATGGACACATTCCCCTCCCTCAGGTTTGCCAACTTGGGTCAGCTGGCAAAAAAAATCATTTTTGCCTATAAAATGAAGGGCCGACTTACGACTGGTCAGTTGGAACCGATCGTGGTCGTAAGTCGATGGCGACCTGTAATTAGAAACTAAAAACAAGGGTTATCTCAGATAGTCTCAAATATATTGATTGCTTTATTGGTTTAGTAAAGAAGATATATGATGCCCATGGTATGATTAATAGGTAAGTGAAATAATTAAGATTTTCCCTGACTTGACTCAAATACTGATTGCTATCTAATCGGAAGATGATAACACCCTAAATTGCTGGTACAAAAAGGACCGTCTCACTGTGCACTGCTGCCAGCTTCAACTAGGCTATTTTTTCGGGGGACTTTGCTCTGTACTTCTAAGGAACTTAGAGTATATGTGTTCCAACGGGTGTGTGCGTGCCATACCTGCATATGTGTTCGCAACCCATGCGATCACACGCTGAAGGTCAGCATACACATTAACCGAAGACTGCAGAGGAAGGTCTATGAAGGTGATCGACTGACCTGAAGGGACGGTAGGGCATCCTTCAGTGGGAGACGAACAGATCTCGAGCACCATCAAACGCCGACACTGTGAGTCAGCACCCCAGCCATGGAGCAGAAGAGACGCGTGGGATACGCCATTCAGCGTGAGGTGCTGGACGAGCAGAATGTGGAGGAATTGGCCGAGAAATCAGATGCCAAGACTCCCCTCTCAGAAAAGATAAAGAAGTCACTGAGGTAGGAATAGCTTGGATTTTTTTTCCACTCGTATCAATTGCCATTTTTCCTTTTGAGTTTACTTCCTCCATTGTCCATGGCTCTCTGAGAATTTTGGACTTTGATCAAGACTGTTAGAGACCCAGCGCCCCCCTCTCAGGCATGCACTGGTCTATCACCTCTCTGTCTTAAGCATTACCCAATGCCTTGCCTTTCCAACCTGCTTGTTGTGCTTTCTTTGGCCCTACACACAGCAGAGATCATAACCTGCATGATACCTGCATACTTGTTCCTTTAAGTGTAACTGGTATGTGTTGACAAATTAATCTGGCCTGTTCACTTGGTGTAGGTGCCATTTTGAGGGGTTCATTGCCGTGTGAGGTTTCTACAAAATGTATAATTTAAACTATGCAATTGACATGAAACACAAGCTTTGTGAAATATTGTAGGTATTGATCATTATTTTACATGTGGTATGAAATTACCTTCCTGTATTATTAAGTCTTGAATCACAGTGGTGGTGATAATGGGATAAATTAAAAACCTTTAATAGTATCAGGCTGCTATATTTCATCATTGGTGGTATAGTGGTTTACATAGCTGCCTTCCAAGCAGTTGACCTGGGGGTTAATTCCATGGCCAATAAAGAAAAAAATATAATGTGGTAGTTGTCTCACTTGTATGTTGCTTTGGGAAAATCTGATGGAGAGTTATGTGTAGCTCAGTATGGGTTAGGACAGTGTTTCCCAAGCAGGTCCCCAGGAAACCCTAGACAGTCCACGTTTTTGTGCTCTACCCTCCCGGGAGTTGGGAGTAGGGAACAAAACCGTGGACTGCCTGGCGGTCTCCAAGGCCTGGATTGGAAAACACTGGGTTTGGACACTGTGCTTGTGATCGGAAGGTTGCTGATTCAAATCCCCGGGTTTCAGTGATTTTACCATTGGGCCCAGAGCAAGGCCCTTACCCCCAAATAAAGAACAAAATCTCATTCTGTCCATTGGCTACATTTTTAAGAAAAGTTCTGTGGATTTGGTGAATTTTGGAAATTTGCTGTTCAGTAGCTCTGGGGACCTTCGGATGCTGCCTTTTCACTTGTAATCAATTGTAAACTTCTGCTAAATAAGTAACAGTGTTTCTAAAATCATAATGATGAACAATAGGGATGTACAGTTAGTCATGTTGTTGCATCACAACTTTGCAAATAAGGTCCCAGATGCATACGTGTCTGTGGAACTTGTATATATCATGCACGTGAACACACTGTTCAGTAACAGAGGTGATTCTATGGCACCATCTGTGTGTGATTTGTGGTGAGCAGGTGTCCTGTTCAAGGCATGCCCTGCCTAAGGATTATTTTATTAAAAAATGCCTCCTTCATTAGGATTTGAATCCCCTTGATCATAACCAGATAGTGAAACTGGAATTGTTTTTATCATGGAACTTCATAACTGGCGTTTCGTAACAGACAATTCTATGATTAATCATAAGTTTTTCATCATTCGTTAAAAGAAGGATGTTAAGAGTAGAAAAACCACATCTGACGATGGCTTATTCCTAACCACAGAGACACAGCCTTGTGGCAATATCCGCCATTTTGCTCTTAAATATGGTTCAGAATGTTGAGTGTTCAATGTGCTGGATATTAAAAGGTGCCTTTATGTCCCAGGGGGACCCAGCCTGTTAATCTCAGTGCACCCCAGTATCAATCTGCCTTAATGACAATGCATTCCAGAACCAGTCTGTCCTGATCCCAGTGCATCAGTGTTCCCTGGTATCGGTTTGTCTCAGTTTCTGTTTCCCCGTGACCCCACAGGTGTTCAGGGCCCAGGCTGAAACGCTCTATACTGAGCTGTGTTCCTATTGTTTCCTGGTTGCGCCGTTACTCGCTGAGGGACTGGGCCATTGGAGATCTGGTGTCAGGCGTCAGTGTGGGCATCATGCACCTGCCCCAGGGTGAGCCAGGCCAACCCAGCCCGCAAATGGGCCACACCTGCTAACCTGACAGTTCTCGGGAGAAACTATGAATAGCACTAAAAAAGGAAGAAATCGTATCAAGCTAAACAATTAAAAGCATGTTCATTGTATGACCTTTATAATGCATTTCTGTTTAATGGACTGGGCAACTAATGTATTAGCTTATGAATGACAAGGTGCAGAATGGGGATATTGCACAAGAGTGGAAGACTGAGCAGTTACAGCACTGAATATCACTAGTTGTATTGTAGTTAATGATTTGCTAACACAGATACAAACCATGCTAAGAAATTACATATAAAGCTACTGTGTTCGTTATGGCACCCCCATTTTTTTTGATGCAATTTGCCCAATGGCTGTTCCTGAAACAGGAATGGCGTACGCCCTGCTGGCTGCCGTACCCCCCGTCTTTGGACTGTACTCTTCCTTCTACCCTATCCTGGTTTACTTCATCTTTGGGACATCTCGCCACATCTCAGTAGGTGAGTTTCGGCGTCACTTCTGTGTTTCACAGAAAAAACCTCACCCCCCCACCGATGCCCCCGGGCCAGTCAGCCACACTGACCCGTGTTCCATTCTACTGATCCAAATCAATAATTTACCCCCCTCAAGTCCAAACTACCTCGGCACTCTCTGATCTCCTTCAACTTCCTTGCTTTTATACAAAAATGTAATTAATATATAATGTATCGTAAAGAGCGGAAAATATTTAACAACTTCAACCTGAAGAAGCTGCACTGTGTTGATTGTTTTTATGCGGTGTTAGTGATGTACTAACGCTTTTTGACAGGGGTAGTTGACTATCAGGCTACTAACACATTTCTTGTGAATCGATGCACTGGATAATGAATTATTCCTGTTGCTAAATAATCTGTATGTTCTGTGTGTCCTTCTGTACATTTATCCCCTGAGAAACCGCATAGAAACACACTCTAAGTGCACTGTCTGTGTTACTCTCTACTCCCCACCCCTTTCCCTACAGGCACCTATGCAGTGATGAGTGTGATGATCGGAGGGGTGACAGAACGCATCGCCCCGGACTCCAACTTTATTATTTGGGACAATGTGAGCAATGCGAGCGTGCTGGACACCTATACCCGCGACCATGAGAGAGTGAAGATTGCCGCTGCAGTCACCTTCCTGTCTGGCATTTTACAGGTAACCATGCCTGTTATATGTCTGACTGCTGTGATGGGGGGGGGGGTGTGAATGGACAAGTAGCAGGATTCAGATAAAACTCTGCTTTTAAAAAAGTCTGTTAAGCTAATATATAAGAAGTAGGTGGGGTAACGTAACACCAGCAGTGTTCTGTTGCTAATGACTGCATTCAATACCAGTACAAATGATGCACTGTGTAAGTTTTTGTACCTTCTTCGTGAGGGTTTGATCTGTGAACATACTCATACTAGTACTAATAAAATAGTGACAGTTTATTCCTCCATGTAGGGATATTGTCTTTCCCCATATCCCATCTTGCTATCCGTGAGACACACACACACACATATATAATTTGGAGGTTATAGCATCCACCTCCCCAGGAGCATTTGGGGGTCAAGGACCTTGCTCAAGGGTACAATGGAGGAATCAGTCTACTAGGCGCAGGATTTGAACCAGTGACCTTCCGATCATAGTCCTAACCCACTGAGTCACAAATCACGCCATACATCAGTAACAGTAATCATCAATAATACTGTATTGCCATGCAGGTGTTCACACCATCACATTAATGACATTCATGCTCATGTCCATTTGCGGCCTACAGGTTTTGCTGGGTATGGTGCAGTTTGGCTTTGTGGTGACCTATCTCTCTGAGCCACTGGTCAGGGGATACACCACTGCTGCTGCCATCAACGTTATTGTCTCCCAGCTCAAATACTTCTTCGGAATCCAGCCGGAACGTTTCAGTGGGCCTTTCTCCCTGATTTACGTAAGTATTCTCTCCTGTCGCTTTAAAAGAATGATCTCTATTTCTCTGCAACTCTGTCTGGGCAAATAGGAGGAACAATGGCTTTCCGTGGATCCTTCAGATGAAGTTCTCAAATAGAATTGTAAAGATATTAAAATTATGATTTGGATGGCATTTTTTTTAGGCTTCCAGGACTATAATGGTTTAGGACGCAGAAATGCCAGATCTGGGTGTTGTTGCTAGGGGTGCATAGCTGAGAAGGCTTCAGCAAGGTGCATAATCTGTAAAATAATGCTTTAATTAACAAGCATAAGTTGCTGAGTTGCTTCACCTGAACGTTAGTTAAGTGATGTTTGGCTATTTCTAGTCCTGAAGGACCAAAATTCAACACAGTTGGAATTATCTATTACACCTGCTAAATAGCTGATTAAGATTAATTTGAGCAGGGAAATCTACAAACTGTGTTGGATTCTGGCCATCCAGGAGCAGAACTGGGCAGTCCTGAGCTAAGTGATAGCTAAATATAGCAGATGTCTTTAATCATCATCTAAACATAGTGTTATAACTCAGAGCTCAGAATAGTTTATTGCCAGTATGCACAAACATAGCAGAATCGTTTGTGGTTTCGTGACAAACACAACAATTTTACAAAATACAAAGGAGAAATAATTAATGGTACTATATATGCAACAGCTAAAAAATATAATAGAAATTACAACATTTACAGAACACACAGTACATGATGTCTTAAGACAATATATTAATATGAGTGCTGTGTTCAAAAAACTACAAAGTGCAATGGACACAATACTGAGAGCAATGTGCAGTTTTCACAGATGCAGAACAGACCAATAACTGAACTAGTGCAAAAAACAAAAACAGTTGTTCATTGTAGTGCAAATGTAGACAGTGGACAATGGACAGAAAAAAACACACATTTTTAAGGCATATTATCAAAATAACATTATTTTTTCACACAATATATATAGAGCCAGTAAATGTATTCTAGCAGTTTCTCTAATGAGGAAGTGAACTGTTGCTACCATGTTTACTGTATAACATACAAAGCAGTACAAAGTGGCTCATTGTCTAATGAATCAGGCAGAAGTCCAGGTACAAAGGCTTCCATTGTTTATAAACCAAAGCCGAAAACACAAATGAAAGTCAAAGTGAGAAAAATGAGACAAAGCGGAAAAATACCAGCATCTGTATCCAAATCACGGAGTCAAAAAACAAGCAGTAGGTCAATGAACGAATGACAACCATTAATCTGGACAACAGGATGAAATGTTCAGCATGGAGTACATTAGCAGTACCTCACGATGAACTGACAAAAAAACAACTGCTATTTAATTGATTACATATGAACTATTACACAATTGGATTTAATAAACTGGTGAGGGTGATCAGGGAAGGGTGACTGGTTCTGTCAAACATCTGGGATTAATCCTGAATCCATGTTGGACTGCCTAGGGCTATAATGACATAAAATGCCCTCAGAAAGGATGAAATGTCCTTTTTTATTACTTTCAATGGATAAAATTTATCACTGCATCACTAGAGTACAAGCCAGATTCTTGCATGATTTGAATTAGATGCTGGTTTTAATGGCTTATTAACTTTATGTTGGAAATATTGAATACAAACAGACTTGCACTTCCCACTCTCTCACTCACTCTTTATGTCGCACCAATCCTTTGTAGACGGTGATTGATGTTTGCTACTTGCTTCCGAAGACAAACATTGGAACTCTTGTGGTCAGTATTGTGACCACGGTCGGCCTTATTGGTGCCAAAGAGGTTAACTCACTTCTTGCCCGCAAACTACCGGTACCCATTCCTGTGGAACTGCTGGCTGTGAGTACAGATCTCCTAGACCCAGACTTTAATCAAAAAATATAATGAAATGATCCTTTATTTGCGCAAGTACAGGTAGACTGAAATGTTTCTCTTTGCATATCCCATCTTGCTCTCCTTTGAGACACACACACATATTGTTGAGATTGAAACTTGGGGCCTAGGTGCAGGACCAGGCCATTTATGCAGTGCCCTTGTCATTTAATTTTCAGTTCATCCTAGATCAAAAACACGGACCTTAAACCCAACACCGCTGTCTTCTTCAAGTATGTGTGAAAATTTCTTGCCCGTAGATCATCATAGCCACAGTGATTTCCTGGAAGTTCAACCTAGACACAAAGTACGGAGTGGAGGTAGTGGGACCCATCCCATCTGGGTAAGAACATACAGGCACACGGCCGTTTGACATCACAGTGGCACAGGGCATAACACCACA